>CM077218.1:35144739-35669739 GCA_039654775.1 Spinibarbus caldwelli
TGGACTCAATGTGATAAGAGAGATCTGTTGTTTGTTGCATTTTGCTGTAAGATGAGTGTTGGCACGTCATGATTAGAATAGGTTTTTGAAATTGTTTATCGAGTGATGCATGTAACATTTTCTGTGCATCTTTTTTTTCTTGAGGAACAGTGTTATTTGTCATGAGGATTTCTTAATAATATAATTCTTTATGGTCCTTCTGGGAAGGTTCTCTGCTGATTTATCTAGAGGCTGGGGTAGTTTTGTCCTGCACTGAAGTGTAGGCAGATGGGCCATGTTGTCCAGCCCCCATCTGAAAGAAAGGTTTCTAAAACCACCCAGCTGGGCTGTGCATGGGGTATTGGCAGGAATAAACAGGCTTTTATTAGAGTGCCCACGAACAGTGTGAAGCCCTTAGTTTAGATTAGAGCCAGCAGCCAACTGAGAGCTTTGCCTTGGCAATATATCAGGGGCTGGAGACAGAATTAACAGCATTTGTTTATTCTTTAAACAATCGATAATAGTGTTTGGACACTGTGGTTGTTGCTGTTTGAAACTTTTTATTTATTTATTTTAACCAGTGTCTAGTTTTACCAGCCTTGTTAGACTAATTTTCAGAAGTTTGGAGTTAGTAAGATTTCAGTACTTATATGTATAATAACAACAACACACAACATTTGTCAAACAGTAGAGACATAATATACATACGTTTTCTGTTTCAAGTAAAAGATGTTCTTTTGAACTTTCTATTTCAGGGGTGCCCAAACTCGTTCCTGGAGGGTCAGTGTCTTGCAGAGTTTAGCTCCAACCCCAATTAAACACACCTGAACCAGCTAATCAAGCTCTTATACTAGAAACTTCCCAGCAGGTGTGTTGAGGCAAGTTGGAACTAAAGTCTGCAGGACACCGGCCCTCCAGAACCGAGTTTGGGCACCCCTGTTCTATTTATTTAAGTTCCTTAAACATCAATCGGTCTTTCAGCAAAAATATTTAGCAGCACAACTGTTTTCAACATTTATAATATTAAGAAATATTTTTGAGCAGCAAATCAGCAAATAAGAATAATTTCTGAAGGATCGTGTGACACTGAAGACTGGAGTAATGGCTAAATTCGTTGAAGCTGTAATAGTATTTCACAGTATTATTGTTTTTACTGTATTTTTGAGCAGCCTTGGTGACCAGAAGAGACTTATTTTATTAACATTGCAAAATCTTTTGAGCAGTAGTGTATATTTTTCCTATTCAGATATATTAAATAACCCGCTGTGCACATGCAAGACTTACATAAATCAATAGAAATGTTCCTTTGCATGCACACGGTCTCTGATTTATGTTTATTTACACATTCATTCATTCACTCAGTTTACTGTAGGTTGGCCCTAAATAAATAAAATTCACAACAAATATTAGATACACTATTTGGAATTAGACGGTGTTGGTTATCGAAATGAAATGCAGAGATTTGCATTCACCGTGCATGTTAGTTAACCACATATATTTATAGATAACTAAAGTCAGAGTTTATTTCGAGCATTAACATTTACAAACTGCTGTGAGAGAACAATGACATGAAGACATGAGAACTCTTCAGATGCATTTGTTCAAGAAAAAGCTCTTTGTCTTTGAACGTTTACTTTTCTGACTTTTAGCCGATTGTCAAAATCAGATTTCAGAATTTTAGCATGTCAAGCTTCCGATTGTGATATGTTAAGGGGAATATAACAACTAAGCCCATGAAATGTTGGAAGACTGAAAGTAAATATTAATAGACGTCCTACATAGGTCACTTTCAGAAATTCATAACTGTGGTCATTGTTCTTGTTCTCCCTTGGGTTTTTCCTTTACGTTTTGCTCATCTCTGTCTTAAGCGAGACGATGCATTGTGAATTCAAATGCTTTGTGTGTTTACCTGCATAGTATGTCAATCTTTGACAGCAGTGCCTGTTGCTGACTGTGGCCAGCATACAAATGTGCTGGTCTGTGTACATTCCTTTCAGGTCTTGATGGAGTTGTCAGTTTTGTATGTTTGCTGCTTCACCCTTGTGCCTTTGGTCCATCTTTGGTACGTTTATATAAATCTTTCGTTTTATGCAACAGACACAGTCTGACAGTCTATGACACAGGCTTGTCTTTAGTTGACTGTTGGCTTTTTTCACCTGCAGTGTCTGGCAAACAACCGAATGCACTGCATATATTTATTTGTGAGCCTGAAGAGGCAAAATAAGTCCACCAGTATTGGTTTGAGTTAGACTCAAGTCTATCCATGTAAAGATTGGGCATCCACCATGCAGTTTAAAGTGGATCGGTTCAGTGTTGCAATGTAGCTTTCTCAAGGTTGTGATGTCTTTAATTGGGTGATAGAGTGGGATTATTTGTCTTGGCTGTGGCGGTTTATCTCTCCATGTTTGGTTGTGTTTTCTAGCTGCAGTACTGAGGTGTGTGCAGGATCTCAGACATGAGTTGCAGAACTTGGGTTATAAGTTCAGTCTGATGAATCACGCTACGCGATCAGAGCCACAACAGACAAACTGTCAGTCACATTTCTGCATTGTGCTCCTGTCTTGGCTGCAGTTAAACAAGGGTTTTGTGTGCATTCTGAAAAATTAAAGTTCATTTAAAACCCCTTCTGTTTCTTTCCGCTAAGAGCAAAGCCTCCATGTTGATTTCTTCTCTCTTGATATATATCGATGTGCCCCATGTCATATTCTCTCTCAGTGGTTGTCCTTTCTGTTCAAAGTTCTGCTGATATGAGTTCAGCTCTGGCTCCTGAGGGGTCTAGACTCAAACTGTCACTGATCCTGCTGTCACCGGGCAGATGTCTTTGCTACCAACAGACGTGATGAGAGTAAAATCCGTGCAGGATGGAAATGTATTTCCCAGAAAGGTCTCCCGCAGGGCGTGTCACCGTCTGTCTCTCATTTCCTTCGGGAATTATTTCTCATAATTAGGCATAGATCAGCTCTTTTAGTCCCAAATTGAACAGCTGTATTTTTGGGTGAACTGTTCCTTTAATATTAGTCACATGTTTTTCTAATACACTGTCACAAAGTGATGGGTTAATGAGCTGTTTTGATTTGTGATGACTGCAGAGTTGTGAGACATGGAAGTAGTATTTTTTTTTTTTTTTCCATGGTCATCAGTAGGGATGTAACGATTACCGATTTGACGATAAATCATGATAAAATTCCCCACGGTTAGTATTACTGTTTCATATTTGAATTATCTTTAAAACCGTATTCGATTACCGCGATTTGAACAACTCACGATAAATAAATACTGTCCAGCATAAAGCACAGTTTTAAGTAACAGTCTCACATGCGCACAGCACGCAGAGTAGTTTCGTTTTCAGTGAAAAATAGAGCGGAAAAGCTGGGAGGTTTTAAAAGAGTGCTAAAGGAATTATACAAATGAATATATGAATTAATTAATTATATAAATGTACCTCTGAAGGTTCTGACTGTCTTCAGAAACGATTCAATGGCATTTTTTCATCTTCGCTCCATGTAATTCCTAAAGGAATTGTTCTTAATCGCAATACTGCTTTGTCCACAGAGTTTACAGGAAACAGCTGTAATTCAGCTTTTCCATAAGCACCGCCTGTGTACAGTTTCTGTCTGGCCAAAAACAGACCAAATTTGCATGCCCTGCTGTAAATTTTGACCAGTTGATGAAAAACAAGCTTATGTGGATTCTACACATTTAAACAATTCATATAAGTTATCTAGAATTTTTTTATGGAGCAGATAAAATACATATAATCATTTAGACGTATAAATACTACTAATAATAATTCGTTACATTAATATAGCGCTTTTCTGGGTACTCCAAGCGCTTTACATGGAAGGGGGGGAATCTCCTCATCCACCACCAGTGTGCAGCATCCACCTGGATGATGTGACGGCAGCCATACTGCACCAGAACGCCCACCACACACCAGCTTACTGGTGGAGAGGAGACAGAGTGATGAAGCCAGTCAGTGTATGGGGATGATTAGGAGGCCATGATGGTCAGAGGCCAATGGGCGAATTTGGTCAGGATGCCGGGGTTACACCCCTACTCTTTATTTTTTTAAAGGACATCCTGGGATTTTTAATGACCACAGAGAGTCAGGACCTCGGTTTAATGTCTCATCCGAAGGATGGTGCTTTTTACAGTATAGTGTCCCCCGTCACTGTACTGGGGCGTTAAGACCCACACAGACCACAGGGTGAGCACCCCCTGCTGGCCTCACTAACACCTCTTCCAGCAGCAACCTAGTTTTTCCCAGGAGGTCTCCCATCCAGGTACTGACCAGGCTCAGCCCTGCTTAGCTTCAGTGGACAACCAGTCTTGGGCTGCAGGGTGATATGGCTGCTGGCTTAACCCTTTTCTTTATTTAAAGGCTGAAATGTGAGGTTTACCTTTTTATGGAACTTTTTCTAAGCTTTATTTGAACATTTACATTAGATATTTGAACATGCTATTAAACTGTTGTCAGTCAAGTTGTCATTTAAAATCTGAACATCATTGGTAATGTTATTGTTTTAGTGATTATGCAAACAAAAAGTAATTTTATTTGTTGTTTGTTGATTTTTAAATATAAAATTTGAAGTGATTTATGTGTCGGTACTTTTTGAACATCTCCAGCACATTTTAACAGTACTGTGATAATACTGATAACAGTGATAATTTTGGTCACTATAATCGTGATAAGAAATTTTCATACCGTTACATCCCTAGACATCAGTGAAATATCCACATTTATTTGTCATATTTGACTGCTCAATGCAGCAAATGGCCAATCAGACTTAAGCATTCTAGAGAGCTGTATAATACATGAGTGCTGCCCACCTTTTTCACATTATCATCAATAGTAGATGAGCATTGGGATCATAGACCTCTCATAATGAGTCTGACTCTTGTCATCAGCTGTTCGGGTGAACGCTAAGCAAGCTTTCAGACGGGACGACTGCTCTCCTGATGTTAAACTGATTGTTTTTGTGTTTGTGTGTGTGTGTGTGTGTGTGTGTGTGTGTGTGGATGTGAGTGCGGAGTGTAAATTCTCAGAACAGGTGCTGTTTCATGCCTAACAGCTTTAAGCAGTGACTCAGGTTAGAGTTTAAACAAAGACAGCCTTAGAGCCACCGATTAGATGAGAGTATATAGTAGCAGGGATTAATGTTCTCCGTCGCTACGACGGATTTCCGTCATTTGCAGGATTCCCGCCTGTCTTTAATGTCTTAAATTCACTTTTCATAATTTTAAGGCCGTAAATAGGCTTGCATTTCTCAAATAGTGTAATAAATGTCTTAATTTTAGTTTGAATAGGCCTTAAATGAAGGAAAGCCGAGGTGTATTCAGGCTGCTGAGGGGGATGTGATCAAAGCCTGGAGTGGAGCTGAAGCAGGTTCCTCTCTCAGCGGTCTGTAATCACTCCGCTCTGGATCCACTCCGGGTTTATATTCCCGCTCACTGAAAAACTGATCCGTGTTCACTCTATTTTAAAAGTTATCAGGGATTAACGACGGATTTCTGTCAATTGAAAAAAATGAGGGGAAAGGAAACATGTAGCGCATTGTTGTTGTTGTTCTGCCAGCACACCAAAATCATCCCCGCCACGACTGCAGCTTCTCACTGACAACATAGTAACACTGCTCTCATCATTCACAGTCGGGTTATTATCAGAGAACACGGAGCAGAAATTGAATCTCGGTGCGGGATTGCGGCTGTTAATAATAATTCTACTCATTCCCGCAGGTTCAGACTGAGTGTATCACATTTGCACGTGCTTTTGAGTCTTGAGGACTCACTCGCGGACTCTCATTTTCTGTGTGCCCACAGATCGCGATAAGGAGAGTGACAGCTTTTAATTATTATTAAGGGAGTTCGCAAATGTGATATTGATTTAATACAACAGATCAATAAACAAGTACTGCATGATTTTGCTCTATATCATCAACGAAAATAGTTCCAAATAGTAACAGCTGAGCTGCAGCGCATATCTAAAAGCAAACACAGCGGTGAATCATATCAGATTCATGAATGAAAATGCGTTTTTGAACGAATCTATTGAGTCAGTGATTCATGATTCCCCATTCATAAAGACAGTCACTTGATTCATTCCTGAATGAATCAGCCGTTCGAACGAATCAATTGAATGAATGATTCAGTGCTAAAATCAGTGACTTACCGCCACCTGCTGGCGGATTCAGTTGAGGGGCTACTGTATAATTTCATTTATTTAAATCATTTAATATTTATGTATTCAAAAATTGTATATTTAAAACATTAAACATGAATTTATTAATTGAATTGCACTCATGCCACCTCTGAGCCTCATTAAACGTCTGAAAATGTACCTACAAGGCACTTTTGTGTTCTTCTGTGCCACCTCGGTAGTACAAATTAATTTTTTATTAATACTAAATTCATATAATTGGTAACTTGTTTGTCTTATTCTACTTCTTATTATATTTTTTTAATAGAAATTTTAAAAAGCTTATAAACATAAATTTTTGAATTTGACAGATGAAAATGATGCAATCGCAAAAAAGAAAATGCCCCTGTACGTCACTTTAAGGAGTCAAATGTCACCTTGTATTAGGAAGGCTAATTTTTTATCAGAATTTGATTGATCAGAAGGTGTTCCTAATTAAATTAGGAGGACAAAGCTCCTAAAAAGAAAAGTAAGCATAGAGTCATGTGTAACACATTAGATCTGTGCATGAGGTCTTAAAGAGACAGCAGCCTAAATAAACCTGCTGCTGTCTTTCATTATACAGTGAAAACTATCCAGTGTTATTTTACAGCTGAATAGATTATAGTTAGACCTAACTGAAAAAAAATAACTACTGATAATTTAATTTGTATCTTCTTGTTATTTTTTTTGTGCTATTGATTGCCATTAATTTATTTGTTCTTATTTGATTATTTACTAAATTATTCAAAGACATACTTGTCTTTTTTTAGTTAAAATAAATTCAATTCTGAGTGCAGGTGATTCTTGGGTGGGGAGGGGACGTGGTCCATGGGAAATAGTCCTGCCACCACAGCTGGAATAAATCCTAGAGGAAACACTGCATACATTTAATAAAATTAGAAAAATGCATTTACAAAGGTAAAAAGAAAAATCCCCTGTAAATCACTTTGAGTCAAATGTCACCTCGTATTAAGAAGGCTAATTTTTGATCATAATTTTTTTATTATTGATTAGAAGGTGCTCCTAAATTTTTTATATTAGGAGGAAAAGCGCTCCTAATTACAAGAAGAAAAACACTGCTCTTAAACTGTGTGTGTGACAGGTATGGCTGTGGAATGGGGTTTGACAGAGGAAAAATTTTCAGTCAAAAGATTTTTTTTTTTTTTGCTTTAACCCCTGTAGTAGCCTCATCCTTCCTTTGGGGAAAGCACCACATGCTTCTGTCATATGTGATATTGCTTTGCTCCTCTGCATAATCCTTCTGCCTACAAATCTCCTCTCTAGCACATATTGCTGTTCTGCTGCCACAACACTCTGTGCTGTGTCGGAGGGCAGGAGCATGTCAAATCGTGACCCTGCTGAGAGTGTATTTTCTTTGCTTGCATGTGTAATAGCGCACAGTATTCCTGTTGGATGTATGTGGGAGTATGCTATTGAATGTTGTTGCACCGAATAAATGTCAAGTGAAACCGTTGTATTGTTGAGTGAATTTATTACTGTGTTCTTCAGAATCTTGTAGTGGCCAGTTTTGGTTTTAGCCGTGTGTATGCGGGTGGGTGTGTGTTTGTCATTGGCCTATCATTGGGACGCGTTGACTCCCTGTACCAGAGGATCGTGATGGCGCACAGAGCTGTAGAGTCATGGTGGTGTACGAAAACAGCTGACAGCCTTAACCAGTTTTAGCTGCTGTCAGTCTTTTGAGCAGTTTCTATTTGTATTAAATCAATTTCCTATCTACTCATTTGCCATGATTCTGTAATTCACGTGCTTTAATATTCATATATGTGACCCTGGACCACATAACCAGTCATGGGTCGCACGGGTATATTTGTAGCAATAGCCAAAAATACATGGTATGGATCAAAATTGTTGATTTTTCTTTTATGCCAAAAATCATTAGGATATTAAGTAAAGATCATGTTCCATGAAGATATTTTGTAAATTTCCTACCATAAATGTCAAAACTTAATTTATTTACTTATGTATTTATTTATTTTGCACCCTCCGATTCCAGATTTTCAAATATTTGTATCTCAGCCAAACATTGTCAGGGATCAATGCTAAGGATTTTTTCTACTTCTCCTGCCAACATTTTCATTGGCCCTGCCACAAAAAATAAAATAGTTGCTGTTATCATTGTTTTTGATCTATGTTATCTTGTATTCTAATAAATAAGCTTATATGACAACAATATTTTAGATATCAATTAAATTTTACAATTCTCTATTCTAATTTCAATACCACAGCAAAAATCACTAACCAAAAATAAACAAAAATATAAAGTTTAAACCTTATTAAAGACAAGTGACAGCCAGTAAATAAGAACAAATGAACAAATTACAAGTAATAGCACAAATAAACATAGGCCTATAGCACAAAGATAGAAATTAATTGATGCTTTAGGTTTTTATGTTTATAGATGTTCAGGTACAGAAATTAAAAAAAAAAAAAAATCACTTATAAAATAACATTTGAATATTCTTCACTCTGTGTTGCACCTTGATTTTTCATAGCAATTTGAAATTAGAGGCAGCCACTGCATTTTAATCATGGATTAATCCACCAAAAAAAAAAAAAGATTTATATTAGACTGTATAATTTCAAAATCTGAAGCAAAAACAACCCGTTTTTAGCTTTGTGAAATTATGCTAATGTTACATAAAACAGCGGCACTAAACAGAAACAGCAGATGGACTGAATGAGATGCAATTTCACTCTCTGACAGCAGGCGGCGCTCATGGAACAGTGATACAGCGTTTCCTTGCTTACCACAGTAAACACAGCAGTGCTGCGCGTATTAACACTAATTGATACTTGCCAAGAGGGGTATTTTGACATACTTTTGTATAGGGGTGTTCGATATGACTATTTTTGATCGTGGACGATAAAAATGTCTCCACGATCTGCTTTTGAAGAAATATCGTTGTATCGTGCTACAGCGCACATTCTATCAATTACAGTTCTGGTGCCACCGTATCAATATATTGTACAACACCACATACAGTGGTAGAGTTACTCTGACAGGACACTGCACTTATTTGCAATCGCAAAAGTACATTATTTGCATACAAGCCTTGCCGGTTAAATGTTTCCTTCGCACGCTGGTCTGATGTGCGCTTTTTCTGAGCGCATACACCAGAAGCGCGCACACTAAAAAAAAAAGCCTGTCTAACAGCGCCTGATTACTGAACTAAGTTATCTTATGCGCTAATATTGTCAAAACACACAAGGTTTACATATAGACTCAGCTGGTTATGTCTAAAATGAAAGTAAACCGATGAGAGAGAAACGGATGCGTGCCTGTATATTAGATGCGTGCAGATCTTAAAGGGACAGTACTAAACATGCTGCCGACTGTCATTAAAGGGATAGTTCACCCTAAAATTGAATGTCATTATTTACTCACTTACATGTTGTCCCAAACCTCTATTAATTTCTTTCTTGTGCTGAACACAAAAGAAGATATTTTGAAGAATGTGGGTATCCAAACAGTTGCTGGTCTACACTGAATTTGATAGTAGGAAAAAAAATCCTATGTAAGTCACTGTGGACCAGCAACTGTTTGGTTTTCCACATTCTTCAAAATAGCATTTATGTTTAGCAGAAGAAAGAAACTCACTCAGGTTTAAAACAACTTTTGAGTAAATTATGGTATAAAAATAAAACACTATGACAGAATTGACAAACAGATGACAGAATTTTTATTTTTGTGTGAACTATTCCTTTAATGTTAATAAAACAACAAAATGCAAAGAGAAAAATCACTCACTACTCTTGACTCAAAAACTTTAATACAGTTGCTTTAGGAATCAGTCTATATAGTGTTTTATTTTTATATTTGTTCATTCACGCTAAATACACCTATTGTACCTGAAAATAAAACACTGTTTGTTTTATTTGTATTTTATGTGTATTTGTAATGTGTATCTTTGTTGTAATTTTTAAATAAGAAAGATAAAATAATGGCAAAGATTTTTATCTTCTCCCACTTTGCCCTAAATATTTGCCATTCTTTTCTCTTTTTTTCTTTCTTTTTTTTTTTTTTTTACCTTGAAGCTTAATTTTTGAGCTCGGACTTCTTCAATCATTTAGTCCACTTTAGGGCTGGCAAAAAAATTTCGAATGTCAAATATTCATCAAATTTAAAAATCCACATTCGAATGCAAAAACGTTGCATTCGAACTTTAGGTGTCCGTCAGGCTGCCTTATCAGTGGCGCGCAAGATGCGATGGCGATGTAGGTGTCATTGCATTTCAATGCTTCTTTTTTTAGCCCGGGGTCATCAACCTACAGCACACATGCCAACAGTGGCACGCAGAGAGATAATCGCTGGCACACGAGCAATAGGGAAAACTGCATACTGACGTACATTTTGATGTAATAACTTCTCATAGTTACACAGCCTGTTAGGAGCTGTAAATACTATTAAAGTGTGAGAATTAACTTGCTCTAGTCTACAGATGCGTGCGCTCGGCCGCTGTACATACTAGGCGCTTCAGAATCAGATCAAAACCTCAGCGGTCTAACAGCGCTCATCAGTGTCAAAATGACTGAGATAGCCAATCAAATCAAAGTAGGTGGGGTTTACTCTTCACAGACGCTGAGAGCGAAGCGTTGGTTTAACGTTGAAAGGTAAGATGAATCTGCAAATCATTTAATATTTGTCAACTCTTTTACGATAGAAATGCTAAATGACCGACAGCTATATCCAGTAATGCAAACTACTCAATTTTTTTTTTTTTTCTCAGGTATGGCCATTTTGAGAGAGAGAGATGAGTGAATTGTCTGTGTCTGTCTCTACAAACAATGAAGCTGAGTTTAGTTACTTAAAAAAACAGCGATTTTACCCCCCTCATTGCTGAGAAATATAATGTAGTGATTCAGTATCGATTAATAAGTCTCGTGGCAGTGCTATTTTTATTTTTTGCACAGAATGTTATTTTTTGCACAGAGTAGGCTTGCTGCGATAGACAGTGTTGGCGGTGATATCGGTGTTAAGCCGCAACACCGGTTACGTCACTTGCCCACCGCGGCACCATTCCTCACCGTCATTTTGATTGTTTTAATAGTACTAAAAATCATTTAGTTCAGTTTAGAGAACAGACACAACAATTAAAACTGAACGCGGCTGCTCAGTGCGGCACATGGAACGAACAACAGTTGCGCATCACAGATCAGATTTCATTTATCACGTGAGGAGAGTGAGTTGAGGTGACTGACAAGAAGAGTGAGGTGAGACAGACTAGATAATGGCAGAAGAATTTCAAAACGAAATGTAAAAGCGCCTATTTTAAAAATATTTTGGATTTTGAAAAGCCTGTTGACCTGCCATTTAGCCTATCTAAGGTGATATAGGAAGTTGTTTATTTTTAACATTAGTTTCTCATTTATTGGTTCCACGGTATTTGCTGATTTTTATTTTATTTAAACTGTAATTTCTTCCCATTATTTTACATCAAGGTGTAGGCTATGCAGTCCGTGCCTCTGCTAATAAACTAATAAACGTTCTACGTTTTAATTAGGCTATTTGTTCCTCAGTCTTTGCTGATTTTCAGTAATTTGTAAGTTATTTAGTCTATTATTTTATATTAGGCATATAGCATGGTGTATTTTTATTCGTTTTGTTAATAAAAGTTATAGGCTATGTTCTACGTTGTATTTTGTTGTTGCTTGAATTTAATTCAAGCAATTGATGCCGAATTGCCACTAATTTAAAAGTGAAAGTAAAATGTGCACGGTGCTTTTACAAGCTATTTAAGCAAAGGAAAGTGAGGGAAAGAGGGAAAACTCAAATGAACTAAGAACAAACAACTGCTTGACGCCGAATGGCTGCAAATTTGAAAGTAAAAGTAAAATGCGCATGGTGCTTTTACAAGCTTTTAAAAGTGCGCATCAATTAAAGCATTGCATTAATATAGAACGGTGATTAAACTGAATGGTTTTAATGCATTGGCCTTGTCACACACATACAGTGGTGTTCAGTACGGTCACACTGTATGTCTGTTATTCAAGAAACTTTTGAAAAGTTTAAACAATTTATGAAAAAATCTTAAACTATTTGCATAAAAATCAAATTGTTTTTTTTTTTTTTTATCATATCATTTAAAAATGTTTATGTACTGTATAAATACAGAATGCATTTAAAAGGGGGGTGGGTCATTGGCACAGTGGACCCCTGTTTTAGCCTATCCAGTTGAACCCACTGGATGCGGCGCTGCTCATTCAAAATATTGCGGAAAAAGGGAAAATCAATGCAGAGAAGATGTTTACGTCAAAACTGAAACCAAGCCATTCACACAGAATGCATATTTATCGCATTTTCTAGAGGGACGTCTATCACCGTTGCACTCGCGTCTCGCACAAGAGAGCCACATGTTTAGAAAGCCATGTAAAATTAATGTAAGTTCAACTTTTAAAAACATGTCTCAAGACTTTATGGAGGTTTTTTTGCGTCCCACTGCATCTCATGTTTTAAAAAATAAAAAAGTTCTCTTTGTGATTGGTTTTCAGTCCTTAGAATTAAACTATACATACATAGATACATGATGCTTTTTGTTTCTAATTGTTTGTTACGTAATTAATTATATATGGTTTATAAACATTATTTTAAACATTATGTGCTTTTTTCAAAGATAGTTGTTATTTTTATTGCTCTGAAGAAACTAGCTTTTAGTTTTTCAGCCAGTTTGACAGCCCTAGTCCACTTAAACCCTGACCTCTTCTTACATTCGACCTCAGACTCACATTCAGATCAACAAATGATGAATAGAGCCAAGTCTTCACCCCCTTTTTTTTTTTTTTTTTTTTTTTTTTTGAACATGACAATATAGGGAAAAAAAAGATCTGTCCCTGTATCTGTTACATTGCAACTTTAAAGAGAGTACACAAAGTGTTTGTTACTTTTAGACTGGTCTCTAGTTTATATTGCATTAGACCCAAGGTTTAAAAGGCCAAAGAGGTCCAATGGTTTGGATTTGAGCTGTGGCACTCGTAGTAGAGACAGATTTAATTCCTGCCCGATCTCATTCAACTGCCTGCAGATTTTCTCTTTTCACTATCTCTATTCAGTAGCGAGTGGCAAAAGATAAAAATAACAAGAATAAAGGGTGTAAAGTCTAGATTGACTGACCTATCTTTCATAGAGAAAAAGATGAGCAGGTGGACTAGAAATCACCCCTCCTCCCTTTCAAGGTGACCTCATTTTTTATTTTTTTTTCATCTGATTAAATTCCTGCTATCGGAATCGCCGCAGATTAATGATCCGGTTTTTCTGGAGTTCAGCTTTGAGCATGAAACCAAAAATTGGTACACAAAAATTTGATGTCTCTGTTCTGGTTGTTGATTTTTGCGTTTTTTGTATGCGTTTTGATTTTTAGAGTGGAAATGCTAATGGGACATCTTTCATTTTAGCACATTTTGTAACATTTTACAGGAAATGTTTGCTCTGCTGTAATCTGTCATCTTCCCTGTCTCTCTCTGTTCTCTCAGGGTGGAAATCACTTTGACCAGTATGAGGAAGGTCAGTTGGAGTTGGAACAGGCGTCTTTGGACAAGCCCATAGAATCGGTAAGGCCGCACACCTCACTTTGTACTGTTAACTTGAAGATCTGCTTCCTGTATGTGAGAGTGTGGATGATTGGTCCAGTCAGGGATAGCCACACCACCTCTATGGTCAGCCCCTTCCCTTATTTTAGAGATAGTCAAATCACCACCTTTTCGGTAAATATGTCAGCACTCCCTTTCTGGAGGCAACCGTAGACCCCTTCCCTGTTCTCCACCCCGGCCTTCAGTGAACACATCTGGTGTCATCACCTGTGTGACTGTATAATGAAGACACAGGTGAAGGAGATCTGTTGGATTGTACCAATCACTGTGATCAGCTTGCTGTTTTTTTTTTTATTATTATTTTGATCACAGATGTGAGTATGAATGTGCTTGTGATGTTAGATGGTATTCCAGAATGAAGTGTTTTATTTGGACACTTGTTTGAAATGTGAAGTGGATGCCACACTGTGGAAAAGGTAAACAATACAGACAGACATGTACATTCATGCACATACAATATATAATTCAACACTGGCCAGACTCTTTGACCGACGTAGATTTTGATCTGTTACCCATGATTGCTTAATTTTATGAGTAACAGCCTTATCCAAGGCCGTTTCAAAGTACAGACCTGGAGTGTTTGTCCGCGTGTACATGAGTAGGTCCCTCTGGCTGTTGACCTGGATGAGCTCAATTCAGCTGCAGTGTAGGAGGATGCCAAGGGCCCTCATGAAAGCCACAGTACATCCAGACCACAGCACAGTTAGCCCTCTTTATTTAAAGGTTGAGTTATACAAGTTAATAGAAAAGGAGAGGCTGATTACAAATACAACAGGTTGAACAAAGAAGATAATAAACAAACTTTTAATGTTGCAATAGTTTTTTTTTTTTGTTTTTTTTAAAAAACACTGATAAATAAAAGTAAAAGTTTTTTTTACTTTCTATTCATCAAAGAATCCTGAAAAAATAAAAACATGGTTTCCACAAAAATATTAAGAAGCACAACTGTTTTACGCCATTAATAATTGTAAAAGGAATGTTTTTTGAACAGCAAATCATCATATTAGAATGATTTCTGAAGGATCATGTGACACTAACAAACTGGAGTAATGACAGCAGAAAATGACATTTTAAAATATATTAGAAATATTAATTGTTACTTACAGTTATTTTAAATGTAGCTTTACACACACACATGTCTCAATGATATTATGTATAATATGTAAAATACAGATTAAAAAGAGAATCCAACCAAATGATTGAAACTCTAGTTGAGACAAATCTGCTTATGGTTTGCTTCTGTAATCAGCAACTAGTGTATTAAACAGGCACACCAAAGCTAGCTGCAAATGCTCATGGTGCATAAGCCACCAAATAGAGGTTATGCTGTAGGTTTGACGTTGAACCATAACGGGCCCTGTAGTTCACTCTGTCTTCTTGCAAATAGACTCCCCTAAGCATAAAAGGCAAAGAAACAAAACCACCCAACCGCCCCTTCAGAAGATGTCAACTCTCAGAGCTAGACTTTAATATTAAAGGACAGTCATCTGCACACAGACATCCAGTGGTTCAATTAAAGCGCTCCCTCAATGTATTAACTCTGAGTCAGTTAGATTTGTCAGACTCTGAGGCAGAACTCTGTTACTCAGACACGCCACCAATTAAATTGCGCAACTGGTCTGTGTGTCTGCTCCATTTGATTCAAGCTAGACTGACCTGATTTAGATATGAACTACTCAGTGTGTCGTCCACCTCACACAATGGAGCTAGAGAGAGTGTGTGTTTTGATTGGGAGAAAGTGGTGTGTGTGTGTGTGAGCACATTAGTGCCCAGTATTTTGTGTGTTTTTGTTTTTTGTGTAAGTGTTTGTGTAGGACAGTTTATTTCAGATATTTTCAGTATTGTACACAACTTGGGGTGTTCGACATTTCTCTCCTGCAGCGAATTGGCCCCAATTAGCTAAGCAGCTCTGACCCGGTTTGTATCTGCACGCTCTGCTCTCCTCCTCCTGTCTCTTTAGGGGCTCCTTGTAACGCTTTCTCACTCTCTCTCTGTCTCTCACCTCTTCTCTCTCTCTCTCTCTCTCTGTCTCTCTCACTATCTCTCTCTCTCTCTCATCATTCTGTCCCTCTTTCTGTCTCTCCAACACAGTGATTCGGTGTACAGTACCCTCTGTCATTATGTGCTGGCATGGTGCTTGTGCAACTGGGACTGCATTTTTCGCTGACTAGGCATGTAGATAATATCGCAGGCAGCTCTTGTCTCTGTCTCTCCGTCTCGTTTCTCTGGTTCACTCTGTATTTCAGGGGCTTGCATGCCTGATGCCTCTCCTCCTCTCCATGTTGTCCTTTCTGCTCCAGTTACACTCAGACCCCATGACTAAGGCAAATTTATGCAAATATGATTAGGTAAATTCTCTAAAATTTCCTGTTTCTTTCTATTCTATTATCAGTTTTTGTAATACACATTAAAATCAAGTTAAGATGCTGGTGACGTCTTTCATGGCTAAGAGTTTTGTGTCCCATATAAAACATCTGCAGCCCTGTCTTTAAAAACAGGTCATCTGTTTAATGAAAAACACCTGTTTGTATTGAAAGGACCATTTTTCCATGTGCGTTTGTGTCAGAGCTCAACAATTAGGAAAAAATGTGTGTGTACCAGTTGAGCCCAATTAAGTTAAATTTTATCACATTAAAGTGTATATATTTTGATTTAATATTTTTTTTATTTTGTTTTATGGTAAATTAAATGATTATTTTTTAATTGTATTATTTTGTAATGTTTTTAAATTGTGAATACAAATTACATCACATTGCTTAAAATTGCACTTGTTTTTATGTATGTAAACTAAAAGTACATTCATTTTTGGCACAGGATAAGTGACAGTTTAAGCAAGACAAGTGCAATGGGGCAAGCAGACTGGCTGAAAAAATGTTTTTTGTTAAGAGTGACACTGGACATGGTGAAAGTGATCTTAAAATAACATTAAAAATATTTCTGTAGAATGTGTTATCCTTTATCAACTTTTTTTTTTCTCCATCAAAATTACTCAGATCTCATGATCAGATCTATTGGGTATAGTTTGGAGCAGCCACCGTCCCAGAGTGTGAGTCAGAAGGACGGGAGAGAGAGCAGGAGAGGTGGCCTGGCTGCCTGCCTGAACCAAATGATTCCTGCTCCTGCACTATTGTCTATGGAGGGGTGTGGAGTGTAGAGCTGCCACACGCAGTGTTCGTGAAGAGAAGAGATGCTACACACTGCAGAAAACTATGGCTATCACTGTCAATTTTTTTACACTTAAGAGTATAATATACAGTTCATAATGTTTCACCACAACATATGAGTTTTCATTTATTTGCCACCCCTTTTCCTGTTCTAGGTCAGGTGTCAGGGCTATTTTCTACTAAACACCAGTGGTGTATTTATATCACAGAAGTCCTAGCAGCTGGTCCATGGACGGTGACAGCCATCGCTGCATATATATGTGTGTGTGTCTTCTTTGAGCGCTGTGTTTGCCACGCTCTTGTTTTTCCCATGCCCCTCCTCTGCCAATCATTGTGTGTGATCTGTAGGCAGCTAGAGGTCTGTGGTAATCGGGATCTTCTCTTATTTTCCCATATGCTTTTATCTACTCATCCCTTATCTTTCTTGCTCTCTCAACACCTTTGTTTGTCTGTTTGCATGTTAAGTCAGTAGCATTAGTTTCTCTCACATACACTCCCCTTTATCTTACTATGTATCTCAACACTCATCTTCCTTTCCCCCGTCCCCTAACCCAAGGAGATGTGCACTGGGCAGTGACCGAGTCAAAAGACAAACATCACATAAATCACACACATCACAAATTGGATTGTTATCGCTCTTGGTATGTAACTCTTGGTTTGAGTTCTCTAGAGGATTCACAAAGACTACTGCAGGAAACTCAGAATGACTACATTGATACAGCAGAAAATACAGTTGCCAATCCTGTTGGATACTGCTACATGTGGTTATTTTCACACAATTTGGTTATTAAGCATTTTTAACCAAAATCACTCCCTTAAATGTTCAGGTCGACCTTAAAGTGAGCTCAGTTAACCTGTGCTGTGTGAATAGAACCACAACGGAAAAACCAAACTGAGTGCATTTAGGGTTCTGGTAACTCACAGCAATGGTGATATGAGCTGTGTGACTTCTGAGGGTTTTAAATCCAGTTTGTGTTGTTGACTGGAGCTGCTCCCATCAGTTTTGTGGTCTGGGTGAGACCCAAACATTGCACTCTACACTTAAATATTAAAAGAAAATAAAATAAGTATTTGAAGTCGCCATCCATTAATCAAGATTGGAAAGATAGGCTACATCTGCACCTTTAATGGACGCATTTATTATACATAAGTCTTTCGGGTGTTGTGTAGGTTCCCCTGTTTGATTATTTATTTCAGTCACTGTTGCGACTGCGAGAATAAAGAAAGGTCTTTGGTTACTTGTTTATACCAACAGTATGAACAAAAATAAAACAATAGAAAGTAAATTAAGTAAATCCCAAATACTGACTGATGAGAGACTATGATTAAATATGTCTCACTGGTACAAGAATTTGCCACTTAACAGGCCAGAAATCGACACATGCATTCTTCAGAACATTCACATCACACAGTTTAGCTTTGGAACCACATGCACACACATTCTCTTAATGAAGCTCTCGGTGATATTCTGTATGAAAGTTAACCCCAGGAATGTTCTGATGGAAAGGTCAAGGTTTGCCATTTCGAGATAGCACTGACCTGTTGATGTGATCCTATCTGCTTGTTAAGCTGTGATGTAACAAATAACGTTTCCAGATCCAACCCTCCACTCTGTTTCAGTTGAGAATCTCAACAGCCGTTAATAAGGACTTTTCATTTATAGCACACATTTAATTTAAGCTTTCAAAAACTCAAAGTGTACACAGTCTCTTGGCTTACGGCATCACAGTCACCAATATTTTTAATGATTCAGAACAGATGAATCACTCTGTCTGGCCACCAGAGATTTCAGTGTGGAGATAAAAGTAAGGATTATGATATTTTGGTGGTATTGCAGCAGACATTGAGTATATAATAGCACCATATGTTGTTTGCTTTTGGCATCTGATAAAGTGCTTGGACCCGGAATGGTGACACGTGACATCAGTCATAACAAGCGGATCGCTGAGGTGTGTTTTCCATCATCTTTGTTGACAGTCGTTTTTTTTATTATTGGAAAGTTAAGAAGTTTAAAGGGATAATTCACCAAAAATTTGAAATTGTCGTCATTTACTTACCCTCAAGTTGTTCCAAATCTGTTTTGACTCTGAGACTTGTCATAGCACTTGCATATTGCTGTTTTGTTGATTTTGATTGCTTCCATTGTCCTCATTTGTAAGTCGCTTTGGATAAAAGCGTCTGCAAAATGACTAAAAGTAAATGTAATGTATGAGTTGCTTTATACTGTTTAACATAAAAGACGAGTCGATATTTTGAAGAATGTGGGTAACCAACCAAAGTTGCTAGTCCCCATTGACTTCCATTGTATGGAAAAAAAAAAAAAGAAATCTTCAAAATATCTACTTTTGTGTTCAGCAGAAGAAAGAAACTCTTGCCGGTATAGAAAAACTTAAAGGGGGAGTAAATGATGACAGAATTTTCATTTTTGGGTGAACTGTCCTTTTAACACAGAAACCCAGTACTTTACAGGAACCCAGTGGCACCAAAAAGTGCTTGGACACTTTAGCCACACTTAATTAATGCCATTGATTTATATAACACAATATCAAACCAAGTGGCATGCATTAAGCAACATAGCTCACTTTTAAAGGAAAACGCCATCGTTTTTCCATATTCCAATATGTTTTTCCCTCAACTTAGACGAGTTGATACGTACCTCTCCCGTCTCAGTGCGTGCACTTAATCGCTCTAGTGCGCGGCGCCACTATGCTAGCGTTTAGCTTTCCTTAGGATCCAAACAGAGATGAATTTAGAAGCTACCAAACACTTCCATGTTTTATCCTTTTTAAAGACGGTTACATGAGTAGTTACACAAGTAAGTATGGTGACACAAAATAAAACGGGGCAATTTTCTAAGCAGATAAAAAATAACTATAATGTATGGCGGAAGAGCACTTTGCAGCACTTCGACCTCGGCGGAGTAATATCATCATGCGCCGAGGTCGAAGTGCTGCGAGAAGAGAGAAGTACTCTTCCGCCATACATTATAGTTATCATTTTTTACCTGCTTAGAAAATCGCCACTGTTTATTTTGTGTCACCATACTTACTCGTGTAACGACTCATGTAACCGTCTTTAAAAAGGATAAAACATGGAAGTGTTTGGTAGCTTCTAAATTCATCCCCTGTTTGGATCCTAAGGAATGAATGGTGCTAAGCTAAACGCTAGCATAGTGGCGCCGCACGCTAGAGTGATTAAGTGCACGCACTGAGACGGGAGAGGTACGCATCAACTCGTCTAAGTTGAGGGAAAAACATATTGGAATATGGAAAAACGGTGGAGTTTTCCTTTAAAGCAAATGTTTGTTGGGTTTTAAAGCATACAGTGTGATATGTTGCAAATGAGTTTGTTAAAAGTAAATTTTAACTTGGCTCTAGTTTCATTTGTATTAAGATGTCTCTTAGGTTTTATATTTTGCTCTCAAAATATCATTCAGACATTCAACTGTGGCTAAAATACAGCGCATTTGTGACCACTGTGCATAAGACAAAGAAGTGAATGTGACATTAAAAAGCCCCTCTGCCATCTGTCTTGTGGCAGTAAGGAAGGGAATGTGCTAGATTACTCTCTCTCTCCTTCTCTTCCATAAGCACACTAACACAACACTAGCTGTCCAGGTCCCCACCCCCAAAAAACTTTGGATAGCCCATTACCCCACCTTAACTTGGTAACACTTTCCCGCTCTGATCTCTCTGGCGCTTGTTGGTTGTTTCTCTGTTTAAAGGACTGACCTTTTGGTGTCCAGCTGTAGAGCATGAAGGTCAGCAGGAACACAGTCACCTTATAAATAGTTTCATCATCAGCCACCACTGGCTGACTCCTACCGTTATTTGATTTGACATTTCCATTGGTCACTGAGACAGTTCCTAGTGTGGTTATGTCACTTTAAGGTGGTTTTTATTTCCAATGTATCAGCATAATAGTTTTTAGGCAAATCTTGAGAGCAGATGTGGTCTTATTTTCACATTTTTCATGGACAGAAGCACATTAGATACTAGAAATAGGTGTTTATTCACATTTTATTTACAAGGTGGCATGTTTTTGTGACAGCGCCACTGTGAATTTCCCAAGCATCAGTAATGCACAATATAAAATGTCAAATTTACTGTGATCTCATTCTCCTAGACTGAATTTCAGGTCAGTCTTAATGAAGCTGTCACAAATACCTACACATTGGTAATCCACTCGCTGCCCTGCACATCTCTGTCCTGTTTTAATTTAATCCATCCTTCCTCTCCCTCTCTCACTCCCTGCTATTACTATACTGATAACATCACTCTCTATCACTCTTTTCTTGTGGGAGTGTATCTGTTTGGATAATATAACATTCTTTGTTGTTTTTAAAATCATTTTATATGAATTAACTGCCAGTTAGTGGATGTGTAGATGTGTGAATTCACTGTGGTAATGTAGTGGATCAAAGAGACAGTGTGACCAGTAGAAAGCTGTAGAGATTGGCCAGTTTCTTCAGTTTGTGTGACGTTTGACTGTTCTTTTGACAGCCCAGGGTTTAAAAGCCAGGTTCGTATGGACATGTTTTCACTCCACTTGCACTGCTGTTGGATTCTTCGGCGTTGTTGCTCTTCATCTGTCTGTTTTATTTTAGTGCATTCACCCGTTTGTCCCCACAAAACCCACCCGCCTCCCACGTCTGCCTGACACGCCATTCACGGGGCCGGTGATTGGCCCCGGGCCACGTTTGACTGATTCTGATTGGCTAATATGAAAGATTAGACTAAACAAAGACAGATCTCTTCATCAAGTTCTGTTTCTCTTGATCTAATGGTCTCCTGTTTGGGAAAGAGGAGTTCACCAGTGCTATGTAAAGTGCGCCACTCAGCAAGAAGAGGTAATGTGAAGTCAGCTCAACGCACACTCTGTTTAGATGCTCCACCAGTCCTCAGTATGATGAAATGCTGTGTGTTGTTAGCAGAGGATGCTGCAGAGCCACTGCATTGCAGGCCTTTTGGGCTGGGCTTACTGCAGGCGCATCTGCAATGCTGATAAACCAAAGATCCTGGGACTTGCGCTCTTTCGATGCTGCCGTCTGTCGTCTCGTCTGTACGTAGTGAGCTCATGTATCTTCTGATTAATTCTGTTCTACCGTCTTGATTTTTTTTTTTTTTTTTTTTTTGTGAGTACATGTGAGTCCCTTGCTGCAATTGGCCTTATGCTGGTTTTGATGTGCGCTCTGTGGTCTCCTCTGCTGACTATAAATACAGAAAAGGAAATGATCGTTATCCCACGGTCTTGTTCCTTTTTTTCATCCCTGTAATTTGAACGGAAGAACATGCACAGAAGTGTTTGGATGTCCAGAGGCCCAAAGGGGATTTTGCATAAGATGAGCATTAGTGCAGCTCCCCATGCTCTAACCATCTGGAGAAAACGTTTCCACGTTCTGTCACCACACACACACACACACAGATATATATATATATATATATACACAATGAACTGAAGATTCAGTATAGATTCAGTATAGATTTGGGTTTTATAGCAAGACTTCACTTTTGCATTGTTGTAGGAAATTTATATTTCAAATAAATGCTGTTCTTTTGAACTTTCTATTCATCAAAGAGCCTTATATTACTGTTGCCTCAAACCTATAATGCAGCATAACTAGGGCTGGGTTGAAAATATTGATTTTAATCGGTTCTCATTTTAATGAACTGATATCAATTCTTAAATCATAAAAATCAATCCATGCTGTTTTCAGTTGATGTGAACAAAACTTAATGAAACATTAACTGTAGCACTCCTCCAATCCAATGAATTGCAATAAGATTTGTTCTTTGTTACATCTGATGTCTCAGTTTTAAAATTCTGTCAATTTTATGAAATTCAAAATCATCTCTTCTTCTATAGTTACTGTACGAATTAACCATGAATGAATATCAGAAGGTGTGTTGAAGAAAACGTGGCGTCTCTGTAATCACTCAATCGGTTTCATCATGTATATTTTAAAACAGTAATATTTCACAATGCTACTGTTTTTACTGTATTTTTGGTCAAATAAGTGCAGTCTTAGTGAGCATAAGAGACTTCTTTTAAAAACATTTATTGACCCCAAACTTTTGAATGTTAGTGTATATACAAATAAAGTCTCACAAAGTTTAATTATGCAAAAAGCGGTGCTCAGAAGATAATGTAACTTGCATTAAGTTCTGGTTTAGCGTACAGTAGTGTAATATCTATTGTTTAGAGACCTATAAAATGGTGTGCTTGATTATTGGTTTATGTAACGGCTAATTTTCATACCCTTTTGTTTAAGGTAAGATGAACTGAGGAAATGGTCTTCTCAAATTTGCTCATTTCAATCTAATGTAATTGCAACCCAACCCTTAAGCGAGTTAGGGACTTCTCAGGAGGCCTGTTGCAGTAACCCCATTAAATAAATGGAAAAATATGATCTAATCCCAGTAACAATCTTTAACGCCAAAGCAAGGAAAAGAAATGGAGTAGCTAATTGAAGCAATACTTAAAACAAGGCTTATGGTTCTCCAAAAACAGACTGTATTTTTATAAAATGATTTTTTTTTTTTTTAAATCAGCATCCAAACTGTTGAAGGGCGTGGCAAACAATCGGCAGAGCTAATGGAAAGTGGGTGTGTCTCTTGTGGGGGTGATCACTCCTTCCCTACCCATAATGCTCTAACCTAGTTCTTGCTCCACTCCTCGCCTCACACAACACTCATGGCTGCTCCATCTTATGCTCACCCTCTGTAGGTTGTGACATCTGTTTAGATGACCTTATGCATCACCGCTGTATGCTCGTCCTCATCTCTAACAACATCCTGAGCTCTCTGCTGCCCTCTCCCTCCCTGTATATGCTTACTACTATACAGACATGACTAACACCGCCGTTTCTTTTTGTTAAAAGTGGTTTAACAAAAGGCTGCATGCTGGTTAATGTTTTTTTGTTTTCACCTATTTGTTTTTTGTTCATAATGGCCTTTATTTGTGGTGTGTGTGTGTGAAGATAAGTATTTTTTTCTCTCAATGCATAATTTTTTATATATATTGCCCATGGTAATTTTTCTTTACACTTGGATCAGATTAAAGCTATTTATTTGTCATGACTTCAAGCTTGAATTTTTTTTCTTATTCTTTCATTTCATATTTTTCTTTCTATACCCTCTGTTTTTCTTTTTTCTTTCTATATCTATTTTTTTTTTTAATGAAGCATCAGATCAGTATGTAAAATGCGAACGTGCACTCACACACATGCAGATCGGGCCTCTCAATGGTAACCTGAGGCGGCCTCCTCTCTGCACTTTTCTTTTTGTCTCTCCATAAATCTATCGATCTACTTCTCTGACTGTCTCGCTCCTCGATCTCCTCCTTTCGCTCTCGTTACAGCTACATACTGTATGTTTTTTTTTGTGGTGCCTCTGTTGTCATGATGAACTCACAAAAAGCTTGTGAAAGTTTTTGGTTTTTATGTGTATGCAAGCTCTATGTCTGTACTGTTCCTTCCTCTATAGTTGTTTGTGTATTAATCTCCCTCCCCGAGATGGTTTATATATGTATTTGTGTCATAATACGTATATAACCGAAGGTGCCTCCCTCCTTCTTTTGAGACTGAAAGTGAATTAGTAGACTGAGAGGTTGGTAGTGTTTACATCCCTTTTCTTTTAGCTGTTACCTCCACTAAAGGCCCCTTTTTATGCTATAGATTAGATGTTAGACTATAGACTTTAGGATGAAGTTGGGTTCAATTAATCCTGTACAGAAACAGATGTGCCTTATTACAGAGCCCAGTGACTTTTCCTCCTCTTGTTCTTTCTGTATCTATCTCCCTCTGTTCTTCCTTCCTCCCTCTCTCTCCCTTCCGCTCCCCATCTGACAAGGAGTTTAAAGGTGTAGCAGATGTTGCTAATGTTGATGACAGCGAGCGAAGATGTTTTGACAGTTGTCTGGCTACCACATACTTGTGACTGAGTGAGTGTATGCGTGTGTGAGGAAAGCGCTTCTTATTATTGGAATATTGTGGTCTTTCTTTCCTCTCTTCCTCATATCAGGATAACATTGGGCACCGGCTCCTTCAGAAACATGGCTGGAAGTTGGGTCAAGGCCTGGGCAAAACCATGCAGGGTAAGCAAGCAACCCTCTCTTTCAAACTCAGTCTCCTCCCACTCTTTCTCTCTCTCTTGATTTCCACCCAAGAGCATCGATGCCGTATGGTTTGATCTGTTGTAAAAATGTTTTCTTTCTTTCTTTTCTGATCTCTCTCTCACTATTCTGTTCCAGCACACCCATTTGTATTTCTCATTTGTTTTGACATGGATGTCTCTGTGAGGAATGAGTTTGTTTGGACTGTAGTGTTGCTATATACAGTGAATGGGGAAAGACAGGGTGAGATGGATAGAGGAAGGAGTTGGTAGAATGGCATGAGGTGGCATCAGATCAGCATTGAGTGTACTAGCTTTCCTGTGGAGCATTGTGGTCTAGAGTAGATATGGACATGAGATGGGCATTTGAGTTATTTTGTAGTTGAGTACTGTAACACACAACAATTAGATATTGATTAATTAATTCTCCTTGACTTTTTTTTTTTTTTTTTAGATGCAAAAAAGCAAAGCAATAAACTTCAAGGTCATTTAAAAAAAGGTAATAAAGCCACAACTTAAGTAACCATGGTAAATGAATTGGAAATACCCTAACACAATTTTTTTGTTAATATGAATAATATTAATCTATGTATCAGCCACAATATTGAACAAACCCAGCTATGAAACATCCAGAGTGCAAAAGATTTATACCCACCCAAAAGTTAGTTTTTCTGTTTCCAAGGGGAAAGATTTGCAAAATTACCCCAGTTTAGGAGGTAAAAATAAGATCTAAATATTCGTACATCTCCAAAAAGTGCATAATTTTATTGTACTACTGACCATTATTTAACAGCTTAGGAGAGTTAAATTTCATTACAGAATTAAAATTTAAAAATAAATAAGGGATTGATTCAGTAGGAAAAGTTAAATCAATTAGCATTGTCCAGATAGTGTTTCTACTACTTGACTGCTCAGTTACTCATGAACATCCCTGATATGGACAGACATAGCCTTATTTTTATGTAGCCCAGGATCAAAGAGAAACCAAAAACACAAACTGTCATGAGATCCTCTTGATCATACCAGATAAAAGCATTCATTCACTTTGTGTTCTTTTGGAGTGCCTTTGAGGAAGATCAGCTCTTTCGTTTCTTTCTCCTTCCTTCTGTCCTCTCCCAGTTCCCCCTTTACTCTCTCCCCTGCACTTGACTTGTGGCCTGCAGAGTGTCAGAGCTGCTGTATTAATACAGTCTTCTTGTCTGTGTTCAGTGGTTGTTTGGTTTGCATGTGTGTGTGAGAAAGTAGAATAACATTCATATGAGCCATTCTTCCCTGTAGAAGATCTCTTGTCTCTCGTTGCGCAAAGAGCAGAGTCGAGATGTACAGAGTGTAAGATTTAATGTTGACTTTTCTTAAGAGAATTCTAACAGTTTGGCACTTGTGAGCAGAAGTCACATTATGTGAGCAGGGAAAGACTGTTACTTGGAAGGGAGTGTTTTTTTTTTGTTGTTTTTTTTTTTTGGACAAGGACAGAGTAGATGCTTAAATTTCCCCCAAGACACAGTAAAGTTAGCTTTATAGACCACTCTGTTTTTGGTCATTACCTCATGCTGATGCAGTTGTTGGCAAACCGAGGTCTATGTAGAAATTCATCAGCGGTTTCTGAGACACACACACATCTTATCATCCCCTCAGGATGCAAGTGTGCTGCAGTCACGCTGTAAAGCCTGCAGGAAATAAAGCGCACAACGAGGAATGCTAACATGTAGGGATGCAATGATTATAGATTTTGTTGGTACGAGGAATAATCACGGTTTTACGATTATGACGATTATTATGCATTTATTCATTTCACAACATTACTAATGCATGAATACTCTTTAGATATTAAAGTGTTATTTATTTCTGGCTTTTGAAACAGAAATAACACAGTAACCAACAATACATCACAAAATAACAATCAAAAGTCCATCTCTCCCATTGGAATTAAAAAAGGTGATCTCTGCTCTGTAAACATCCATGACAGTGTTTCTCTTTTGAAAATAACAAATGGATATAGATCACAAAAGTATTTAATGTTTTCAGTTTGTATATTCTTTACATTTCTTTTGGACCTGGGGTTGAGAATTTGGAAACATGGTGGGAAAAAAAAATCTTGTTGGTTTTTACTTGAATAATACTATAACAGGGACAGTAAATGACAAAGTTAAAGAAGTATTATTAATATATGACTAATTTTAACTTTATTTATCCCACAGGGGAAACTGTTACTAATGATGGAAATAAACTGAAATATCATTGTAATCAACTGTCATCCATATGTATTCATTTTAATAATTCATATGATTTTACATGTGGACTGAGAAAATCATGTCTATTATTTTGGTTTGTGAGATCGGAGATCATGCTGCGCATGTATACAAACATTCAGGAGGACACAAACTTGTTGAGAACGCTGCCCTGCGACTTTTATTAATAAAAACAGATTAAAGGAAAACGCCACCGTTTTTCCATATTCTAATATGTTCTTCCCTCAACTTAAACGAGCTGATACGTACCTCTCCCATCTCACTGCGTGCACTTAATCGCTCTAGCGCACGGCGCAACTATGCTAGCATTTAGCTTAGCACCATTCATTCCTTAGGATCCAAACAGGGATGAATTTAGAAGCCACCAAACACTTCCGTGTTTTCCCTATTTAAAGACGGTTACATGAGTAGTTACACGAGTAAGTATGGTGACACAAAATAAAACAAGGCGATTTTCTAAGCGGATAAAAAATGATAACTATAATGTATGGCGGAAGAGCACGTCGTAGCACTTCGACCTCGGCACAGTAATATCATCATGCGCAGAGGTCGAAGTGCTGCGACGTGCTCACTTGAGTGATGATATTACTGCACCGAGGTCGACGTGCTCTTCCACCATACATTATAGTTATCATTTTTTATCCGCTTAGAAAATCGCCTCGTTTTATTTTGTGTCACCCTACTTACTCGTGTAACTACTCATGTAACCGTCTTTAAATAGGGAAAACATGGAAGTGTTTGGTGGCTTCTAAATTCATCCCTGTTTGGATCCTAAGGAATGAATGGTGCTAAGCTAAACGCTAGCATAGTGGCGCCGTGCGCTAGAGCGATTAAGTGCACGCAGTGAGATGGGAGAGGTACGTATCAGCTCGTTTAAGTTGAGGGAAGAACATATTAGAATATGGAAAAACGGTGGCGTTTTCCTTTAAAGGGGTCCTATTATTATGCTTTTTCACTTTTTGAATTTTAGTCAGTGTGTATGTTTGGGCATAAAGATCTACAAAGTTACAAATCTCAAAGTCCACTACAAAGGGAGATATTGTGTTTTTAAAAAATCTCTTTTCAAGAACTACAACGAACGGCTTGTTTGGACTACAAAGATGTTTTCCTGTTTTTGTGACATCACAAATTGGCCAATTAGAATATCATTAAAATAAATCCCGCCTACCGAAATTCGAATGCCCGTTTCAAAATCGAAACCCGGTGCGGGTGTTTTTCTATCACTATATTTCTGAAGGAAACAGATTGTCATCAGAAAATTTTGGATGTCATTTTCATTTCATCTTGCATATAATGTCTGAAAAAGCAGCGTTTGTAAGCTGAGCTCTGCTTTGTGTACAGCGTTACCGGGGAAACCTCGTTCTCTCCCGCTCCAACAGCGCCTCCCGCTGGCAGAAAATTAATTTGCATATATATGCCGCCACAAATAGTGCAACTCTGTGGGACTATAAATAAATTCAACTGTATAACAGTTTCACTGCAATTCATGTTATAATGTTAGAATTAAAGAACAATAAACAATACGTATTACCGTTGCACTTACACAGTAAATGCAGTTACTTTTAAGCTTTTGTTGACATCCTGTTTAAAACGTGATTTAGCCAAAAAAAACAACAACAATATCGTTACCACTTTAATATGTCTTGCAATATCCGTGCGTGCACAGGTTCTGCCTCTTGATCAATATTCTCGGGGTCTGAATTGATATGGCAATACTGATGACTGTTTTGTCAAGGGGCGGGGCAGTACTGAAACACCGTCTAAGCTGTTCGCCAATCACAACGCATTGGGACAGCTAACCAATCACAACACATTTCGTTTTTCGGAAGGCGGGCCTTCATCAAACCCGGAACTAATCGAGCCGTTTGTGTCAAGCTGGGGAGGAAGGTATTGTAATAATGTAAATTATGTGAAAAATAATGCAATTTTCGAACCACCAAGCATGAGAGCATGTTCTGGTACACCCACAAAACAAAATCAAGACTTTGTAAAAGAGCATAATAGGACCCCTTTAAATAGCCTACTGGAGAGATGCACAGACGCAGGTAGGCTAAATCACAGGCATCTGTCACCTCTCTCTCTCTCTCTCTCGATCGAATAATTAATTCAAGTAGCTAAATATTATAATTCATTAATTCAAATAAATGTGATCTTACCACACTATTTCATCTCTTTCTGATCTGAAGCGGGCAGAATGCTGAGCTAACAAGCCGTAGCTTTGCGTCAGGTGATTCTAGCCTTCACGTTGTGCATTAAAATCGTTCAATGTACAGCTAGCCGTGCATTATCCCTTAAGTATTCGCTCTTTACCAGCAGTTTTTTCGGCAATATTTAAATGATACATTGGTCATTCTTGGTGTACTCAAAATGGTCCTACCACACTATCGACAGGCATTTCTCTGGTGGAAATAAAGCTTTGCTGTTTGGTTGCTCTGTCACAGTTAATCTAATGTGTGTAGTAGCCTCCGTGTCTCTAATAAGCACATCATGTTAAGCTGGTGCACCGCTAATTTAACTTTGTTTTCTTTCCATGCAACAGAAACACTCGGTTTAGCAGGAACCTTTATGATTAATTAACCGTGACGTTTTAAAGCGCGGTTAATCGCGAAACCACTTAATCGCTGCATCCCTACTAACATGCGTCATCCTCGTAGTGCATTAATTTAATAGTTAGTGCAGAATAAAATGTAGTGTATTATAGCCTGAAACGATGTTGATATATGAGCACATTTCAACAGGAGGAGAGATTTGTAATGTTCTACATCTTGATCTATTTCTTTTGTTCTTTCCCTTTATTTCTCACTACAAATTCGGAGCGTGTGGGAGGTTTTGTTTGTTTGCACAGAAACATGAAAACACCCTCATGTTTCAGTAAATTGATCTGCCCACATGTAAATCAGTACGACTTGTTCTCAACACAAAGTGAAAGAAGCCAAACCCAGCTGCCTTTCTGACATGCTGCCTTGTTGAATTGACCTTTACAAATCATTTTAGCAGAACGTTTTGATTCAAAGAGAACTTGCTCTGACAGAAATCAATGATAGGAATATGAATGGCTCTCTCTCAGGACCTCTGTTGAAAGTAAACAGTGAAGGTTTGTGTCAGCTAACTTTGGCAAGGTCATTTGGCCCATCAGGCGAGTTTGTGAGTCTCTCCCTAGAGACTGCTTTTATTGCACACATGCACACTCTCTAGACACTGCCCTGCAGCTGTTAAGATAGCTCTGCTGTTTAAGTGCTGAAGTCAGCTTTGTGTAAAAGCCCAAGATCTCAATTCAGTACTCTGTGTGCATAAATGGGAAAGACATCCTGTCTGTTTTTATTGTTCCCAGTGAACGCTTCCCTCAACATCCCATATCAACCATAGTAAGAAGAATAACATTAGCAGGATAATTATTCAACAAGGATGCATTAAATTGATCAAAAGTGACAGTAAAGAAATGTATAATATTGCACAATATTTCTTTTGAACTTTTTGAACTTCTTGCCAAATAATTCTGAAAAAATGTATAAGCTTCCCCAAAAATGTTAAGCAGCACAACTGTTTTAAAGATTAATAGTAAAAAAAAAAAGAAATGTTTTAAGCACCAAATCAGCATATTAGAATGATTTCTGAAACATCTGTGAAGATTGATTTGAGTCAGCTTTGCCATCACAGGAAGAAATATTTTAAAATAGAAAACAGCTGTCCTAACTTATGATAGTACTTAATATTATTGTTTTACCGGTTTTTTTTTTTTGTTTGTTTTTTTTTTGTTTTTTTTTTAAACAGCATAAGTAGCATTCAAAACATTTACAGACTCCAAACTTTTGAGTAGATAGTGTGTATACTTTTAGAATATTGATCAAAATATATATATTAATATTTGCTCAGAAATGGTTTAAAAGGATGTACTTTTCTCAACCTAAGAAACTAGCATTTTTAGCATTGCTATATTTTTGCTGCTGATGTTTAAATCAGAGGCACTTTTAAAATCTCATTTGATTAGTCACACGTCGCAGTAGAACGAGGTTATTCACCCATTAGTAAGCTTAATGGTCAATAAAATCATTCTGATGTTCTCCGCATTGCTTAATTTTATATTGCCAGCACTATTTCACACAGAGACAGCATTTCCCTAAGCAGTGACAGCAGAACGGCAGTTCTTTTTGGCCTTCGCTGTAGCAGCTCACACTCCATTGGCTGCTTTCTTAGAACTTGCAGTGCTGAAGACCCAGAGGAAGTAGCCGTAGCCAGAGGTTGTCATCCTGGCCAAGTCAAGTGTGTGACAGATTAGGAATGTTTCCAGTGCTCACCGGCACCGCCCATCTATTTTGTAGCTTGGCAAGACCCTCAAAAGATCAGAGTTTTGTCCTTTCTTGGTTGCCGTCATCCTGTCATCATACTGTTTGTGTTTAATACACAGAGCAGACAGGGAGTGACTGAAGTTTATTTGCAGTGAAAGAGATTTTCCAGAACAGATAAAGTCCTAGAGCTTCCAGCGAGCTTGAGGAAGTAGATTAGTTCCATCTTGCAGGGCCAGAGTGAGAGCTTGTGCAAAGCAAGCACGCCAAATTAAACGCAAATCACTTTTGTGGAAACTGTGGAGAAAATGAGTCAGAAGAAAGTGAACGGTGTATATGTTTGACCCAGTCAAGTGTTCAGTTTGGGAACTATTTGAAAACACACTCACTCTTAGTGCAAAGGGCTCTGCTGCATACATGCACAAACCTACAAACAAACAAACACACGTCTGTTCACCCAATCTGGTGCTCATGCCATGGTGTTTGAACCTTATCCTTTTCCTCTTGTCTCTATCTTTTGGACAGAGTCTTGGTACTGAGTGTGCATTTACTGAAATGTCTCCCCAATGCTTTGAGTTTCCATTGTATTGACTCTGTTTTTTTTACTCTTCTTTCTTTTTTTCTTTTTTTTTACTCTTGTTTTTTAGGTAAGGTTTGTAGGACCTCCCCCACTGTATGTTTGTGTGTGTGTGAGTAAGTGTGCGTGTGGATGTTTTTCTTGAAATAATACTTAACTCTCCCCCTTTTACAGTGTAGCCTAACGGCTTCTCTTAGTTCTTCTCTCTACGCTTACAATCACTAAATGCTCTCTGCTCAAAATACCAGTGCTACGTTTTGAAACTCATACCAAAATGGAATCAGTAAACATTTTGTAGAAATTAATTTGTCCACTGGGTTTTTTTTTCTTCTCTTGTGTTCAGAATTCACCCATGTTAGAATAGTTCTTGTAAATAGTAGTTTAATGTATGTTTGGCTGCGATGGGGGTGTTTTGATTGGCTGAAAATATGAGATGGGGCCCTCTGATTGGCTGTGAATATGATTCTGCCTCTTTCCCATGATTCCCCTGAATGGCTTGCCAGAATGAGCCTCAATCTCCTGCCCATTCTCCCCCTCCTTCCGCCTTCGACCGGTCTATGTGCCTGCGTCCACTTTTGTGAAGTGAATGTACACCTGTGGTACATGTGGGAGTGAAAATTGTATGTGCAGAGTGTGTGTGCGTGTGTGTGTATGTGTGTCACCAAAATGAGGGGTGGGGGCTCAGGTGTTTTGGCTTGCAGGGAGAAGTCTTCACACCATCCCACCTGCATCCCACTTCTCCTCTTATAAATGTACTTACTTGTGAAAGCCTCACCTGACCTGACCCATCTCCTTCCCCCTCTCCTGCAGAGCATGCTGGCTGTAGAGACCCAGTCTTGTGAAGCTGAGTTTTAAGCAACGCAGGAGACCACAAAACAGATTGCAATTGATTCTCGATAAATGGCGAGATGAAAACGGCTGTGAAAGCGATCTAGTCCTCTAAAGGAGCCTGCTGGCCGATAAGAACGATGCGCTGCTAAAAGCTCGCTCACAGCGTATGCTTCTCATAGCTCGTACAACTGCGTGATGAAGTATGCATACGACGGCCTCTCTGTCTCAAACACATTCACGCGGAGACTTGGACCCGCATGGGGGATTGGAGAAAGGGGGGAGTGGGGAGGAGCATGCTCCTTTTTTGGACTGAGTGATGGTTGATACATTTCTGTTGAAGGACAATCAAGAAAGAGAGGGGAAACGAGAGAGTGGACAGCTTTAGGACCGGTTTTCAGGTTCTCGTCTGAAAACCTGTGTTTTAGAGGGAAGTCCGAAATTAGTAACTGCATCCTCCTTGTGGAGGAACCCGAAGCCTGAAATTATAGTACCAGAAATGAGCAGTCAAGAGAAGGAGAGGAGTGTCAGGGATGGTGAGAGGGTATCCCTGTAATCACCCAGGCCCATTAGTAGGGGGTACACCAAAGCCCCTGCCCCCAAACCCGACCCCTAACCCTTTACCCCTTACCCCTGAACGCTCTCTTTGTGCCTCAATCTTCCTGCTTAACCAATTGGTGTTTCTTTTTTGCAGCATTATGATCCTGGCCATGTTGTGCTGATGGTAAACTTAGTGGTAAATGTTATTTTTACCCCGATTGAATTGGTTATGTTATTTTGATTTGATTTATGCTTTCATTTTTTTTGTTTTTGTTTTGTTTGATTTTACTTCCCCCATTTCTTGTTTTGATATGACTCTCATCATCAGAGCACCAGTGTTTAATAGGCTTAAACTGTCTCTACCTCTCTTTGTATTAGTCTTCATTCTGCTGCCCGTCTCTTAGTGTTCAATATGCACTCTTCTAGAACACTCTCATTCTGTTTGTTTTCAGTTTTTTGGGGGATATTTAGATCCACTTCCCCTTTTTTGTTGCATTGCACCCTTTTCGTTCAGTCTCATTATGTCTTTTCACTGGAATGCATAATGCTAGTCTTGACCTCACATTGTTCCCAAAGATTGTTGGGAAGGGAAAGCATTAAGATCGTTGACTTGGGGGCCTGATTTTGGGATTCCCACCTACAATTTTAGGGAAAATTCTTAAAGGGTTACTCCACCCAAAATGAAAATTTTGTCATTAATCACTTACCCCCATGTTGTTCCAAACCCGTAAAAGCTTCGTTCGTCTTCGGAACACAATTTAAGATATTTTAGATGAAAACCGGGAGGCTTGTGACTGTCCCATTGACTGCCAAACAATTAACACTGTCAAGGCCCAGAAAAGTATGAAAAGCATCGTCAGGATAGTCCATCTGCCATCAGTGGTTCAATCTGAATTTTATGATGCGACGAGAATACTTTTTGTACGCAAAGAAAATAAAAATAACTTTTTTTCAACAATTCGTCTCCTCTCTGTCTCTCCGCGTCACCGTAGCGCCATTTTAGAGATTATCCACTGAACGCAATCGGCGTACGCTCTGCTGTATCAGCCGCAACACAAGGATGCGCTATTTTTGTTCAAATTAAAGTGTAAATACACATAGAATAGCACTTCCTTGTGTTGCGGCTGATACAGAAGAGCGTACGCAGTTTGCGTTCAGTGGATAATCTCTAAAATGGCGCTACAGTGACGCGGAGAGACAGAGAGGAGACGAATTGTTGAAAAAAAGTAGTTATTTTTCTTTGCGTACAAAAAGTATTCTCGTCGCATCATAAAATTCAGATTGAACCACTGATGGCAGATGGACTATCCTGACGATGCTTTTCATACTTTTCTGGGCCTTGACAGTGAGACTTACTTGGCAGTCAATGGGACAGTCACAAGCCTCCCGGTTTTCATCCAAAATATCTTAAATTGTGTTCCGAAGAAGAATGAAGCTTTTACAGGTTTGGAACGACATGGGGGTAAGTGATTAATGACAAAATTTTCATTTTGGGGTGGAGTATCCCTTTAAACAATCCTCTCAGATGATCAATATGATGCAAGATATTCCATGTTTCCAGTTAGGTATGGTAGAATGTTACAAGACACAATAACCAGATGCCTCAATATTATTTAGTTATTATCTAATTCATACGAGGCTTATTTGTTATATACATTTTCTCTGTTTTGTTACGAAACTCTTTTGTGCACCCTGGTGGTAGGATGAATCCCTCAGCGCACAAGCTCTGGTGGGGGCTGGAATCCCATCAGGCCCTTATCGTTTCCGCACATGCTCTTTTATCACTTCATTACAGGAACAATTATACCACTGGGCTGAAACTCAAGTCTCTCTCTGCCACAATTTAGACAGTCTTAAGCTTCAAAATTGTAATGCGTCTTTTTCTGCTCAAGAGCTAGGAATTAATGCTTTATCTATCATGACTCAAAACACTGCTTTCTCAAAATGCATTACTGATGATTTAATTCCTTTTAATTTAGAGAAATATGAAAGACATACAATTCTTCTTTTGGTAGTTCAGCAGGGTGTGTGTAAAGACAGTGATGCTTGCTTATGTTTCACTCGGTTTTCGAAGTTTCTCCGAATTTCTATTTTGTATAAAAATTTTTAACATTATATTGATAAAACAATATGATTAAATGCCGTAGGAATTAACTGATAGTAAAATTATGGCCAATACCGATAGACCAATAATTATTTTCATATTGCAAATTGAAATTTTTTTTACCTAAAATTGTTTTTGTCAATGTCAAATCAGTGTATTTAGGAATCACACAACTATAATGTACAGTCGGCACAATAGCCTTGTGGGCAGCGCGCCAACATATCACGCACTTTCTCTCTCTCTCTCACTTAACTTCCCATCTCCTCTACACTGTCCAACCATAATAAAGTAAAATTTAAAAAACACCAAGAATAAATCTTAAAAAAAAAAAAATAATAATAATAATAATTATAATGTACACGGGTAATGCATGTATTATCTATAATAAAGTTTTACAATATTAAAAACTAACATCCTTAAATATCTATCTGATCTGAAAAAGAAGTCACTTATCAACTTTTTTGTTAGTGTATATGTGAAGTTCCTAGCCCTTTATTGCGGCAAGTTACTCCTAATATTATTCAGACATTTTTTTTCTTGTCTTTTGTCATTAGATCAGCCCAAGGGTATGAACTGATCCTGCTTTTAACTTGAACGACTACCCCCCCCCCCCCCCCCCCCACTGACAGAAAAAAAAAACTGAAATCCAAACGATTGATTGGAGACTGATTGACTGTGACCATGGTGCTAGCCTGTGCAGCCGCAAATTAGTATGACTTCTGTTCTTGTGCCTTTTCTCCTCTATTTGAGACCCCCACCCTTTCCTGTCTCTGTGTCTGTATGTTTGCCACCCCCACCCCATCCCCACACTCTCCCAGGTAAGTACATCCTTTCCCCAACCCTGCACTGTCACCATGGCAATCTCTGGCCTTTGACGTCACTCTGCTGCTGTAGCTCAGTGCTTGTGTCCTTATTCTCTCTGTTCTCTGTCTTTCTCTCACTCCCTGTGTCTCTCTTTCTTTCTCTCTCTCTCTGCTTCGTTTGGCTGGTTATGAGTGGATTAAGCAATTATGTGTCAATCTTCAATGTAGTTTTGATTGTCCCTTTTTTTTTCTTTTGTTTCATTCTGATTTGTTCATTTTTCTGATGTTACTTTTCCTCTGATCTAGGTCTTTTCACAGCTTGTGTATATAAAACATGACGTGCTATGACTATCAGTAAAACCAAGTACTATTTCAGGATATCATATGGGTCATAAACCTTCATTTGCATCTGGGTATGGCCTGCAGTCAGGTAGGAAAATCAGATGATGAGCAGCTCAGAAAAGGTTCAAACCTAGAAAACCTAAATGGGTGTAAAGAGGAGAGTAATATGGAAGGCACACTGTGGATCAGGCAGTCAGTGTTGTCGCAGTGCTGTGAAAAGATGCAGTGAATGCTGATATCTTCCCCCTCTCTTAAGTACTCCCTCCAGCAACCCAAATGCCTCCCTGTCATCTGAGTTAAGAACAGGAGTTGGACAGAACGCAATGCGAGACATGGCTCAAAAGAGAGGGAGGGAGAAAACAGAAAAAAGTGAGGAAGTAAGAAAGGGTGGAAAAAGACCTCCTTAAGCAGGCCACTATAGGGACGCTGCGGCAAATTCAGTGAAAACTTAAGCCCAGCCTTCCCCTCCGTGTTTTCTGTACCGCGCTTCTTTCAACAGAAGTTTCTGTCAGGGTATGCAGTTCATTACAAAATAAATTGGCAGCAAACTCAAATGGTAAACGATTAGAACTAGGCTTAGTTACAATCACATCGCAGCACCTAGAATGGCCTTTTAGAGGAGAGCTGCACATGAAGCTGTGAGAATGGCTAGAGTTTGGTTCACTGTAGCTTTCTGGTCTCTTGCACTTGAAGGCAGTCTCTCTAACCCAGCACCCTGTGCTCTAAGCAGGCTGTCCCGCCCCGAGTTTTCTCTTGTATCTGAGCAAAAGTCTAACCTCTGGCCCATCTCTCTCTCTCTGCCTCTCCCCCCAACATCATAGGACGAACTGACCCTGTGCCCATCGTCCTCAAATATGACGTCATGGGAATGGGGCGCATGGAAATGGAGGTGAAAAGATTGTTGTTTGTACTTTCTTTTTTTACTGAATAATAATGTATGCCCCTCTAACCTTTGTGTGTATGTCGGTGCCCACAGCTGGACTATGCAGAAGATGCCACAGAGAAGCGCAGGGTGCTGGAAGTGGAAAAAGAAGACACAGAGGAACAGCGTCAAAAATACAAGGTGAGATTCTTTGACAGCAACATTGTTCATTGCCCTTTTTTGTCATTCTTAAAGGGGACATCGGAGACAAAATTCACTTTTACATGGTGTTGGCATATAAATGTGTAAATGTGAATAAATGTATAAATGTGTCTTAGCAGTGTGTGGACACAACCACCCCACAATGATAAAAATTCATTCACTCCTTTTTTTTTTTTTTTTTTTTTTTTTTTAATCCCCAAAAAACCTAAACAGTCTCAATTATCAAGCCGTTTTTATTTTCATACTGTTCAGGCCCCACCCACAACCGCTGACGGACTGCATCGTATTAGCATATCTTTGCCCTCAGCCAGTTGTTCCTGTCCACCATTTTCTTCACACTCGAGCAGCTGTAGCGACAACAATGTCTTGTAAGCAATGCAGGAGTTTTGAAGCTAGATGTAAAGTGAACGTAAGGCCGGCTTCACACCGCAAGCGTGAGCCACGGCTGTTGTGACGCTGTAAAAACACTTAGTGTGAATACTCTCGCGAGTCTGCAGCTGCAATGATGATTCTTCATTTTCTCCCGACATCAGAGCCACTGAGGATGCATTAGTTTTTTTTTTTTGATGGTACCAAATACACACAAAACAGAAGAGAGGGGCGGGGTGAGCAGAGCACATTATTATTTAAAGAGACATGCACCGAAACAGGTCGCTGTGAACAGAGCTATTTTTGACAAGGTAAAAAGGGTGTTGTTTTACATGACCATTGAGGAATTTTAACAAAAGTATGTTGCAGGCATTTCATGAAGACCCAAAAGAATCGTATCAACTTGTGGTAAATGGGCATCCGATGTCCCCTTTAAACATTTTTTGGTCAAACCTATGCACATAATTTCTCTTTCTTTCCAGTCCTCCCCGATGCCCTCTTTTGTCATAGAGTAGCCATGAGTCGTATCTAGTTAAAATTCTGTGAATGTTTGAGATTGATTTGTCACAGTCACTATGCTTGGACAGATACAAAGCTTCTCTTGTTCCACTGCAGCTCAACCACATACAAACAAACATACAAAAACATCATTGAGGATAACTGTGGGTAACCTAAGCAAAGTGTGTCTCTCTCTAAAGCTGTGTAGTGTTTGAGGATATAAACATGTTAATATGTATGCTGCATTCTCCTTCACACAAACTCAATGTCTTTTGAAAAACTATCCTACATATGCAGTACATAACTTATAACATGTTTATTTACCTTTGCCACTAATGCCAAAAATTGCCTATGCGAGTCAGTTTTCCAAGGCCATTCAACCTCAGTCCATTAATATTTCATGATATGTTGTTCTGTGTTTTGCAGGATTATGCGGAGAAGGAAAAAGCCATAGCTAAAGCTTTAGAGGAACTGAGGGCCAATTTCTACTGTGAACTGTGTGATAAGCAATACCAGAAACATCAGGAGTTTGACAATCACATCAACTCCTACGATCATGCACACAAGCAGGTATGAGAGATTTGCATCGGCATGACTGTACTTAACAGCTTGAACTTTGAACAAATTTGAACACGGAATAATTTTCTTCACATTCAAAGATCAATTTGACTTGTGATGATACATCTCATAACACATTCTTATTCCTCTCTGTTTAATCCTACAGAGACTGAAGGAGCTGAAGCAGAGAGAGTTTGCCCGGAATGTGTCCTCTCGTTCCAGGAAGGATGGCAAGAAACAGGAGAAGATGTTGCGGCGGCTTCATGAACTGGCCGAACAGAGGAAACAGCAAGACCAGTAAGTAAAATTGAGCAGAACTTCTAATGTTTTTTTTTTTTTTTTTTTTTTAAGGGAGTGTTGCCAGTTGTAGTATAAGCTCTCATTCTTAATTTTATTTTATTTTGCAGTGTCCCTGGTAGTGGTCCTATGTTTAAAACTACCACAGTGGCAGTAGATGGAGAAAAGGGAGAAGACTCCATGGATGGCGTGCCTATGACAGTGGACACCAACACAGAGGCTATTGAAGATAAGGGAATCTGTAGTGTTAGTGGTCAAGGATCCCCTAGAACAGGCCCTGCCATCAGCTTTAGTTTTAACAAAGCTAGCACTTCTCCAATACCTTCTGGAGGCTCACAGGCTCCCAAAGTGAGTGTCTCCTTCTCTTTTGCTAAGAAAGCCCCAGTCAAACTTGAGACGGCTGCCGCTGTGTTTGCAGACCATGGTGAGGAGACAGTGGAAGGAGAAGAAGGTCAGGAAGAGGGAGGAGAAAAGACTGGAGGAGAGGACGTAGGTGTGGCATCCACCACTGATATCCCTCAAGCAGCAGCAGCAGCAGGAGGAGGAGGAGGAGGTAGTGGAAGTAGTGGGGGTGAGGAAGAGCAGTCACAACCAGATGATGGAGGTGCCCTGGCCTCGACTTTGAACAAACTGAAGATGATGATGAAAAAGGAGGAAGGTTACTCTGGACAGGAACCACAGTATTACCATTATGTACCACCTGCACATTGTCGTGTCAAGCCGCATTTCCAGTTTCTGCTTTTCATGAAGGCTTCAGACCAGTGTGATAGCAAGGAGGAGGAGGAAGATGGAGCGAAAGATGAGAAGGCAGCAGCAGGTAATGATGGAGAGCAAAAACATATCAAAGTCAGCAGCTGCACATCTGAAAAAGACACTGAGAATGAACCACCACAGGCACAAAACACAAATCCCACATCAGCTACAGCGAAGACAGAGGAAGAATCAGGTAGTACACCTGCAGGGCAAGGTGATACAGCAGTGGTGGATAACTCGTCCCAACAAGCTGATACCAAGCAAGTAATATCTGAGCCTACAGACACAGGTCCCCGCATGCCAACTGGGCCTTTCTTTCCTGTGCTAAGTAAGGACGAAAGCACCACCTTGCAGTGGCCTTCTGAATTGTTGGAGTTTACTAAGGCTCAGCCATCCCTCTCCTACAGTTGTAATCCTCTTTACTTTGACTTCAAACTGTCAAGAAACAAAGGAAACTGGGCAAGCAAAAACAGCAAACCTGCCAAGCCAGTTAGCACTGAAGGACGAGAGGGGTCTAAGCCTGAAAACACAGACAGTACTCCTGCCACTAGTGGAGAAATTTGCACTGCTACAACGATTGCAGGATCCAGTACAGTTCAAAAAGAACAATCATCCTTGAAAGAGGAGGGTGCTGAGAGCGAGAACAACGAGCAGAAATTACAAAATAATGAAGATATGTCTGCAGGGTCCAAGAAAAAGAAAAAGAAGAAACACAAAAAGTCAAGCAAGCGTTCCAAACGTAAAGAAAAAGCAGCAGTGGAGGGGGAGTTAGAAAATGAGATTCCAGGAGAGAAAACTAAAAAAAAAAAGAAACACAAAAGAAAGAAAAGCAAAAATAAACCATGTAGCACTGATGAAATTGAAGCAGAGGGAGGTGACAGTAAGGAAAAAGAGAAAGACAAGGATGACAAAGATGGAGTAGCCACTGCTCAGTCATCGGGAGTAAGCACATCCAACGAAGGAGGTAAGAGAAAACGTTCCCACAAAATGTCTCAGTTGTCTGGAGTTGAGGAAATCAGTGCAGGAAAGTCTAGCTCTACAGAGGAACACAATGGTTCTAAACGTCTTAAACCTGACACCAACACACCTGCCGCCTCCTGCTCTGCCTCAGCCCAAAAGAGCATAAGTGGAGGTCGACCTCCAAGTAGTGACAGCGAGGAGGATGGTGGATCATCCTCTCAACGTTCTCGACCAGCTCGCCGCCGCTCCACATCACCACGTGAGCAGCGAAGACACCGCAGTGATGATTCTGGACGATCAGGACGTTCACATAGTAGGTCGTCTCGTCGAGGAGACCACAACCATAGACGCCACAGAGGTCAAAAGTCACGCAGTCGATCCTACTCAAGTAGCTCTGAGCGTTCCTCAGCAGGGAGCAGTGCTTACAGTCGCCGTAGCCATAGCTATTCAGACAGTTACAGTGACTACAGTGATGAAGGACGTCGCCGCCGATCAAGAAGACCTTCCTCTGACTCAGACTATGAAAGGCGTGATAGTGGGCGATCTCACAGGCGACGTTACACCCCATCTTCTTCAGAGGAGGACTCACGTTCACGTTCACGCTCACACAGCCGCAGGAAGCATCATCGGCGGAGACACCACCGGAGCAGTAGTCGCAGCTCCAGTCGTAGTAGTAGGAGTAGCAGCGCTCGTTCTTACAGACGCAGCAGCTACAGTCGCAGTCGTAGCTCTGCTAGTCGTTCATCTAGCTCCACCAAGGGCTCTCCACATCGGCACGGTCACAGCCGGAGATCTGACAGCTCGACGCGGCGGCGGGATTTCAACCGGTCGCGAATCTACCGTTCCCAGTCTCCAAGGTCCTCTTCACGCACACAAACCCGAAACAGCAACTCTTCATCGGCACAAGGAAAAAGAGGTGTTGGTGGAGCTTCCTCAAAAGAGGGAGGAGGGGCAGCAGAACATCGAAATTCATTCACAGCTCGACAACTCTTAGAGAAAATCCAATCTAAAAAAGGAGGGGATGAATCTGGTACTGGCACCAAGACGGGCCTCAAGATCAAGGACCCCCCACAGGGATACTTCGGGCCCAAGCTCCCCCCTGCCCTTGGAAACAAAAGTATGTTGCCCCTTTTTGGCAAGCTCCAAGCAGGAAAGAAGCCACCGTTACTTCCTCTTACACGTTCAACCGAGGGCGAAAAGTCAGACCAAGGGAAAAATTCAGATAGTAATGAAGTTATCCTGGTAGAACCCATTCGTGAGTTTCCCCCACCTCCTCCTCCACCTCAGCCACCAGTTCAACAACAACAAAAGCAGCAATTAGAGGAGGCTGTATCCAATTCTGCGGTGTCCGAGGAGACCAGATATCCACCTTCGGACCCTCCAGCCCTTCATGAGTCTCAACCACTATATGAGCAGGATTCAGCAATGATGATGTCTCAATACCAAGGTGAACCCAGACAAGACCCCAACAATCCCATGTTGGACGAACATTTAATGGGGCCCGAAATGGGTCCGCAGCCTACTATGCACGCCTACCCTGGTTACCCTCCTAACATGGAGGATGGGGAAATGGGCATGGAAGCTGAAGAGGATGGTCTTGCACCTTTAGAAAGTCAACCAATCACCTTTACCCCAGAGGAAATGGAGAAATACAGCAAGTTGCAGCAAGCAGCTCAACAGCACATTCAACAGCAACTGTTAGCCAAGCAGGTGAAGACCTTCCCCTCAGCTGCAGCTGCTGCGGCAGCAGCTAACTTGGCAGCAGCGGCCAACCTTGCCCCTGCGCCACCGCCCCCACCAGCTGCACTGCAGCCTATCCACATTCAACAACCCACAGTTTCTGCAGCTTCTGCTACCTCTATTACCACAGTCCAGCATGCCATCCTGCAGCACCACGCTGCTGCTATGGGCATCCATGCCCATACCCCACATCATCCCCACCCTGCCCATGCCCAGCTAGCCCAGGTGCACCACATACCTCAACATCATCTAACCCCTATCTCCTTGTCACCATTGGGCCATTCTTTGGGTCATTCACTGGGTCACTCTTTAGGACACACCGGCTTGATTCCAGCCCACCACACTGCCTTCCTTTCAGGCCAACCTATACATATTATACCAGCCTCGGCGCTCCATCAAACCCCTTTTGCTCTACACCACGTCCCACATGCTGCCCTCTACCCAACTCTCTTCGCCCCTCGGCCAGCCACTGCTGCGGCAGCGGCTGCCCTACAGCTACACCCACTACTTCACCCTATCTTCTCAGGGCAGGACCTTCAGCACCCTCCAAACCATGGCTCCTGAAAATCCATCTTCTCTCAAAGAGAGGGCCTGGTCCAGCAGTGTGGTTAGCTAAAAAGTTTTAGCTACCGGTTGACACGATCTGGCGACACACTGTCCTCTATGTGCTCTGCTACCTTAGGGTGACCTCAACAGGGCTGATTAGGAGTACATTTAAATTGAGGACAGAATACGATCTTCTTGGCTGGTGTTTGAGATTGTAATGGCCTGAACCAGAAGCTAGGTTGGCAGGTTGACGTATGTAACATCATATATATTTCACACAAGGAGTACAAGTTGCAAGAGTTGGTTTATAGTCCAAGATGTGGGTCTTACAACTAGGAAACCACTGGCATATTGTTTTGTTTTCTATGGTATGTCATAAATTTTTGTTCGTTTGTTTGTTTATATATATATATATATATATATATATATATATATATATATATATATATATATATATATATATATATATATACACATATATATACACACACACACACACACACACATATATATAAAAGTGCTGTCAAACAATTAATTGCATGCAAAAGTTTTTGTATAATGTGTCTGTTCTGTGTATATTTATAATGTATATAGAAATACACACAGTATATATTTTGATAATATTTGTCTGTTTATATTCATATAATTTATATTATAAATATATTTAATATATAAACATAACCTATTTTTCTGAAATATATACATGCATGTGTGTGTATTATACATAATAAAAATACACAGCACACATACATTATGTAAACAAAAACTTTTATTTTGGATGTGATTAATCACGATTAATCATTTGACAGCACAAATATATACACGCATACATACATGCATACATACATACATACATACATACATACATACATACATACATACATACAAACATACAAACAAACAAACAAACAAACAAACAAACATACATACATACAGAAGCTCACTAGCTGAAGCCATAATCAAGATCTTTGTTGTAGGCTTTTAGCGTGGTTTGCTACAGTCGATATGGGTGGTCTTGAGGCCTCGTCATTTTTGGAGACTTGTTTTTCTGTGTCCTAAGCATTCATGAAAGTTGCGGAATTTATTAACTCATTGTATGAATATGCAAAGATACACTTCAGCCTGCTATACAAAAGCAGGGTGTGATAAACTGACGATTGGTTTGCTGAAATATTGTAATATTTGATCATTTTCAACTCATACCAATTATCAGAAACCGTTGTACCATACTCTGATCAAAGAGTGTCACAAAACATGAACAATATGATTCAAATAAAAGCCATACTCAGCACTCAACTGTGTTAAGCTATTTTTGCTGGTTGGTTGTAAATCAATATAAATTTTCCTTAAATAGTGAATGGAACCGATATCATACATGTTGATGTCAAAAGTTTTATAACGTCACAGGCTGTTGAAACTGCATAACAGGTAACACGTTGGGATTTGAAGGTTCCCACCCCATTATTGAAATTGTGAAATCTTGCACTGAAAAATGTACATTTTGAGATGCTGTTTTTGCATCTTGTAACAACTGTTTGATTGTAGTATTCTGCAATAATTTTATTTTCTATTTGATTTTAAATTATTTTTCTTTTCTTTTTTTCTTTTTGGAAAATGTTTTCTTTCTGTACAATTAGTTAAATGTAAATAAAGTTAACCTAGTGAAACTATGTAAAATAAAGGTTTGTAACACCGGTTTAAAAATGCTAATAAAAATAATGAAATGAAAAATGGGTGGAAAAGCATGTGTAAACATGATCAAGGCTGGTACTACCAAGGTCAGGAGTGTCTTTGGAAAGTGGAGGAACAGCAGAATGTGGTAAAACTTTTGTTGACATGAATTGTACTGTAAATGGCAGCAATGACATTAGCTTTTTTAAATCCTCGATGCATCAGCAAATAAAAACTGACTTGTAATTCTGGTGTACAGGTGTGATTCATTTATCTATGTATGTATATGTAATAAACCTTTTTTGTAGTATGAAAATGTTCCTGCAGCAAACCACCCTTTATGGTTGCATAGTACAGCTGCATAATTTTCTATTAAGATTACAGGTTAACTTGCACTAACATTCCAAAAAAGCCGTAATTTGAATATCGGCACCACAAGATATTTGCAGTAAAACTAGGTAGATCAAATAAAAATAAAAATAAATCAAATTTCACTCTTTAATGACAGGCTATTTATTTTGCAATCCACCATGACCTGTCCCTCACTGCTTAGGAAGTGGTGAACCCCAGGAAGTGCAAACTCAGCTGCAAGACATCAGAAAAGGACAAATAAGCTCTGGTATATGTAGAAAAACCTGATAAAGTAACATACAAAAATAGGTTGTTTTGCCAGTCAAATGACAATAAAAGCAGCCTATGCGTATCCTGACCCTGACACACCAAGGAAGGTTCTGATGACCGAGTTTGTGTGAATTACTTGAACTATTTCTGTACGTACGATGATCGAAAACCACACAAAGAGCACCTTTTAGGATTTACTTCATTGTGGAACGAGGCCATCCAGCACTTGTTTTGTTATGAAATCTATTTTAAACCATATAAAGTAACTTGAACTTGTAATTATCTTTATTGTAGGTGTACTTGTGTAAGTGTAATATTTAGGCTTTGGCAAGGTAGGCTAATTTTTCACTCCAAACTAGTTCTCCCAAATTTTACAGCAGTCTTGGCTGTTAAAACTAGATGGCACTGTTGGACAGTAGCCCCTCACTGCAGAACAAAGATCCAGGGGACGGGGTTGGATCCACATCTAGATGGGTGGGTTTAGGGGGTGGAGATTGGTAGGTTTAGGTATATGTAAGGTGGGAGGAGTTGGATCTGGATCCAACCTCGCCCCCTGGATCTTATATTCTGCAGTGAGGACCATCTCCTGTTGGAGGGGAATCAATTACCTTAGCTCTTAAAGATACATTGTTATTGCAAAATGTTACAATATTCTATGTTAAGCATCAAGAGATTTCAATTACCTCTGCATACAGATTACAGAGGTGAGTTTTTAAGACCTTAAAATCAGTGTTTGGTCAATATAAGTATTAATGGCTGCATAAATTTGTTGCATCTACTCACTGAGTCTGTGTGACATTGACTACAGAGAAAAATAACTATGTTTTTCATTAATATTTTATCCTCTTGGTCAACACAGGAATTTCAATGACAGTGGCAAAGACAGAAACGATGCATGACTGTTGCAGGAGGATATTGTTGAGGATTATGCTGCTGGGGTCTTGAGCATGTGTGAATGTGCGCATACAGCATCAAGATCCCTGCAGCAGATGTCCAATAAGACGTCTCATTTCCTGTTTGCCGGAGGCTGTGGCTCCTGCGTAGATCCAGGCGTACACACTCACACTTTAGCAGCATGAAACAAGTGTAGAGTTTTACATTTCAGGGCAGCTGGATGCTACTTGAGTTTATTGCACAGAAATTTGTATTTACAGGTTAGAAGCATTATGAACAATACAGTACAAACTAAGCACTGAGTAACCAAACATTTTTGGTTTGTTGTCCAGAAGGTGGCAATGAAGAGCCAGATAACAGACCAATTCTCTAACCATTACGCATTTTAAATCTAAATGTCTTTATTATTTGCTCTAATACTTCTATAATACCGGCGAGAATAAAGTTTTTAGTTCAGTCTAGACTCCAAAATAAAGAGCAGTCACACAAATTTACTGCTTTTTTCAGAATCAACTGAGAGGAAAGTTACGAAAGGTCTTTAAAAATACAGTTGAAGAAAGACTAGAGACAAAAGATTTGTGAAGTTGAGAGTGACAGTCAGGATGACTGCAAAGAGGCAGTTCTGTGATTTTCTTTCAGCACACCTGTGCATTTTTCATAGATGTGATGCATGTGGCATGAAAACCGGAATGATCCACTGACGCGATCGAGCAGCAGGGTCGGCTAAAGCTGGGAGAGTTCAGCTAAGGTATTTCACCACCAGGAACATGACAAAGCAAGTAGCCAGCATTCCAGCCATCATGATGAACTTGTCCTGCGATGCTCGCTTTTGAATCAAACGCATAACCGTGTTCGACAAACCCAACATGTTTGCGACATCCAACATCTTTTTATGGGTACCCTAAAAAACAGAAAGTGTGGAACATTACAATGAATCTCTGATTTAAAAAAATTGCAGTTTTCGAATAGTATTTTTTCTCTTTGAATACAGTGAGCAACAGATTAACTTTCATTCACCCAGTAAAATATCTGAGGTACACATCACCCCCCATTTCCCCAAAAGCACAGGCAGAGACGGTCTCTCACGCTCTGTGATAATCAGAGGAGCTTCAGGAAGAGCACACGCTCCTCCCTGGAAACACAGTCAGTGTCTATATGTGCATACATGACCTCAAACCACTGGTGTCATTGTTAGCTAAAACTGACATGTTTCACTTAATTCAAACAGTGGAAATAAAACATAAATATGATGAAAAAATTAGATATGTTGCCTTGGCAATTAAATGAAATAAAATAAGTTGGAATACTAAGATTACTAAAACTAAAACAGAAATAAAAGAAGCTAAATATCAAAAACTAATGAAAAATAAATAAATAAAAATAAATGAAAAAAAAGGCAAAATCAAAGCTACTATAAGGAAAACTAAAATATAAAATTAAGCCTAAATCAAAATATTAATAACTACTACAATAGTATATAAATAATACTAAAATAACGCTGACTCAACACTCCAACAATTACTGTTAAAATAAACAAGGTTAAATTAAATGCACATATTGTTAATTTAATTGAAAACGGATGTATTGATAGTGTTAATTATTCATTAAACTGTATTATATCAGCCATCAGCACTTTATCAACAATCAGTCAAGCACTATTTGAAACACCCTGATAAGAGAATGGAAAAAATTCCCCTTCCTGGTCTAGAGTTGAATCCGCCCTGTGTTGTGTGTGTCACACACACCTTAAGCGTGCTCCTCTGGTCTCTCAGGCCGTTAAGGATGCTGGAGCCGGAGCCCAGCAGGTCGTCCATTCCTCTGTGAGCGTTTTGTAGACTGCTATTAAACTGCAGGGTTTCATCAATAGGGATGGAGGTGTCTGCATCCTACACAAAAAGCACACAGCACTGTCAAAATCAAAATGCCTTCTTTGTAGTGTGATGTACGTTTATAGGCTGATGAGTGATGGAGAAAGAGTCTTGGCAAAAACTACGCAGAAGAACGTGTGTGTGGTCTACTGACGTTTGTTGTGAAGCTTCGGCTCAACAGCTCCTCTCTGTCTCTCTCCTGAGCCTCGCGAGCGTAACGTCTGTGCTGGAAGTTCCTCAGGGCTGTCTGGAGATGCTGCACATCATACTTCAACTGATCAACACGCCTACAGAAAGAAACACAGTGAGTGTCTTTCAGACCACACAGCAGCCCGCAGGCCTTGTTTGGTGATGCAACAGTTGTAGACTACCTGTTTGCATTCAATAACAGCCAAAACTGAAGTTCAAATAAAACTTTTCACATTTTATTTACTCCACTCAAGGCTCAACAATACAAAGGCTCAGGGCTAATGTAAAATCATTTCAGGCCAGTTATTGGAACTGTGGCCTGATATTATTGCAAATTAAAAAACTATTTATTTTATATTTTGTTTTCATTTTTATATTCACATTCATTTATTAATGGAAAATTAAAATTACATTTTAATATTGCATTGCTAAAAATAACATTTATTAAAAATAAAGTTTTTTAAAATTGTTAAAATTATCATATATAATATTTTAATAATGATCACATAATTATCACATTTATTTTTCAAAATTATTTAAAAATATGTTGCAATTATTATAAATAATAATTAGTGTTGGGCAATGATTAATCAAGAATAATTGCATCCAAAATAAACGTTTTTGTGTACATAATGTGTGTGTGTGTGCTGTGTATATTTATTATGTATATATAAATACACACACATGCATGTATGTGTAAGAAAAATGTTATGTTTACATATTGAATATATTTATATATAATATGAATTATTAGTTATTATTATAACTAATAATTAGTAATTATTATTATAAATTATTATATGAATATAAATATATACATGTAAATATTTTCAAAATACATACTGTGTGTCTTTATATATACATAATATATATATACACAATACACACACATGTATTATATAAACAAAAACTTTTATTTTCGATGCAATTAATTGTTGCCCAGCACTAATAATAATTCTAAAAATGGTAACATTACTAAAAATCGATTTTTTTATTCAAAATAGTGTGTTATTATATATAAATGATATTATTTAAAAAGTACTATTATTTATATAATAATTCAAATCATGATGTTAAAAATGCTATTTATTTTTTAAAAATTATATAAAATCTTTTTGAAAAATGCAAAAATGTAAAATTTAGTTGTAAGGGCAATGAAAATATTTACAGGACAAGTACAAATTTGAACTAATGGGTTGACTGGGCCAGCAGACAAAATCCTTATTGCTGAGCTGTTTTAACTAAATACATAAAAACATGTACGGTATTGGAACAGATAAAGATATAACTATCAATTAAATGACAAAAGTGTCAAAAGAATTCACATTGTTAGACTTGTGTGAAAAGCTTCTGTTGTTTCTGTATAGCGTGTTTGAGATCATCCACACACACTGTCATAAAGACACTCTTCAAGAAGAGTCTGTTCTTTATGATATTCGTTGTTTTGTGAGTGAGTGTAACAGGTGTGTTGGCCTCAGGTGTGTTTGTGCAGTGCTTTAGCCAGGCTTTGCCACACACGGCAGGAATGTTGGTGATGACGTGACTGCAGACGGAATGTTTTCACTGGATCCCACTGCCACGGGCCAAACACTCCTCACCTTCATCACCTCACATTATTCTTCATTTGGCAGAGGCTTTCTCATTCAAAACAACTTACATTATGTATTTACTACAAGGACAGAGCAACTCAAGTTCTTATGGGTTATGTCATGGTAGAGACGATTGCAGAAGCTCATGAATCCCCTCATCTTTGAACCTACAACGTTTAGGTAGCCATCTATCCACCAATACTATAGTCCAGCTTCCACATACTCTGGTTAATGATTACAGATCAAATTGGAGACCAATTTAATCTTCCGACAGGAAGGATATTTTGCTCTAGTTGCCTATCCTCCTGAAAACAACCTCGGATCAAGGACTGGACCTTTGCATGATTCAATAAGGCACTAGTGGATATTTCTACTGATGCACTCACAGTTTGGCATTTTGCCGGCGGTTTGGTGGCTCTTTACTGGCTAGCATCTCAAGTCGCTCCAGCTGATTAAAGATTTGATCAATTCTTGCTTGAAGTTCATTTTCAAGCACTGCAAGAAAACACAAGAATCAGAAACATAACACAAATAGGAATCATGTATCACAAAATATTAAAATACAAAAAACTAAAATTCAAGTTTGGGGTCTGTAAAATTTATTAATGCTTTTGAAAGAAATCCCTTATGCCTATTAAAGCTGCATTTTGTTGTGATTTATTATAGCATTTTAAAATGAATGTTTTCTATTTTAATAGTTTTTAAAATATAATTTATTCCTGTGATGCAGTGCCACATGATCCTTCAGAAATCATTATAATATGCTGATTTACGGCTCAAGAAACATTTATTAGTATCAATGTTGAAAGCAGTCATGCTTTACATCAATTTAAGCATACTTGCTGAATAAAAGTATTAATTTCTTTTCAAATAAATCTTACAGACAGCAAACCTTTAAATAACAGTGTATGTACAAATAATAATTTTTTAAAAATTTGTTTAAAAAAATTAGCCACATTTAAAAAAAGAAAAAGGCTAAAATCAGGGATGCACCGATGTTTACATTTTGTAATACCCATTTTAATTGCTACAAGTGAATTTTAGGCATCACAACATTATAATCTACGCAGTATAAAAATGGATTTCTTTCTGAGATTTGCAAAAGCTTACATTTAATGCCGTTATTAAACTCTTTTAAATATTAACCTTAAATGAGTGTTAGATGGCCGCAAAACTAATCTTAATGTAAAAGTAAGGGGAAATGAGGACATTTATTTCAGTATAACAAATGCATGCAATGAGTTAAAATAAGTATCAGGCAGACAGAGAATCAAGCATTGACAAGTAGATCCGCTGATTGGGAATGAGTACCGCTTCCTTGGAGAGAACTGCAGACTGGTGGGAAAGTTTTATCACACATGCAGTCTGCCCTGACCCCCACCCTCTGAGGCAATGCAATCTCACACTCGCTCACACACAGATAAACCTATGCATGCGTTATGCATCCATCCCGCCTATGACATCTCTTATGATGTCACCAGTATGGGTAGGAGACGGTTATCTTACTCAGACTCACCAAAGAGCCACAACACCACCCCAAACACACACACCACAGCACTCCATGAGTCTCCATGCCCCCACCCCATCACTCCTCCCTGTCCTTCCTGCTGTGGCACCAGCCTGGCTCTCTGCATAAGCGCCACCTCTACAGAACAATCAGCTGCTCAGTGGCACCACGAGGACTCTGCCTGCCGCTCAAAGCAGATCACTTGGACCTGGTCTATTTGTGATTTTACAACTTGATTATCTGATCACGAATGGAAAATACCAGGGTAAATGAAGATATTAAGATATTATAAATAGTAACATCATGATTTTCTGTATAGCTGCTTTGAAACAGCATCGTTACTTTATATTTAAATCCAGACATGACCAAGTTGTTTGCACAAGGTGTCGTATGTCACACCAGACTGATTCATGGGCATTTGATGAAGGGCGAAGAACCACCAAAATGTCAATATTTTAGCAGTACATTGATTGTAAAACATATGTTTTTGGTCTGCCCAATTTTTAATGACATTTATTTGGACAAACTTTGAAGGACTTATTTTGTAAGATGGACCCAGGAAAACTTTCACAGTACATTTAGAATCTTTTATGGAGTTATGTTTATATAAAAAGTTGAATTTAAAAAAAAAAAATGTTTGTATTTATTGTATTTTTTGTTGAATGTGGATCTGCCATTAAATAGTCTATGAAACTGATATGGCAATAAACTTAAATACAACCAAACATTTCTATAAACATATACAGTGGTGTGAAAAATTGTTGGCCCCCTTCCTGATTTTTTTTTTTTTTTGCATGTTTGTCTCACTTTAATGTTTCAGATCATCAAACAAATTTAAATATTAATCAAAGATAACACAAGTAAACACAACATGCAGTTTTTATATGAAGTTTTTTATTATGAAGGGAAAACAAAATCCAAACCCACATGGCCCTGTGTGAAAAAGTGTTTGCCCCCTAAACCTAATAACTGGTTGGGCCACCCTTAGCAGCAACAACTGCAATCAAGCGTTTGCGATAACTTGCAATGAGTGTGTTACAGCGCTGTGGAGGAATTTTGACCCACTCATCTTTGCAGAATTGTTGTAATTCAGCCACATTGGAGGGTTTTCGAGCATGAACCGCCTTTTTAAGGTCATGCCACAGCATCTCAATAGGATTCAGGTCAGGACTTTGACTAGGCCACTCCAAAGTCTTCATTTTGTTTTTCTTCAGCCATTCAGAGGTGGACTTGCTGGTGTGTTTTGGATCATTGTCCTGCTGCAGAACCCAAGTTCGCTTCAGCTTGAGGTCACGAACAGATGGCCGGACATTGTCCCCAGCAGGCACCAGACGTCTATGTAACATCAGGTTGACGTTGGACATGACATCGGACAGACGTTGCATTTTGGTTGAAAATGAAAATCGTCAATATTTGACGTTGACTTAACGTTGGATTTTGGTTGCACAACCTAAAAACAACAAAATCTCAACGTCAGCTGACGTCGGTAATGGATCAATTTAACATTGACATTAGATGTTGAATTTACGTTGAATTTTGGTCACCCGACGTCGCAACCAAAATTTAACCAAATATCAACGTCTTATGACGTTGTGTGCCTGTTTTGTGCCTGCTGGGTCCTTCAGGATTTTTTGGTAGACAGCAGAATTCATGGTTCCATTTATCACAGCAAGTCTTCCAGGTCCTGAAGCAGCAAAACAGCCCCAGACCATCACACTACCACCACCACATTTTACTGTTGGTATGATGTTCTTTTTCTGAAACGCTGTGTTACTTTTACGCCAGATGTAATGGGACACACACCTTCCAAAAAGTTCAACTTTTGTCTCGTCAGTCCACAGAGTATTTTCCCAAAAGTCTTGGGGATCATCAAGATGTTTTCTGGCAAAACTGAGACGAGCCTTTATGTTATTTTTGCTCAGCAGCGGTTTTCGTCTTGGAGCACCATTTTTGCCCAGTCTCTTTCTTATGGTGGAGTCATGAACACTGACCTTAACTGAGGCAAGTGAGGCCTGCAGTTCTTTGGATGTTGTTCTGGGGTCTTTTGTGACCTCTTGGATGAGTCGTCGCTGCGCTCTTGGGGTAATTTTGGTCGGCCGGCCACTCCTGGGAAGGTTCACTGTTCCATGTTTTCGCCATTTGTGGATAATGGCTCTCACTGTGGTTCGCTGGAGTCCCAAAGCTTTAGAAATGGTTTTATAACCTTTTTTTTTTATAACCTTTTTCACAAACACTTTTTCACACAGGGCCATGTGGGTTTGGATTTTGTTTTCCCTTCATAATAAAAACCTTCATTTAAAAACTGCATGTTGCGTTTACTTGTGTTATATTTTATTAATATTTAAATTAGCTTGATGATCTGAAACATTAAAGTGTGACAAACATGCAAAAAAATAAAAAATCAGGAAGGGGGCCAACAATATTTCACACCACTGTATATGTTAATAGAAATGTTTGGTTGTATTTAAGTTTATTGCCATATCAGTTTCATAGACTATTTAATGGCAGATCCACATTCAACAAAAAATACAATAAATACAAACTTTTTTTTTTTTTAAATTCAACTTTTTATATAAACATAACTCCATAAAAGATTCTAAATGTACTGTGAAAGTTTTCCTGGGTCCATCTTACAAAATAAGTCCTTCAAAGTTTGTCCAAATAAATGTCATTAAAAATTGGGCAGACCAAAAACATATGTTTTACAATCAATGTACTGCTAAAATATTGACATTTTGGTGGTTCTTCACCCTTCATCAAATGCCCATGAATCAGTCTGGTGTGACATACGACACCTTGTGCAAACAACTTGGTCATGTCTGGATTTAAATATAAAGTAACGATGCTGTTTCAAAGCAGCTATACAGAAAATCATGATGTTACTATTTATAATATCTTAATATCTTCATGCCTTAGAGTCGCATTTAGCAGATTAGAACTGGAGAGATAATATAGTTTACATTCTGCTATGATATAAAACCTTCAAGCTGTTCAAAGTTTGTATATAGTATTTACACGTGTACTGTAAGTATCTGGTAGATGCATATTTTTCCCACAACAGCATTTATTGCAAATAATTTGTTATTTTGACACTCTTCCCATTCTGCTTGCCATTTATCTAATAAATACAGGTCAATTAAGGGCTTGAAACAGAAATGGTAAGCTCAGACAGAAACTAATAAAACGGAATAATGAAACTGCTTTTGAATGATGTTCATATTCATAAACCACACTGCCCAGCTCTAATTGTCATTATGTTTTGGAGTATGTGTCCTATTTAAATCCTGTGGTCTCTGTGACAGATTGAGGATCTTTATTCATTCACACACACACACACACACACACACACACACACACACACACACTTACAGTGGACTGACTGTCGGTCTGTTGTCTCCAGTCGTCCCATGTGAGACTGAACCTCCTGAATTTGTCTACAAGTTAAAGACATGGATAAGTGAGAAGAGAGAGGGGGTTAAATACACTGTACATTATTAAAGTCATTTTTCAGTGAATGAATGTAGGCCTATGGATGTCCCGCTATCTAGTGAGACGTCTGCTGTCAGACAGATAATAGCATTATACAAGCTGTACCTTACTTACAGTACAATTAAATTAAAGCAGCTGACAGGCTGCAATGAAAGCATAATATCAACGAAACCTCCTTACTGAGAGTCATTCATAGAAAATATACAGAAGAAGCTATAACAACATCACTTAACAGATGTTGTCAGACCAAAGCAGCTTATATTTATTTCCATACAATATATTTCAAATATTTGTTACATGTTACACTGAGCTTATGAAAACAGTCAGGATTTAAGATATCTGAGCATTAAATAGTTGTTTACTGGTAAGCTAGCTAAATTATCAGCAGTGTGAACAAACTCACTTATTGGTCTGATGGTAAAGCGTCTCCATCTTCAGTGACGGTTAAGGACGCCACTAAAAACACGGTAAAAAATAATAATAATAAAATAAAACTACTTAAAGGAAAGTTATGCAATGTTTTATTTCCTCCGTTTCGTTTAGTTTCACATATCGCTGTCAAGTATACACATCACCAGGAAAAAGGACCTCTTTTAGACGCCCTCTCCGCCTGATTAAAAACACACCGCTAGCTGAAAGAGCAGCGCCAGCAGCGGCGGATGGTATTCAACTTTAGACCTACTATCTAAATTTAGTATTCAACATTGCTAATTTTTTAGTTAGTTAGTTAGACAAAGATTGAAACACATTCAGAACTACAATAATAGGCTATAAATTAAAGAAAACACACAAGCAGGGAGAGGCAGACTAATAGGCTAATTATAGAAATAAGTATAAAGATTTGGATATAGATAGGCTACAGTCTTAATGGATTTCTTATTATTGGAATAAAAAATAGTTTTGAAAAAGTAAACCAAAAATTAAACCATCAACCAGAATTAAATTAATAATAGCCTACAATATTAGGTGTATTTTATTTTATTTGAGGTGACATTAGTAAAAGCGGGTGTTATTCTTCAATCCTAATATAGGCTGTAAGGAATATATCTATGTCTGTGAATTAATTTTGACAAAAAGATTTTACCCTTACTTATACAGTTCTCTATAAAGTACAATGAGACTAAATGCCGCATGGGGTGAGAAGCCTTTATGCTAAAATCATAAAACTAATACATCATCAATGATAGAGATTATTTGTAAAATTAAACATGAACTGAAATTTTAACTATAAGATGCACACCATTAACTAATTACAGAATAATACAAAAGTTACAAAAATAGCTAGATGTTACAAAATGCCGAAAGAGACATAAAAAAAAATAGACATAAAACATAACAACAAAATTTTGTCCCTGTGCAAAAACACAGTCTTGTATTTTGGTGGAAACTATAATTATAGGGTTAACTTTTTATAAGGAAGATCTGAATGTTTAGATTAGAATGTGAACAGCAATTAGCAACCAGCTTTAATCTTAAATAATGTGAATTAAGGTAGGCTATTTTTCCCATAAGATCTCTACATTCAGAAATCTGTTCCATAAAGCCCTTTAAATAGCAGCTATTAATGTAAACCTTAATCCCATTCATCATTTATGTGAAACATGAATCATGCGGCAATCGTAATTTTATGAAAGCAAATACCATCATTCTTCTAGTATGGTTACAGCTTGAGGCCTGGGGTAAGGTGTGTCAACTTTCATCCCTTGATGGAGCGTCAGTGACAGGAAGAACATAATGACGAATCTTCTTGGGGCAAGATTTTGTCAACTCCTTTCGCTCGTCCCAGCTTTGTCTAATTATGATGGTTTCTGCAGCCTTGTATCTGAACACACCAGTCTGATCTGGTGCCTCCCATGCCCGGAGACACAGACACAAGCATAATGATAAATATCCAAAAGGGAGACAGACAGACGAGGTGGATGTTTGTTGACCTGTTCACCACAATTTGAAGAGAATGAGTGGATGAAAGTGACATTGATTTCGCTACATTGGGTTTTTTTGCCCTGTGGTTAAACCTCAACGATGTCATCACTGAATTCTCCAGAGACAGGTTTGTGTGTGTGTGTGTGTGTATGTACTGGTATATATGGTTTACGAGGACACAAATGTGTATAATGACATGGGTACTACAAGGTAAACATGGTTTTTGAGGACACTTCCTGTGTCACCGTAAAACAAAAGGCTTAAAAAACATACAAAACGGTGTTTTATGAAATTCAAAAATTGCCAGTAGTTTCCTGTGAGGGCTAAGTTTAGGTGTAGGGTGATAGAAAATACGGTTTGTACAGTATAAAAACCATTATTCCTATGGAGAGTCCCCATAAACCACAAATTCAAGTGTGTGTGTGTGTGTGTGTGTGTGTGTGTGTGAGAGAGAGAGAGAGAGAGTTTGTATAAAGAATAAGACATGGCAGTTTCATACAAAATAACACAGCTGGATTATTCATGTTTACACCTTTTTTTATAAGCTATGTTGTAATTAAAGTGTTTTTTATTAAACTGTACACCTGACATTCTTAAAACTCAGGTACTTAAACCAAGGGGTCATGAATTGCCTTCATTTTTTTTTATTTTGTACTGTTCTCTGAGGTACACTATAACGTTATCAATTTTTTTTTTTTACATCAAAATACATCATAAATTAGAAGTAATAAGCTATTTTCTGTCCTGTTTTTAACCCCCTCATCAGAATGCTTTGTTTGAACAGATGTGGCTAAGAACTCATAAATACAGTACATATCAAACGACTTGAGAACAAAAGACCAATTTCTTACTGATGCAGTCTGGCATTTCATTAAAAGTAAAGTTTATCAGATAAAGTTTTTCATTTGGTTTCTGAGTAGACCTGCGTTTTCCACTCTCATCATTTACACTATGCATGAATCGGTGGGCAGGGCCAAACAGGCAGCTATGCAGAAGCAGGTGTTGATCTTCTTCTGTGGAGGCGGTGCTTATCCACACTATTACATCATAATGTGGCACATTGGTACAGACTGGCTTCAATATAACAAGAAAGTTTTGAGATCTGGAACTTACAGAATGTTTTTTATAGCACAATGACCGCTTATATATCAAAAGATCAAGGGAATTTTGATTTCACAGTCCATGAAACAGATTACTTTTATTTACACACTGGCGATAAGATTGACATGATGCCTAGCATGAAGCTAAAAGGGTGGAAATAAATAAATTAACAGGATGTCTGTTAGAGAATCAGCTTAAACTAGAGTGTCGGTTTGAGGTAATTTACATTTTCTGGTTTATAATTAAAACATTTTTGTGTGCAATATATAAATATGTTTTGTTGTTGTTGTTGTTGTTGTATTTATGCAGTTTTCATTTATTTATTTATTTTTTACATGAATTCCATTCTAAAAAAAATGTTGCTAGTTACTTCCTACTTCATAAAAAGTCGTAATTATAAGTATAATTACTTACGTAATTATAAGGGGGGGGGGGGGGGGGGGGGGTTAAACCCAGAGTTTCCAAATCAAGGGATGTGTCAGTCAAAAAAAAAAAACTAACCAAATAATACTGTGCAATTATGATAAAAATTTATATTTATATAACATTTATATTTATAATATTTATATTTATAATATTTAAAATTTATATTTATAGCAAATTGAATAAAAACATTAAAAGCAAAACCCCACCTTATTTATTCATCATTATCTTGTTGCATTTTATGCAGAAAAGGTTTGCTTGTTTCAATGAAAGTTATTTGAACGCATAAGACTCTGCAATTATGACTTTACAATTCATTAATATAACCTTCCCAGGTGGACTTGATTAACAATTTGCAATTACAGTTATTTACAATTCACCTCACTTATGCTGTGGTGAAAGAAAGAAAAAATATTATGATTCCATCTTCAAAAATTGTGAATTTAGTATCTTTTCCAGTACATCTAGCCATTCTTCTGTCTCTTAGAGGTGTACTGTGGTCAGGTGTGTGTAATTATAGGTGTCTGTATGTGTGTGAGTGTGTGTTTCAGGGCAGCTACCTGTTTTGACTGGTGTCCCCCCCCAGACCATTAGTGTGGCGGGTTAGACGAGCAGGTCTGAATGGAGGCCGAATGGTGGTTGATGTCTGTCTCTCCAGGCTACCTTTCTGAAACAGTGCCCCCTTTTTAACTCCCATCTCCCCTCCATCCAGCTCGCCCCCAGCACTATCTCTCTTCATACTCTTGCTCTTCACACACTCCATCCTTACTGTCATAACACCTCCTGAGGCTAAGAGGGATATTAAGGGAAAGAGTGAGGGAGGGAGACTTTCACAGGAATAAGCAGACAGGAGTCATGAGAAATGAAGGTGGGGAGAAACGCTGGAGAACGGGATGATTATTCTAGGAAGAGGAAGTAGATAGAGAGCAATGAGGCCGGTTGATGTTTTTGATCATATTTTCTGAGGTTAAACATGTCAAAGCAATTTGTCCTCCAGTGACAAAGCATCATTCAACCTTCTGCCATCACACACACATATAGGCGCAAACTCACGCAGCTGTGAACCAGAGGCAGGGGGTTTTGTCAGGTGCTGATGATTTGTGTATTTGCCCCTGATTACCTGTTTTACATAAAAAATGAATAGAAATGCTGTAAAAAGTGGGTTAACTGTTATTTTTTCAGTCTTACTTTAGACACCATAGCAACAACTCGTTCTGTTGTTCTGTGGAGATAATATACAGCGGGAGGCGTTCTTGTGTATTTTTCACGCATAAAGAGAAAATAATATGTTATTAAGTCACTTAAGTTTAATGTTTGGTGGAAAGAGCATTCGGCGTCTTTTATCTTGACAGCAGGTGAAGGTGGCAATCTGTAACGTCATGATGAAGAAGATCACGAATGGTGCTGAAATGGCTCCGGGGTACAAATGTTTGGATGCCAGATGTCTGTTTTCTCATTCATTATTGTTTTCTGAGCTTACTTTATTTTGAGGAGAAGAATACAACACTTGTGTTTCAGCTGATGAGAGGTTACTGAGAACTAATAAAAACCTGTAAGTCTTTGTGCTTTTGCCTCTGTATTTATAAATGGATCCTTGAGCTGTAGGCACACACTGAAATAAATATTTAGGCCTAGATTTAAGATTCATGTTTTTTAATTGCAATAAATTTCTATCCATTTGGATTAAAGTTTTACTGTAATGTGATGCACACGTTTCAGTCATAAATAGGCTACTGTAAATGAAACATGTAAGCTTTCTGTAATAGTACAAATAAACTGAATGTATCTAGCCATATTTAAATCATGATTTAACTGAATGAATGTAATTGTTTTCACAATGAACAGATTAATACTGATTGTATTTTAATAAATACATTATGAAAATTTTATTTTTTAAATAATATCAAATAGATATGCAAATAGTTCATTCATAAACTATGCCATGGTTTTTATTTATTTATTTTTATCTTTATTTTTTAAATTTTATTGTTATTATTTTATTTCTTTTTAATGTAAGTTTTAAAGCAAAAGTGTGTAATCCAAATGGATGGACACTTTGTAATTCAAACACATAAATTGTATTTATTTATTTATTTATTTATTTTTTTTTTATTATTATTATTTTTTTTTTTTTTGGAGTGCAATTTCACCTCCCCTGAGAAGGGTCTGGCTGCAGACTTGCACTTGCATTTTCAGACTTGCACTCTCAGGCACCTGCACTTCTGCAAGTGACGTCACTTGCAGTCTTTTTTATTTTTTGTTATATTGTATTAATTAATTATTTTTTTTAAACTGAATCTCTCAACATTTTACACAAGTAGCCAGGTGGTGAAGACAAGAAAAAAGAAACTAAATTACATATCACTTGCAATCGCCACTTGTACTTTTTGCTACCTGTGACGTCACTTGCAATCCACACAAACCGTGCATGTTGCCAATGGAGACGAGACTCTGTGGTGGTTAAACCATTAAAACTCATTTAATTAATTAAATTTAATTAATTTCATTTAATTAAAACTCATTAAACTCATTTAATATCATAACTAGACCCTATTGCCTCCCCTCAATCTTTGTACTGGAATCATCTCTCACACTCTGTTTGGGTCTCTATAGCTTGAGGAACTTGAATATTTTGAGCTTGAAGAACTTGCAGCTGTGGGTAATGCACACACACACACACACAAACACACACACACACACACACAGCCCTGTGGTAATACCACCTGTGACAGGAGCACCTTCACCCTCCAGCAAGATGAACGTCAACCATTCCCCCTGTCTCTATATTATAAACATAAACAATAACACATATCCAAGATGATACCCACATAGCTTTCTGACAACTTATATGAAGTATATGAAGAATTACGTGTTAAAAAAGGTTACATTACAATAGTGTATTAGGTTCACGATTCAGGTTCACAGTGCACATCACCAAAACCTATTTGTTTATTAAATAGTTTGACTAATTACATTCAGCTACAAATACTGTAGATGTGTTTAACTCATGCACTGCAGTTATGTCATAGTTTATTATAAACCAATTATGGTGACCAGCCAAGTAAATTTAATTATATTTAATGCAGCATTTTTGCTTTCTGTCAAATTATAATCTTAAATGCTAAGTCTAGTTATTTTTAGTTTAAAGGGCTGTTCATACACAACACGCTTTTGCATTCCACTGCATCACTTTTCCATTGTTTTTCTATGTAAATGTGCTGGACATGCTTGACTGTTGCTCTAGTGTCTTTTACAGCGTCTCACACACAACACAGCATTTACTTTGAAAAAATTAAAAAAAAAAAAAACGCATCTACTGACCTTGTTTTTTTTTTTAATTTTTTTTTTTTTTTTTATCCCTACCCCCTGTTTCGTGTTTTGATAAGTGTTGTGAATCATTCTTTGAACTCTTTGAACTTTCATGAACATCAAATAACGAACACTGAAAATGCTTCATATCCTTGTTCATGTAATAAAATTATCAGTGTGCAGATGGCTGAATGTCCATGGAGAGAGTGCAGATGGAAAGTGCAGGCTTGGGAAAGACCAAGAGCACTCACAGAGCTCTATTCACATGAGATGTTTAGGTGAACACATGTCGTTTGTGTGTGTATGAAACTTTGGATGTTGATGTGAACAAGAGAGGAGTGAAGGCTGCTCCTGACTCCTGTCTGTCTTATCTTCTGTGCACTTGTTGATCAGTCTGGGAAACTCTTGTTTTTTCTGCTAACGGAGGTCAGGTCCAAGTCTGGATCTAATCACACAGGTAGAATATGATGTTCTGTGATCTTTAGTTAAATCTTTGGTTGTACAGGGTATTGTAGTGCTCTTGAAACAGTGTAGTGTATGATATGTGTGGAATGAATGTTATCCTGGGTGGCTTTGGGTTTTAACTCAACAGGTGTTTCTTTAACACTATGCCAAGGCTCATGGGAAATCCTCCTTCACAGTTTTCCCAGCCCTCAGCCACCCAGTCAGGATAGTGAGGAGACAAAACTCTGTTAAGTGTGTGTGTGTGTGTGTGTGTGATGCAAGGCCGAACAAGGATAAGTTGAGAAAGGTGTCATTTTTTTCATCAAAACTTTTGTCCTTATGGTCTATGTAGAAGAAATCACACACAACTTCTTGTGTAAAGTATACATGTGTGAGAAAGAGAGAGTCTGTGTCTGTAGACACCTGCTGATGAACTCTACACCATCTAGCCTTTGCCCTGAACCTATTTCTTCAGTGATCAAGCAAATCAGAAATATCTCACAAAAGAGACATTCAAAGAGACAACTTCCTGATCATTCACTTACTACTCACTCACTCACCTTGTGATGAAACAGAAGTTTACGTGACAGATCTTTTAATCCGTATTCTGCCATACATGTAAAATGGATTATTGAAAAATACTGATAAATACTGGATGCAAGATTGAGGTTGATGTAAAAAAAGAAGGGTTTGAGCAGATGATTGAAGAAGTTCAGCATACGTAACCAGAAAGAAGTTTGCAGATTCACTGGAAGATCAAGTAATGGCATTTAGATTAAAGGGATAGTTCGCCCAAAAATGAAAATTCTGTCATTAATTACTCACCCTCATGTCGTTCCAAACCCATAAGACCTTTGTTCATCTTTGGAACACAAATTAAGATATTTTTGATGAAAGCCGAAAGCTTTCTGACCCTCCATAGACAGTAATGTAACTGAAACGTTCAAGGCCCAGAAACGTAGTAAGGACATCGATAAAATAGTCCATGTGACATCGGTGCTTCAACTGTAATTTTATGAAGCTACGAGAATACTTTTTGTGCACAAAGAAAACAAAAATAATTACTTTATTCAACAATTTCTTTTGTGCCAGTTTTGCGCGCTCACAAGAGTACAACAACACAAGTATGTACATTCCTCTGCTAGCAAACAAGCTGCAGCACATCCGGTTTCTACGTCAGAATGCCGCTCCTGCGTCAGCAGCATCACACGCATGTGTCATGATGCTCTCCTGCACACATGTTGTCAACTGACACGGAAGAGCAGAAATTGTTGAATAAAGTCGTTATTTTTGTTTTATTTGCGCACAGAGAGTATTCTCGTAGCTTCATAATATTATTACCACTGATGTCACATGGACTATTTTAATGATGTCCTTACTACCTTTCTGGGCCTTGAACGTTTCGGTAGTGTTGCTGTTAATCCAGGGTCAGAAAGCTCTCTGATTTCATCAAAAATATCTTAATTTGTGTTCCGAAGATGAACAAAGTTCTTATGGGTTTGGAACGACATAAGGCTGAGTAATTAATGACAGAATTGTTTTTGGGTGCACTATCCCTTTAATTAACTCAGTCACAGGACAACTACATTGTGCAGGATGCTGCAGGTAATGACAGCCACTTCAGACCAACAGCGAAATTATGAAAGCAGTATTTCTTAACTGTTCATTTAACAAGAATTCAGTATTGAGTAACCTGCATTTAGACCCAATATTGGCAGTTACTCTATGTATTTTTTCACCATCAAACGAAAACTGTTCCAAAGCAGAGTAGTTCTGTTTACTTCCTAAAATGAATCAGTCTTTTGAATGAATCAGTGGAATGAGTGATTCAAATGACTCACTCATAAAGGCAGTCATTTGTCGCCACCTACTGGCGTAACTATGTAACCAACAGAAAGAGTCGGATCTCCACAACCAGAATACACAGACTAAAGGTCTGTCTGAAACGTGCAAACTATGACAAGCAACAAAATCGTATTTATCTCTCATACAAACACTGAAAAGTGCTGTATAGCCTATTAGCGCTCTTTGAAAGCCACTGTTGTATCTCCCCATAACTTACTCTATAGGGACTGGATATTAGATTCAATCTTTAACTTAAAACAGATACAATACCCATAATTATAGACAGCTGGACAAATGAAGGAATAAAGAATGCAAAAATACAGAGAGACAAGGGGATGAAGGGATGGATGGAGGTATGGAGATATGCACTCAGCTTGTCATAGCTCCAGGCATTGTAGCTTTGTGATGTGGGTTGAGCAATAACATTACTCATTTCACATTCCAAATTCTTACCCTGTGCCATCGTCCACCTCTCTCTCTCTCTCTCTCTCTCTCTCTTTCTCTCTCTCTCTTATTCCCTCTTCTCCCTCCCTCACTCACAGAAACTTTTCAGACAATACCTTTTTATTACATTTCTCCTTATCTTTTCAAATGAAAACACTCCTCTGTTCTTCTGCAAGGCTCTTTTTCTTTCCTTTAGTATTCATGTGGTGGTCTTGTAGGGTTCATAGCAAATCATAAGGTAACAAATTCATAGAAATTTGTTCTTGCTCAAGGCTAAAGAACTAAGCATAAGTTTGTTCCAATAGGTAACACATAAACCAGTAATCGATGTAAAACTATGTAAGCCATTATGGATAAAGGACATTTGCTAAGCAACGGAAAATAATATTTATGAAAATGTACACTATACATGACCTCTTAAAAATAAAGGTTCTCTATTTGCACCTATGGTTCCATGAAGCACCTTTAACATGCATTAGAAACGTTTCATTCTCACAAAGGTTCTTTATAGTGGAAAACGTTATTTAGATTAAAGTGTTAGGTTAAAATGTTCTTTACACTAAGAATAAAATGGTTCTTCTACGGTAAGAACTGTTCACTGAAAAATTATTTGGGAAGCCCGAAAATGGTTCTGCTACAACCCTTTAGAACCATTATTTTTAAGACTGTGCTAGTTCACCCAAAGAAAAAAAAAAAAAGAAAAAGAATGGGATATTTCCCAAACATGTATGACTTTTCTTTCCAAAATCACACACACACACACACACACACGCACACACACACACACACACACACACACACGCACGCACACACACAAATCATTTACACATCACTGTCCTTGGCTGATTTGCAGTATTTTATCTTGTCATGAGCCTGAAAATTAGATTTAAAGATTTAATACATACTTCTAATTTATCAAAGAGCTAACTGGTATTTTTATGCTATGTGTGTCTGTTCTCTATCCAGACTGAAGATGGCAGATACCCAGAGGGTAACAGACCTACCTGCTTGACCTCGCTGACCAAACAAAACAGTATTACATCACACACACATTATGATTACAGTAAAATATGCTCGAATAGTCAATATTTAAATATTCGCAACACAAACACACTTGCATATGCAAATTAAAAGAGAAATGATAAGGATGAAAATACACACATCAAAACCACTCATTGAGGAACACACACACTGTCTCTCCCGTTGCAGCCTCTCTCTAGGGGATGTGTGCGTGAGAAGAAGGCTGTGGACGCTGGGCTTTGGGGAAATGAAGGCTTTAGGATTCATTATTAAACTAGTGCTGTATCATCCCTCACAGACCCCCTGCGGTTCACCATAGCAGCATATTCATCTGCAGTCCCGTCCCCTCTGTGTGAAACCAACATCAAACAGTAACTTATTTACAAAGTAGCCATCTCTCTGCTGCACATTTTTCATTTATTCATCCATACACTCACTCACTCATTCTTCATTCCTCCCTTCTGTCTGAACTCTACCTTTCTCTCCTTGACATGCCCCAAGGGTTAGAAATTCCTTTGTTGAAGCATGAATGCATCTGTGTGTGTGCTTAAATGTAGTCAACGAGGCTTAAGTTAACTGTTTTTAGACTTTGGTTTTGTACCAAATCAGCTTTTATTCACAAAGCCGCCACATGACATGGCTGTTGTCTTTTAAACATGGAATCTCTGGCCCATTTCACCTCCAACCTTTTTCTGTGTGTATTTAATAAAGGTAAGTCCTGATAAACAGTCATTAGACGAGGTCTGGGTTGAAGACCTGGGCAGACAGTGAAAGCACAGATCTGTTTGATGGAGCACGACTATTATTCTCATTACGTCTAAACAGAGAATGAGAGAGTCTTATTGGGGCTATTACCTTTAGACACATCAAACACGGCAATGCACGCATGCTTTAATGTTCAGATAATAAAGTGCTGTGTACAAGCACATGAGTTCTGTGATGAGTCAGCTTATGGATGTCACCAGGGCCAGACGGTATCTGGAGACTCTTTTCTGTGATTTTTTGTTGGAAATCTGTGGAATGAATTTAAATGTTAAAATGTATTAATTAGATCTGTGAGCACTCTTTGAGGAAGCTGAAAGAAGGATCCAATTTAATAAATTAACAGAATATTAACTAAATTAACACACTGTACAGGGAGCTCTTTATGAATGATGGGTGTTCCAATTCTGTGGCAATATTTGGAACTTTTGAAGAGTTCTGCTGTCAAGCTGCTGTTTTGAAGAAGTAGTTAGCTGCACCATGCAAACACAAAAATAGCCAATTATAGACTTTAGTCAAGGGAGTGCCATATTTAATTTTTGCAACTTTCAGTAGACAAAAACTTCAGTAAAAAAACGTTTTACATATTGTAAGTTGTGAAAATTACGCAATCTAGGACCTTTAGGGATAGTGCGTGCAATTAGACTGTGAGTCAGTACATCACAGCCTCGTTTTCTTTTGTGTTAAATTCAGCATGATGCCTAACTTGACTAAGGTCTATATTGAAAAGGGAAATATGTTTTTATAATTACAATATATAACTATCCAACGTTACTTTATAACGTATTACTTTTTTCCCTCATTCAAAAGTAATGAAGGGTTTACAAACAATGGACAATCTATTGTGGACATAAATTTATACTTAATACAACAAACATTACATAACCAAACCAAGTCAAAAACTTATACATGTTTAATTTGGTTAAACCAAATGAATTGGATGGATTAAATGAATTGTCTGAATGAAACAAAACACTAGAATTTAACATTCCAATGCTACATATGAGAGCGGAATGTTATGAACTGATTCACTAAAATGAATAGGACATTTCAACTCTCCATATGAGAGTAAAGGACCTTTTTGTATGAACCATTATACTAGAATGAATCAAGTCCAACTTTTCAATGCTACATATATACGGTGGTGGCCAAAATTATTAGAACACTTGTATTTTCAGCAGCTAAAAAAAATGGGTTTAAGTCAGTTATTTCTATCTTTTGCTGTAGTGTGTCAGTAGTAAATATCAGTTTACATTTCCAAACATTCATTTTGTCATTAATTGTAATAATCCAGTGAGATTTTTGTCTGACAACAGCCAGTGCTCCACACAGAGATCTGATCTGATCATCATCCAGTCTGTCTGGAATGACATGAAGAAACAGAACAAACTGAGACAGACTCAATCCAGAAGAACTGTGGCAAAGTCTTGTTTGTTATTTTTTATTTTTTAAAATTCGTTTAGTATTTTTCAAAAAACTAGTGTTCTAATAATTTTGGCCACCATGTAAGAGCAGACTGTTAAAGGGAGAATTCACATAAAAATGAAAATTTTGTTATTATTGTACTATGCACAAAAAGTATTCTCATAGCTTAATAAAATTATGGTTGAACCCCTGATGTCACATGGACTATTTTAACTTTGTCCTTACTACCTTTCTTGGCCTTGAGCCGTGATAGTTGTGTTGCTGCAGGGTCAGAAAGTTCTGTGATTTCATCAAAAATGTCTTAATTTGTGTTCCGTAGATGAACAAAGGTCTTACAGGTTTGGAACAACACGATGGTAATTAATGACAGAATTTTAATTTTTTGGTGAACTATCCCTTTAAAAGTGACATCCCAGACTTCCCAACACTGCATGTGAGAGTGGGCTGATATAGTTGATTCACTTCATTTAAATGAATCAAACTTTCCTATGCTACATATGAAAGAGGAATAGAGGACCACTGAGGTGAGCCTGTTTGATTATTCTCTCAGCTTAGACATTTACAACAGCCTTTCATAAAGTAGCTTTGTTACTGGAAAGCTACACTATTATGACAGTAGCTGAACTATAGGAAACTCACTTGGCTCATGCCAGATTCCCGGTGTCCATTACTTAGGTTGTGTGTGTGTGGCACATCATGTGCAAACTATTTGTATAGGTTTTGGGTGAGTGAAATTAGAATGAGCCTCAAGTTGAGAGTAGTGACAGGAAAATACTGCAGGTCAGGATCCATCAGCTCCATGATAAGCAGTGATTTAACTAGAGAGCAGGTGTTTGCGTGCAGAGCTCTGGACAGGTGTGCAACCACAAACACAGAAAGAGAAAGAGAGAAAGCGAGAGACAGAAAGGAAGTCAGCATTTTTAATTTTCATTTGAAGAGGTCAATCTGTTGGCAAATGTCAGACACCATTTTTATAAATGTAGTATTTTATTTGAATATGATAAATTGGTTCTTAAATAAGGAAATAGGCCACAGAAGTAAAAAAATAAAAAAAGAAGAAGAGTAAATGCATCTGTATTTCAGGCTAAAGCTTTTAAAAGAAGCATTGTCTTAAATATCTAGTAAGAAAAAACATCTTAGTATTTAATTTCCCCCCATACACCGGGTGAGGTAGTAGCAAAAATCCCCGGCGTGAAATCACAAAGTGAAACATTACACTGTTAAAGCTATGACAACACAAACAAACACATAGACTCCATAACCCGCAGGTTGACAGAGGGTTCATTACGGATGTCTGTGCTATAAATGTTACCATTTCATCAGTTGCAGCAGAGAAACATGCTCACATCCACACACATCCACTTAGAAGTATGAAACAATCTCATTTGGATTTTCACAGCCACTGTTTGGGGTTTCAGATATTTGCATGTGCTGAGTCAGTGTGAGAACTCTCTTTCTTCAGTAAAGTCTCTTTCATAGAAACTGACTCGATAACAGGAGCAAGCTTTCATATCATGCATATGAACTTAGTCAAAGTTAAACCCTCTTGAAACAAACGTTTTAGACATTACAAATGCTTCAGCTGAATGGCATGTCACCGAATGCTTGGACTTTCTTTCACTTGATTGATGTGGCCAATTTTACTGCAGTTTTCTGCCTTCCCAGAATCACCATGCACACACACACACACATAGAAGTAGGCACGTACACGCTCACATTCTCATACTTTAAATTTGAGTTTCAGTTGTTAAGTGAATAAATGCATGTAATGTTTAATTTCAACAGAAAACTTTTATGAGTAATACTTTGTGTCGGAGTTAAAATGTGCCTTTATGTGCAGTGCACCTACAGAACTGATTTTAAATATTTCCACTCATATTTGGTCAAAACAAAACAGCTAGGAACTGTAAAGTAAACAAACAGCAAAAATACAACAAACAATTAAGCTAAAGATAAACAAAAAAATTACAAAAAATATATATATTTATTTAAATATCCCTGTAACAAAGGCCTCAATTGGGCATCCAGCATACCTACTTTCAACTCTTTCTGCTTTCAGCACATTCTGAAGAAAAAGCACTGTTATTTGCTCTGATTGGTAATGGGCTAATAAGGGACTGGAATGGACTTTATCAAAGGCTTCATACACATGAAAGGGCTTACAGAATTTATAGGCCAGAGAGCCTTGCTTACTAGGGAAGGAGATGTTTTCCTTTGTTCTGGATGGGATATACTCACTCTCATTGCCCTTGATGGGAAACCGTAGAATAAAGATTACATACTCAGAAGCCCAGATGTTTGCACACACTATACGCAGCTGTAGGAAGAGGTGATGTTTGAGTCGTGCTGTAATGACACACTTTGTATAGGTTTTGGGTGATCTGTTCGATCCCTAATGCTTGTGTTTTTGGCATACTTCTACACAGAAAAGCGGGAAATCACGCAGCAATACGGCAAATGTAAATAAAAAGGTGTAAATTTGTGAATGCAGTCTGGAATACACCAGTAAGTGTACTCAAAGTTGATGCAGCAGTTGATCAGTTTTATCTAATTGTAATAAATACATTCAAATCTATTACCAGATACAGCCATTTAATGGCCATTCAATATATAAAACAAAACATTTCTGATTATATAACTTTCTCTAACATTCATTAGAAGTCTATGAAAGTAGACTGTGTCCCAGTGGATTTCCAGTTTATCAGCACGACCACTCCCCCGCCCCCATTTGTAATATATCTTTGTTAAGCATTATAACTGTGAATACCGTAACAGACACAAGTACTTTCTTCACTACATATAAAAGACTATCATAATATTCACAAATAAATGCATTCATAAGTGCTTCATACTCTCAGTATATTTTGAAGCCATATGTGGACTCTCAGAGCAATAGAGAGATATACAGTACAAGCAGTCAGAAATATAAGTGAGCAGACCGCCATCTCACTTCCAAACTATCAGTTTGAGTATAACTACACATAGCAGATTTCTAGTCCATTGCCATACGTGTGTAATCAACACAGACCGTTCAACAGGCAACCTCCCAGTGAGGTTGGTTTATTACTGCAGAACAAAAAAGTTGTCTGGTTCAATTCAAACCTCCACTAAACTAGGAAACATTATGTAATGTTCCATTTAATTTCCTTGACAGCAGAAAAGCAAATTTCAATCTAGTCAAGCATCTCACAAATGCTCTGGGACCTGTGGCCAGGTTTACCCACACTTGTATCATGAGTTAAAAGGTTCATGTAATCTTTAATGAAGAGGAGGTATACATATTTTGCTTGCTGTCCACGTTAAAGGATTTGAGCTGAAGAACAAAAGTAAGATTTCCTTGACTGGTTTTTGTGGTAACCGATCAAGAAGGTGGAGCTGGGGTGGTGGAGGAAAGCTGGAAGAACTGTCAAAGGCACTTATATATGCTTGTTCAGGCACTGACTGGTCATATTAAATGAACATGTTCCTCCTTAACTTTTGTTCGGAACTCCATGTGGGAGCCCAGAATTTAAGAAAGTGATTTATCCATCTCAACTAAGCCAGGTAAGACTGGCAGATCATCCTTTTTCCTTATCACAACCTCCAAACTTCTGACAATTCTACTAGTTGTCTACCCGACGCATTAACAATCCTCAACCTTCCTCACTTTCCGCCTCATCTTCTCAGTTTCCTTCTTGCTATCAATGTTTCTTGCAGGTATAGACCTCTTCCTCTTGGAGGCAGGTTTGACACTCGACGTGACAGCACCAGCGGACCTGGCAGTTGCAGGAGAGGGTGGTGAGACGGAGGGCCGTGTTGTAGCCCCGTCCACAGCACAGGCTGCTGCAGCTGGTGTCCTTTGAACACGGTCTGCCGGACGTCCCGGGGGAGTAACGCGATGGCCTGCAAAAGCTGGGTGACTCCTCCAGAAATACCAGCTCGGTGGGCCGCAGACGGGGACCTGTGTTGCTGTGGCGTCGTGGGCTTGCCAGCTCGGTCTCTCCAGTGGCGGAGTTGGTAACACTATGCACTCGAACGGCTGTGTCATAGCGGTACTTCAGCAGATGGCCTGTGTCTTGAAACAGGGAGAGCTGCTTCCAGCATGTTCTCACAGCACAAGAACCGGAGACACCGTGACACTTACAAGTAGTCTTAAGACCACTCTTCACCGCCTGAGAGGAAATGAAAAGACAGAGGTGAAGACATGAACACGCCAAATACAACACTATGATCCTGTGAAAATGAAACAGAAACTAAGAAATCTGAGGAGAGGAAGAGAGGATTCAATATGGGATGCAGAAGTTTGGTCTCACTTTATGGATTGGCTATGACCTTTTCACGTGGATATTTGGTACTGAAGAAGATTTTAAAGAGAAACAATTCATTTTTATGGAGATATTCACACTTCAGTGATCGTATTGATTTTTTTCTTGTCCAGTGATGAAATGTGCCAGCCAATAAGATATAAGCTTTTATGTCCAGAGCCCAAGCCTGATAATTACTATGAATCAAATTCGCGTTTACTTGAGATTCACTAGAATTTACCCAAGATCACCACACTAATCACGAGTGGTTTGACTCTTGGTGTGAACAGGCCTTTCATTGGTGATTTGTTTTAATTTATTTCATATTGCATAGGTATAAAAAGGCCCTAGATCAGTTATTTTCAACCAAGGGACCAAGGGTGACTAGGGGACCTCAGCAAACTTCCAAGGGGGCCTCTAGATGGCTTAAAATGACTTAAAAAAATAATTCAAGATATTTCTTTTTTTTTTTTTTCCACACTCTCAAAAAGGTTTTTTTTTTTTTTTTTTTTTTTCCTTTCTTTGAGGAAGCAGGATTCCTGTGGCCTTGGAAAACAGGGATATATGAGGTAGCTTACTCTAGTGAAAAATAAATACACTTAAATGTATTTGAAATACATTTATTTCATGCTAAGTATAGTACAAATACATTTTCATATTTGTGTACTTAATAAAATGCCCTGCAATTGTACTTTTAATATACTAAACTGGTATACTTAAAGTCTGCTAAATTGGAACAACTAATTTTGTACTTAATGCACTTTAATTGTGCAGAAGTAGTGCTAAAGTTCAATTAAAGATATACTTAGTATATTTGATTGTACTAAAGTGGAACTTTTGCAAGTATACTTAAGGTACACTTTAAATATTTTGAATTTGAAGGCCAATATTATTCAAAGATCATACAATCCTCATCAAAAGTGACATTAAAACACATTTTAGACTTAATATTAAGAAATGTGCACTGTGCACATTTAGTACGCCAAATAAAGTTTAATTATAATTTTTATATCAGTAAGTCTCGAGTTATCTCTCAGTAAATATGTTAATAGATTTGAACTCTTAGTATGTATAGGGTAGTTTTAAAAGTAGAATTTCTAGATCTAAAAAGTAATGTAAATTAAAATCTTTAAAGCTCCATGTGCTTTAAATATACAAATGAATATAGGCCTACTTAAAAATGTTTAATCAGTTAGATATTGTGATAAAATCCTTCTTCTCAATTCTTTACCAAAAAGTCTAGGGGCCATCAAATTTCGTTGTGGACAGTTGGAGGCCTTGGAGTCCAAAAAGTTGGGAACCACAGGCCTAGAAAGAACTACTTTACATGTTTGGGAAGTCACATTAATATATTGCTATTGATTATCTCCCCAAAAGTGGGGAGGGAAATGAACATAGAAGTTGTAAAATTGGAACAGCATGTTATCCAAAATTATAAGTTGTTCAAGTAATTCCGCTGACACTCTGGGACTCCATAGCCCTCTAAGCCCTGAGCTAAAAACACTGGGTTGACATGGTGTAGATGATGGATGCAGGGGGAATGCCTGAGCTGGCGGTCTTTCAACTCTGACCTGCACCTCTTGAAGACCACCATCCCTGATCTATGCTCAGATCAGCACATTTTCATCTTTGTTCTGTTGCTCTCTCGCTCTCCATTTTCAATTTCGAAGTATTGGTACTCTGAGTTTAGGAGCCAAATCACATTGTTTACTTGTTGACTGTTGATCTATTTCTCCTATTAATGCTCCTCTCTTCATTTCACATATACTGCAGAGGTAGCTGCAGAGCAAATCAGTCTATCCAAAAGGGCCCAAGGGGAGATGGGGAGGTCAAATGGTCGATGGGGGTGTTCCACCCTACACAGGTATGAGCTCCCACCCCAGGGCCACATGAGCAATACAGAGAAGAAGCGAGGAAATGGAGAGAATCTGAAACGGGAGGGGAAAACAAGACCTCAGCCACCTTTGCTTGTTTTTGTTAACCGCCATCTGTGGCCTGAGGTGTCAACTGTGGGAAACAACAAAACCGGAGACTGATAAGATAAGATCAGAGTTTGTCCAGCCGTTCTTTTCTTACTCTTTCTGTGAACCTCATAAACCCTCCCCCTTTTTCGTTCCCTCAGTCTTTCCCTGAGGCTGCCAGTCTCCTGGTAACAGAACTGTTTTGAGGGATGTTATGAGGATTTATGAAAGTCTGGGAGAGCGGCGGCAGCGGCGGTGATGGCGGCAGCAGGGAGACTGGTAGAGCAGGAGGCATACAGTAGGTGGAAAAAATGCTTGTATATTACAGAGGCCTCTGCATAATCGCCCTCATGGGAGACCTCTAATTTTGAAGAGGGCCTCCACAGCAAGCGCTGTCATGCCTGGACCAGGGGAAGGAACACCTGGCTCTAGAGAGCTGGCCAATACCTGCTCACCTACCTGCCTCACCCCACTCACTGAACTCTCCTTTGGGCAACAATGAACTAGAAGACCGCACCCCATCAACCAAGAGAGGATGGTATAATGTGAAAGAGTTAACCCTTACATAAGTTCTCTTCTAAGCTTTGGACGACACTGGATCATATAGGCCACACTCTTAAAAATAAAGGTTTTATACAAAATTCCATGAAGAATCTTTAACATCCATGGAACCCTTACTAATGGTTCTTTATAGTGCAAAAAGGTTATTTAGATTATTTGCATTTTCTGCAAATTAAGACAAAAAAATGTTAATTTGAGAATGGTTCACTGGGGAACCATCGTTATGAAAACCCCCTTAGTAAACTTTTTACTTAAGAGTAGGGGTGTCAAATTCAGTTCCTGGAGGGCCGGAGCCCTGCAGAGTTTAGTTCCAACCCTGCTCCAACACACTATGCAGTTTTCAATTAAGCCTGAAGAACTTGATTAGCTGGATCAGGTCAGGTGTGTTTAATTAGGATTGCATCTAAACTCTGCAGGGCTCCGGCCCTCCAGGAATTGAGTTTGACACCCCTGCTTAAGAGCGTACATGATATTACTTTTTAATATTAATATTTTGCGTCTTACCCGGATGCCGACGTTAATGTTGTGAGCGTCGATCTGGGCACGCAGGTCCTTGCTGACCCGTTTTTGCCCCAAGAATTTCTTGAGAAACTTAGTGCTGTATTTGAGGTTGTCCCCGCATACGCCCCACTGCCAGGCCTCGCGGTGCTGCAGACCAGGAGAATCGTCGCAGGTGCAGCGCTCCATGCGCCCCGAGCTGCACGCTTTGGCCAGCGCGTGAGACAGCGCTGCTGATGACACCGCGAGCAGGAAGGCCGTCTCTTTAAAGCCTGATGAAGTGATGCATTCATAAATGAGCACTTAGTGACAGCTTTAAAGGTGTACAGCTCTTTTTAGACATTAAAAAGTTTTACACATAAATAAAATCAGCCTGTTAGTGCTTTTGAAAATTATTTTAAATAACGTGCATTGAAATAAGATGGCGACTCCAGGCATTTCAGTACTAACGTAATAAAAGATTTTATGTAATAGGTCGCCTCATAGGGGCGACATGAGGAGTTCACATTACAAGCTAAATACTGAGCACTTTATAGGAATTAACTAACAGGCCTATTAATAAAAACAATCATCTCTGTTTGCAAATAAAGCAACTCTAAATCAGTTTTGATAACTGATAAAGTGGATATGAGTAGCTACGTCCACAGTATATACTGGATCTTTGTTTGTAGCTGTGCGTTATTTTTCTTTTGAAATACATTTCTATTACCATTATTTATTATTTAAAACTCGACTTTAAACGAAAAGGCCACCCTTATCATGCCTGTAGGTATAACGGAAACCCTCTAACATGAACTATAGGCCTACAACTTTTCCAATTAAGTGTTAAGTGCAGTATTTTGTCACGATCCTTTAAGCATAATCCTTCCTTGCAACCTCCTCGTATTATTGTTTGCTTAGATCAGAGCTGAGACAAGGCGTGTGTTTTGATCCAATTAATTATTATTTTGACTAAGTTTTCTGTCAGATGAAAGCGCGCGATCACGCCGCCCTTTTCCTCTGAGAACTGGGCGCTTTTCCGCGAGATAAAAATACTTCAGCCGGCCCCGCGAGGCCTCACCGCACAGGGATTCCGCGCTTCCCAAGTCCCTAATTACCAGCGGACTGACCTACGCATGGCTTTCACATTCACATCCTGCACATGTTCGTTTGGAAGCATGCACCACATGGAGGTTTCTGCATAGTTGTTAATGCTAAAACATTGCCTTTCTGACAATATATAAGTAGTACTGACTAATTTAAGGCTACCAAACAGCAAATTGTACAATTGTGTTTTGTGGGTTTTAAACTCACAAGATTCGGTCATTTCTTTTTGTTCCATATTAACATTAAACAGTTGCTTCAACAATTAAAACGTTTTTATAATTTTTACTATGTGATATTATCAAGGGTGTAGTTTTGGTTTGGGGGGTTGAAGTGGACCCCGGGTCATGCTCCCTCTTAAGGTTTATTTATTTGTTTGTTTGTTTGCTTAAATGTTTATTTTTGTAAAATGGTCTTTTGTGCTATCCACCACACATGCAAAGTTGGTTGATTGCATAACTGCAATAAAGTAATTAACAATTACTTGTTTACATAGGATATATTATTATACACTTAGGCTATAGTTTGACAGAATGTTCTAATTCAACACACCATGGGAAGTCAAACTAACTTAACATTTTCTTATATTGATATTGTTTATTTCTTACTCCTTAACAGTTCATCAGGCCCTTAATGATTTAATCTATGCCATCACTGGAATATCTGAAGGCCAGGTTTTTCCATCACTCATCATTAGAACCCATTGGCTCTCGATTCTGACTTGTACTTGCTCTTATGAAAAAGTACCATAGTTCTTAACTGCAGCATTTGTTATAATAAGGCTAGCCTATTAATCATTACCAGTCCAATAATGACTTTTTTATTAATCTACATTGCATTTGTTATGAGAAACAACAGCCTTTAGAAACAATAGCTACAACATGCCACAGTTGTAATATAAATCTATAGGGAAAAATCTATTCCCTTAACAGATTATCTATTATAAATTCTACAAGTTAGACAAAATTTACCACAATAAATAAGCCTACAGTAAAACGTGATAAATTATATTAAAGGTGGTCAAGAGAGTAGTTTTAAAATATTTTAATATTACACTCTAAAAAATGCTGGGTTGTTTCAACCCAGTTTTGGGTCAAATACGGACTAACCCAGCTGTTGGGTTAAATTTTTACATTAAATTTTTAACCCAAAAGTTGGGTTAATCCATATTTGACCCAAAGTTGGGTTGAAACAACCCAGCATTTTTTAGAGTGTATGTTAGTGCTGGTGCAAGTATATGCATGACCTTGAGCGCAAAGCTAAATGGCTGAACTGTCAGCCTTATCATATTCCAACATTTCACAAAACATTTGTACATTTAGCTTGAGATGGCAAAAGCAATGTTAATAACACTTAATATTTGTTTAACATTTTACAGAAATTTGCTTTTAAACTCAAGTTTTCAGAATGGAACACCAATATTGTGGGAAGGGTCTTATATCTTACCTCGTTTTAAAAGGCTTCCACGGCCATCCATACTACAGTTCCAGCGCTCGTTGCGGAACTGATAGCGGCACTCCAGGAGGCTGAGGCGGACAGACTCTCTCAGAGTCTCCGCCAGCCCCGGTTCTCGCCGGCACAAGCGCTTTTGCCGGCGCGTCAAAGTCATCTGCTCGCATTGCTTCAGGTGCGCTTTACCGTTCGGAGGCTCGTTGGCAAATGGACCGGGCAGAAAAACCAGTGGCTCGCGACCTGTAAGTCTAATGATAACATGCACACTACAGTCACTAAAATTTCATTTATTTTTCAGCAGGGTGTTCATTTTGATTTGTTCACAAACACCATACATTTAAAATACACTAAAATAGACCTTCGAGATCTTTTAGAACATCAGACAAGAGTGTAGGCTAAAACGTTTTCATCATAATGTTATAAAACATCTTAAGTTTAGCTTGTCACAATTATATCTCTGTCACCCCAATTTCCAATAAGTTTTCAGAGTTTAAACTTTGGCACTAAATTTACTGTATTTGAAAACTTAAGGCAACAAATTAACTTTTTTTCTCTCTCTCTAGAATGCCCGAGTGATGGCACATGTGCTTTGAATATGTGTTTAAATACCTAATTTGAATAGTCGTGTTTGAATAAATAATGCACAAAACTACACGTGCTCTTTCCCCAGTCACTCAGTAGACTAGTCTGAGCGCCCTTGGCTTTTGGAAACGCTACTGTGGCGCTTAACAAACTTAAGTAAGCACTCTTAAATAAAAACCAATTGCAGAGTGTTTTTACGTGTTTATAGGATTCTTATTATAAACACCAGTGGGGCAACGTCCTAAGCCAGAAAGATCTTAATTATCAGGTAGTGCGAGGGTAAGGACGCGATGCCAAACCATCGGAAGACATCTGGATCCATACACTGCGCTGCGCTCAACGCCAATAATCGACCAGAAGCACACTAGTGAAATATGTTAGACACATCAGTTTTAAAAACAACAACAAAATAAATAAATAAATAAATACATAAATTTACATCTAATTGTGTTACTTGTAGCTACTTTTTAAGAGCAGACCAAAAGTCTTCCTTATTTAAATAATTCATTTTAGATCTTTTTAAACTGCCACATTCAACAAATAATTATTTAATTTTGCCTCATTTGATTATTTGTAACAGACAACCTGCAATGTATGTGTTAAACGTGATTGTTAAACATACAACCAATAACAAGATATGCGTAATTGCGCATGGGACATTTAATATCACCAAATATCTCCATCTGTTGCCGCAACTTAAAATGTTTCAATTCCATGTAAAATACAATAATAAAGTCAGAGGCAATTTCCATGAATTCAGAAAAGATAGAGGATATAAAAGTCTCTGCTGACCCGAAATAGGCTGCTGCGTGGGAGAGAAGGATGCAGAGGGCAAAAAGTCGCAGCGGACAGGCAGTCCTCGGAAGCCCGGTGCACATGATGACGGGTCGACGCTGCTCTTCATTGCGCTATCTGTCCGTGTTGAAATCCCAGCTGTGCTGGACAGCTCAACTTCTTAAAGGGGCAGAAACTCATTTTAGCCCTTGGGGAGGCGCCGTCCCGAGAGGGGTGAGGCGCGCCAAACTTATTGGATCATCAGTCACTCCGCCCATTGCCAGGGAAACGATATTTCACTACATATTAGCAGGTGTGTTTACCTGCTGAATGGTTCACATTTATTTAGGGCTGATTCAGACAACTTTCCTTTTATTTCTGATCATGGAAGATATGGATTAAAAATGTATCAACACTTGCTATAAATACTATTCCTTTTATTTATATTTATTTTATTTATTTTTATTTATTTTTGTCTTTTCTGAGTTCAGTATAAGGATAATGAGTGTCTGTTTACTCTTGTTTTATTCCAACACCTTGTTTACAAACTGTGGCTCCATTCTCATTTCCTCAGCATCATTAACACACTGGCGTCTTTGATGCTGTTGTCATCACTAAGCACAAGATATAATGAGCTAATCATGACTGATCTTTCATCTCAGTTCCTCTCGCCTCCATCAGTGACTGACCAACCGGGCTCCACATTTCCCTTATGATGTCACCTTCTTTGTTTAAGACACCCACCTTTATGACGGAGGTGTGCCAGGTGCACTTCCTGCTTGCGGTGACCAGTCCAAACAATACAATTGAGACATAGGCTTGTTTGTGAAATGTGAATAATATGGGTGAATATAATGTTTGAGGAGATACAATTGTCTTTCTATCATTAGTGTTGGATTCTTGAATAGAGATCAATTTTAGTTTAAAATTGTTTTGAAATCTTTGAAATGATACATGCAGCAGATAACACTTAAGCTGATACTAAATTAAAGAGTGTTATGCATGTCACTGTTTATTAAAATAAGTTTATCTTGTTGACAGTAATATCTCGGATATCAGATTCTTGATCAGTGCCACTGTTGTTAGATGAACTTGTATTGTTAGATGAAAACCCAGCAAACATTGGTCCGACGGCAACGTCGTGTCCCTGGCCAAAAATAGTCGTGGTAGGACTACATATATGTAAAAATATGTAACACAGAACATTCCCTAAAAATGCATTCAGATACGTTTGTACATATCTATAGTTGTCTGGGGTTGCATGTATAATTGTTACTTTGACTTTTAGCTACGTGTAGTTCAATATACCCTGTTGCGAGTCAGAGGTGATTTCTTTTACAAGTGCATTTAGTCCATCATGACCCTCTATGAAATCCTTATGAAATATGCAAAAGCAATTGTGCTTACACCTTGGTTAATACTGCAAAAAAAAATTAAGTGCCTTAAGTAGTTTTTAAGAGGTTGTGAATAGACGTCCACTGACATCCTTTACATGTCTAGTCAAGCACAAATACAAAAAAAAAAAATAAATAAAAAAATAATAATAATAATGAAAAATAAAATAAAAAATAACCGCAAAACTTTATATATATATATATATATATATATATATATATATATATATATATATATATATATAAACACGACCGTCTGTATTTACATCTTGTTTAATGTCAAATTATATTCACAAAGTGCCCTGTGTGGTTAAGTAATTGTGAAGCCACTGCATTTTAGTCATTATTCGACCCGTTTTCCGTACATTACAAAACATATATTTATATATACATTTATAAATGTATAAAACAGACTGAAAACAAGAAATCAAAACACTCATAATTTCAGTGTAAGCCATGAATAACAGTCATTACTTGTCACAAAAACTGTGGATTTGGATAAGGACATAGTTCAGAGCACTTTTTACATGAGTGGTTGTGAAAAAAAAAAAATTACATATATAAATATAAATAAATAAATAAATGTAAAATACTAATATATATATATATATATATATATATATATATATATATATATACAGTGTGTATATATATATATAAATGTAATTAATTAAAAAAAATTCGTTCCCTCCTCTCTCTCATGAAATGGGTAAACTCTGGTCCACGCTCCAATACAGTAGGTGGCGATAATGCACCTTAACGTTGGCGCTGCCCGCCAGAAAACTGAAGAAGAAGAGAGGAGAACTTGAGGAGGGTGCTTTGTTGTGTTGCGAAAGTTTACGAATTATTGAAAATCTACTGTTGGGTAAGTATAAAAGGAATTATCTTCTAGCTTATAATTCATTTTCTAGGTGCTATTGTAACTGCTAGAATTGGAATTTAAAATGAGAAGTACGTTTAGTGAAAGAACTTTTTTAAAAAAATTTTTTTAATAAAAAAAAATAAAAATAAAACATGAATTCGTTAAAACCCCAAACAAATGGATATGTAATTATTGTAGTAGCTATGACAGGCAGCAGATAATGGCGCACCAGTATGTTTTATGATCCAGTAAAAGTTATTACTGTCAGATGTAGCCTTTTCAGAGTTTCTTTCAGAAAGTAAATTACCTGAAAGAGACTGAAATGTTAAGTAGATGTAGGAATAGCTCAATAATAACATGCTGAAGTCTGTAAATGAATTTGAACATGGATGTTTTCAGTAACTGCTTTAAAAATATTTTGTAATTTTAGATTTGCTAAATATGTCCTCTGAGTACCAAAGGAAGTGGAGACGAAAAAAAAAACTGCACTGGTATCGGATCGATATCGGTATCGGCAGATACTCAGAATTTTTGGTATCGGATCGGTATCGGTTCTGAAAAAGTGGTATCGAGCCAGCCCTATACAAAACTAACATGTCCTATGTAATATTTCCAAGAAGGACAATTTACGCAGAGCCTGCTTGATCTCCAAGTAAGACGGAGGCAAAGGCCCACATCTCATGAAACAATGACGGCTACCTCCAGAAGTATGTCCCTGTGTTTTCACAGTGTCCTAATGTATAAAATTTAACGGAAGTGGTTGCAAAGCTCTTTAGAAACATCTTCAAAATTCCATTGATAAAATGGTATTTTATTTTCATTACTTGTTTTACTCTTTTCAACAGTGGATGCGCAACATAGCACCTTTGGAGGTCAATATCAACAGCACAGAAGCCCTGAATCTTCACAGACCTGTGGACATATGTTGAGGCGTAGGTGCTAATGTTTTGAAAACTTTATATCTGAACTAGGCAGTTAATTTTTTTTTTTCCCTGTTACAGAGCAAGACAAACACAGTCCTGTCAATTACAGAAAAAATGTTAGAAGAACTATATGTTGCCCTGAAATACCAGCTCCAGCATCTGGAAATACATGAAGAATTTGTTCTGATTTTGAATGTCCAAGTGACACTTTTAAAATGTCGTAGTAGTTATCAATAGGTTAAATGCTTAATTACACTGTATTGATACCCCAAGGGTGCAATTCAGGTCATGACACCATTGTCATTGTAAGTAATGCATCAGAACTTAAGTAAGCTTTCAGATGATCATTACCCTTGTCATTGTAGAGGAAGCTACAAACACTTGGTAGTACAAACAACAGGGGCACACCCAATGGCGTAATTCAGAATGTAATGCAGTTTTCCAGTTTTCCTACACAAATCCAATTAGCACAAATGTTAACATTTACTTTCAAAGTTGAAATCCATCTCTAGAGTGTAATGAAAATAATATTGATCTTCTGGAATAAGGTCTGATTGTTGCAGGGTTTGATAGTGCAAGTGTAACAACAATTTTAAAGCCATTTAAAGCCATTTTGAGATATGAATTCCAAAATTCATATAAATTTTGTTTTGTTGTATTTTTTCCAGAGGTGAATAACAGGCTTCATGACAGGGAATTTCAGTATCAAGGTGGTGTGGTTTTGTGATTGATATGTCTAGAGTTGGTGGATCTTCTGTCAGAGACTTTGTGAACAAAGTCACGAACAGGTATGTATTGTTTGTGTGTATTGCTGCATAAGATTTCAGTAAATTATATATATGATTGCCACAATAATAAACCCAGCCTTTGATATTACTTGAATTCAGGATTTAACCTGTCACACACCATTATATCTCCTTATATAGCTGCCTGTTTTCTTGCTCAGAAGTTTTAAGATGTCTGTACTAACTCAAACAGTCAGCCAGACTGAAAACAAGAGATCAAAACATAATTTCAGTGTAAGCCATGAATGGCAGTCATTACTTGTCACAAAAACTGTGGATATGGATAGGGACATAGTTCAGAACACTTTTTACATGATAGATGAGTGGTTGTGAAAGTGTATGTTTTAACATTGCATGCAATTGCCACGCTGCACATTAATTGTAATATTGACCTTACGTGGAAATTTTTCTGAGGTGAAGTAATCCTGAGTAATTTCTTTCACAGAATCATGCCAAATGCCTTAATGGTGAAATTCAATATGAGGGGTGGTGGTCAACTTGAAAAGAAGCCATTCAAAGCTACACCTTTATACTATGTAATTCAAGGTAATTTTGGCCTTATGACATTCAAAAAATCTCTTGTTCCTTGTTTATTATTTAATTTTTATTGGTACCCTTTATCTATTCAGGGGACATTCTCTAAAAGACTACCTGTCTTTGTCAGAAATGTCCTGTTCACTTTCACACAGTTACACAACTAGTTAAGGGTCTTTCTCAAGGGCACCACAGTGGTATTGAAGAGGGAGCGGAGAAACAGCTAAAAACACAGCTAAAATCTAACACACATTTAATGCAGAAAATCTTTTACTCACATAAGATTATTGTAGAGTAAAATAACAAATAATACATGTTGATTACCTTTTTCTAATGCGTCGTTCATGAAACAGCAAAATCTTGTTCCATTGTATTTTAAATTTAGTTGTAGGACCATAAAGACATTTTCAAAATAAGTTTTTTTTTTTTTTTTTTTTTTTTTTTTTTAAATTAAATATTCATATTCTCTTCCCTCAGATGCTTTGAAGAGGTGGAGCCCGAATACTACAGACTCAGACATTGATGCAGCAATGGCAGAACACCTGAAGCACGCTCCAGGAAGAGCTGGTGGTTTGTGGACCAAGAAAATGAGAGTAAACATTTTGGGAAAAAATAAAAAAAAATTGAAAGACTAACTTAACGTTAATGTAAAACTGTTAGAGAAAATACCATTGCCACAGATTTAGAATTAACCACATTCTACTATTTTTATTTTCTTGTTTGAATAGTAGCTTTTTAACAAATGGAAGACATTTTTCAAAAATGTAGTATTCACAATAAAATATGTTGTGCTAAATTAGAACACTCTTTTTCTTGCTAAAGTCCACAAATAAAGTGTTATTGTTTGTGATGTACATGTGATTAAAACGTTTTATAGACGAGGTCTGACTGGACTGATTTTGGACCTTTTTACAACCTTTATCAAGTTCAGATGTGTAAACCTTAAGACATAATTTATTGCCTTTCACAGTGTTACACAATGGGTGTGTGATTATTTTATATGCAGGCTTATGTACACACTTAAATTATGCAGCAGCACATCTTATAAACATCCAGATGATGACACATTTAGACGTCCAGGGATGCGCAGAAAAGACGTGGAATTCACGGCCAGATAACGTCAAAGACGTCCGTTCAACTTTCATTTTGGAACTATTTTTCAACCATGACGGGACGTGTCGGAGGGACGTGTTTTCAGTGGTCATTAAACGTCCAAATGTTTGCTGGGAAGTTGTTAGATGAACTTGTATTTCAGGAGCTTAGTCCTTGAGAATGGCATTTTCCCCACCCTCCTGGGGGAGTAAACTTTATTGGGCTGTTACTATAACACCAAAATAGAATTATCTTTCCGACAATTGGTCCATTTATGTATTTTAGGTATTTTTTAGGTCTGAATTCGAAAAGGCCCATTTTGGTCATATTTCTTCGTCATTGCTGTTGGTGCAACTTGAAAGAAGCTTCAGCCTAAAAATAGAATAAACTTCATTAATTTAATGGTAGACTCTACAGGTGCCCAGCTTTTATGTTAAAAGTACTTTCAAATCGTCACTGCTTACCCAGATAAGTACCTTGTCCCACACTGACCTAAAATTTTGAATGTGCAATCCAAGTACAATCTTAAATGAGCTGCCAATACAGTGCCTTTCGAAAGTATTCATACCCCTTCATTTTTTTTCACATTTTATGTTGCTGCCTTATGTTAAACTGTTTTAAATTACTTTTTTTCCCACATAAATCTACACTCCATACACCATACTGACAAAGCAAAAACAGAATTGTCACAACTTCGTAAATTTTTATTTATTTATTTTTTAAAAAAATGAAATAAGTACATTGCATAAGTATTCATACCCTGAACTAAATATTTAGCTGAAGCACTTTTACAGTCTCAAGTCTTTTTTGTTTGATGCGACTAGCTTTGCTCATCAGCATTTGGCAATTATCTGCCATTCTTCGCCTCACCTCTCAAGCTCTGTCAGGTTGGAGGGGGGCAGACGCACATTTTCAGGTTTCTCCAGAAATATTTGATTGGGTTCAAGCTCAGGCTGTGGCTGGGCCACTCAAGAACATTCACAGAGTTGTCTATAAGCCACTCTTGATGTGTGTTTAGGGTCATTGTCCTGTTGGAAGGTGAACCTTCTGCCCAGTCTGAGGTTCTGAATGCTCTGGACTGAGTTTTCATTAAGGCTATCTCAATATTGCATTGAGCTTTTCTTCCACTCTGACGGGTCCCTCAGTCCCTGACGCTGAAAAACAGCCCACAGCATGAGGCTGCTACCAGCACACTTTACTTTTGGGACGGTAGTCTGCAGTTGATGAGCAGAGCTTGTTTCCTTCAAACATGATGCTTAGAATTGAGGTTCATCAGACCAGATAATCTTGTTTCTCAGAGTCTGAGGGTCCTTTAGGTGCTTTTTTTTTTTTTGTAAATTCCAAGTGTGTTTTCATGTGTCTTCAGTGAGGAGAGGATTGAGTTTAGCCACACTGACATAAAGCTCAGATCGGTGGAGTGTTGCAGTGATGTTTGTCCTTCTGTAGGTTTCTCCTGTCTCCACATATGATCATGGAGCTCAACTACAGTGACCATCAGGTTCTTGGTCACCACTCTAACCAAAGCCCTTCTCCATCAGTTGCTCAGTTTGGCCAGGAGTCCAGCTCTAGGAAGAGTCCTGGTCGTTTCAAACTTCTTCCATTAAGGGTAACAGAGACTACATGCTTCTGTGACCCTTCAGTGAAGCAGAATTTTTTCCTGAAGTCTTCCCCAGATGTGTGGCTTGACACAAACCTGTTTCTGAGCTCAACAGGCAGTTCTTTGGACATCAGGGCTTGGTTTTTTCTCTGATATGCATTATCAGCTGTTAGACCTTTTATTAAGACGTGTGTGCCTTTCCAAATTATACCCATTCAATTGAATTTGCCACAGGTTAACTTCACTTGAAGTGTAGTAACATCTACAAGCAATATGAATGCTCCTGAGCTAAATTTCAACTGTCCCAGATAAGGGTATGAATACTTACGCAATGGAATCATTTTAGTTTTTTATTTTTAATAAATTTGCAAAGATGTTAAAAAACAGTTTTTTTGCTTTACAATCTTGGTGTATGGAGTGTAGATTGATGTGGGGGGAAAAGTAATTTAAAGCAGTTTAACAAGTCAGCAACAAAACAAAACGTGAAAAAAATGAAGGGGTATGAATACTTTCGCAAGGCACTGTAGTTGTTGCATTGTGGCTTCAGGGGATTTTGCTTGATTTGTCTTAACTGTAGCACCCTCTGCTGACTGGACTATACTCTATCTAAATTCTGCAGAATTAATGCAGTATAGCTCAGTGGATCAAGAAGAATATATTACACCATCTGGTGGACTATTGATTTTATGATTTAATGAAATATTCATGACCAGATCATCAAGATTTACGAAAAATGACTAATAAATAAATAAGGTAATACAACGAAAAGTGTCAAACAAGTCAAACATATTTTCTAAGTATCAGTGTTATTTTATCCTATCACTGAGATACTTTTAAAGGATTTATAAATTTAAATATTTGAAATGTATATTTTCCATTTTAATTTTAGTTAAGTAATTCTGGTGTGTGATTTGTCATTTTTATTATTATTTTATTCACTTTTTATGATTATTATTTTAATATGTCAAAATAGTTTTCATAGATGTTTATTGTCCTGGCTACTAGTTGAAATAAAATAAGCTTAAGTTTTTCTCTATTTTATTTCACTAAACGTTTATTTTAATGTCAAGTAAAAAATAAATTAATAATAATAATAATAAAATTGTTTAGTTTTTAAACTATAAATAACCTCGCTTAAGTATTTTCTTAAAGGATTTAAGACATGACAAATTATAATTATTATTATTATTATTGGCGATGTAGGACAGGCACCTGACACGTTATAGCATCTTTGCCACTAGAGGGGAACCTCATACAGTACCTGTGTTAACGCTACAGGCTACACTCAAAGCAGCTTATCTGACAGTCGTGTGTTTATAAAGTCCTCTTCCAACACAACCTTCAACTCGTTTATCCTTTTACTTCATAATTACTCATTCCTCTGGTTAGCGCGCTTCGAAAACATGAGTTTCTCATCAGGGGCATATATTTGCTAAACATTTTCAGGTCGACTCGTCTTTCATTTTGCATGAGAAGAGGCGGCCTGTACACGCGTACCTCGGCAGTCACGCCCACGATGCAGTCATTGGACGACGACAATAACGGGGCGGGGTTTCGCATACGCTTTGGACAATGTGATTGGACAACGCTTACGCGAAGGCGGGTCCATGACGCCACTGTCCTCGGACTAGAGAAAGACGCCATTTTGTTTTTTTAGCGGTGAGGAGGAGAACCGGAAAAATTGTAGCGAAACTGCACCAAAAGGTAAATAATGCCAAAACGACACAATTTACGTTGTCATTCAGACGTATGTCATACAGAGGTGTTTTAATTTAGCTGTCGTCTACATGTGGCTCACAGAAACCGTGACTTCGGTTAATGAATTATGATTTCAGTCAGGGAGGCTAACAGGCTAACTAACGGATGTTTGCTTAGCTGATGTGGAACTGCACGACCAGTTCGCGCCTACTTATCCGAATATACAGACATCTTCAGCACCACCTTTTTCGCGTAAACATGTTTTTACCGTCTTCAAAATTGTAAAGTTCCTCAGGAGTGACTGGAGTAAATACGCAGCAGCGAAGTAAACAGAGGAGTGATCTAGTTATCTGCGCCCTTAGCACACAGCAGACGACAAGGCGTCGCTCGCGACTCCAGCAGAACGCTCCCTTTATCATGAACACTCACAGTCTGCATTGATTGGGAGGTCTAGTTTGTCTCTTAGCTAGCAGTGTAAACATAAATGAACGAGGAATTGAACAAATTATTAGATCACAGTGACTCAAAGTCAGCATTACAGTTACTGTGCGTAATCTGTTAGCGTGAATGGTTGTTAGGCCGTGTTTCTGAGATCCTTCAGTACGACAAACTGACGTAATTTCTGTCGCTTTATTTTTTTGTGTGCAGTGTTGCGTCTGTTTTTACGAGTTCACCAGAAATGATGATTGTTGGTAACCTCATGCAGGTCTAAAGCGGTTTGCTTTTTGAAAAGCGAGAACAGGATTGATCCAGTCTTTTGCATCATAAAAAAATAGAGAACTGAGTGTGTGTAAAAATAAAAAATAAAAACAGTGATTGGATGACATCTTTCATTTGTCTACATAACTAGCAGGTGTCAAACACCAGGTTTCCACTGTAATGTATGAAGGGATCGATTCACTCAAAGTGTGGTTGTAGTTCGCTGTAAATGATGATTCTTTTAACCTCCATTCAGTTTTTATTGGTGTGGTTGTACCGCTTCTGTTGAATTGTAAGGTGTTTCGAAAGCAGCCTCTCAGTCACCCTGATTATGAATGACTGGCGTGTTGATTTCTAGTTAGGAAGCCTTTCTCGCTATAATTGGCTGTCTCTGTCGCAACATTGAAACTGTGGATGGGATCAGATGTTGTCATGTGATTTTTTTTTTTTCTAGCCTCTGTTATGCTCTCACTTCCTAGTATGCTTGATAAATGGTTTGTCGTAAGTTAACCATTTCAGTCTTTGATCTCTTTGCACGTTTGATGAGCATTTTCATATCTTACATGTGTCGAGAGTGTTTAATCTCACTTGATTGACCTGTTAGAGATCTGGATGTGTTTGACACCTGGTTTGTTTTTATTGATGTTTTTTTGTACGTTTAAGGTTATGATTAATCAGCTTGATCACTGCTATTATTTTTCGAGCATGATGTGACTCCGCTGGATGGGAAAGTGTTGATTTCTCTCATGATGAGTTGTTTATTAGCCAGAGCATTCTTTCTTTCATGCATAACTTTATACATCAGTATTTAGATAGCTTTTATTAGAAAACTTTAATAAAGTCAAAGTCTTAAGAGTTTCTGTTTAAACATTTGCAAAACTGTTGTCACTTTTTAAATTTTCATTCCCAAACATCAGGAATGTTGTTTGCTGCAGGGAAAATAAACATTTTCTGTGTGTAATGTGTGTTTAGGGAAAGTCAGTTATTGTGAATGTTAGGAGACAGCTGCTGGAGTTACACAGGAGAAACACAATTTACACTACTGTTTAAAAGTTTGGGCTCAGTAAGATTTTTTTTTATTATTATTATTAAATGTTTTATTCAGCAATGATGCTGGAAATTGGTCAAAATTCACAGTAAACTTTTATAGTGTTACGAAAGATTTGTTTCAATTAAATGCTGTTGTTTTGAACTTTCAGTTTATCAAAAATTGAAAATTAGAAATGTTTATTGAGCATCAAATCAGCCTATTAGGATGATTTCTGAAGGATCATGTGACACTGAAGACTGGAGTAATTATGCTGAAAATTCAACTTTGACATCACAGGAATAAATTAGATTTTAAAATTGAAAATAGTTCTTTTGTGTTGTAATAATATTTAACAGTATTACAATTTTATCAAATAAATGTAGCATTGGTGAGCATTAGAGATTCCTTTCAAAATCATTAAAAAATCTTACCGACCCCAAACTTTTGAATGGTAGTGTATGCGAATGTTACTCTGCATTTAAGTATTAAGCTGAAGACTTCACAGTAAGAATGGGGTCGTTATTTAAGCTTGGGCTTAACCTTAAATGCCATCAGTTTCAGCATGACTAGCTCAGTCTGTTGTAACCAGTGGAAACAACAACAACAAAAAAGAGTCAGCGGTCATCACATCTGATGTGTTGCTGCACAGAGGGATAAAGTGAATCACTGTGGAGAAAGAGCAAAATTTCACTTAACACAACCAGACACACACGTTACTGGCATCATATATATATATATATAGTTAATTTAATCAAGGCTTTGTAGACTGATGATCAAGGTAATCGTCAATGTACTGTATAAGGTTCTAGCTTTATTTACACAGGGCAGAGTTTAGTGTACAGTTATGACTAGAGCAACTTCATTAGTAAGAGCTTCTCGTTTCACCTTTTCTATTCAATTCAACTTCTATGGTTCTTGTAAATAATTGATGTGGCTTAATTTGTTGCTGGCATACCCTATGGCCGATTAAAAAAATCTTTGAATTGGTCCATTATTTTTCTAAAATGTCTGGTCTTACCTTTTCTTTCTTTATCTGAAACACACATCGACCACAATGCAACCTGTCTGACTGATCAGTGAGTCAACGTGTGAAAATATGTGTAAGTTACAGAATGAGTCAAATTTTTTGTAGCACTTCCTTGTATTTGCAGGGACTTCTTCCAATGATGTGGCCCCTTGTAGAGCAAATCATTTAAACAAAAAGGGTGTTTTTCAAATAGTTTGAGGCTTATGTAGTCGTTTTGTTCTCAAACAGTCGCTTTGTTTCAACTCTGGTGTCACTGCATTCTGAAGCCCTACCTTTTTTTCTTTTTACCCAAAGGACATTGCTCTCACAATCTCAATGGGTGTGTTCTCACACCATTCTTAGCACCTAACTTTTGTGCCACAATTAGACTCAGTAGACTAGACAGTAGTGCTGTGTTCGATATATTGATACGACGATGTATCGTCAAAGAGATTTGATGATACGAGTATCGATACAGCTGTCTCTGTATTGATGTTGTGGCATGTGCAGCAGTGGACCACGCTTAATTTGAATACAAGAACACCGTTTAAAATAGAGTAGAAAAGTGCAAGGTTTCTAAAAAATAATGAATAGAGCATAATATATAGGCTACAACAAGGTTTGATATGGCCGCAGAGGAACACAACTGGGTTGCCTGATATAAAGAGACGAAATCCCCAAAACAGAGCTTCCCACTTGAGCAATACGGAAATATCTGCTAAGTGTGTTACTTATCTTTGTCAACATGGCAACCATATACACGCGCTCTCTCTCCACTGTGGATAAACGCACTTGCTTTCTGAAAACACCGGTTAGCTTGCAGTTTAGCTATCTCCACTTCGATATTCAACAACAGTTCATTTACGAGAGAGAGAGAGGCTGTGTATAGATGAATTACCACCGTTTTGCCTCGTTTCTCTATTAATAGTGAAGCTGTGACTTAAATTCCTTTAGAAACAATGATGCTACCAGCTCCTTGTTGAGAAAGATAATGTAGCTCTTGAGCGATTAAGCTATTTTATTGATAAAATTGCTGGGCAGCGCTAAAAAGTTTGTGTTGCTGAATGTCTGTGCGCGGCCGCAACGTGATCTGTTTGAGTGAACGTGTGTGCGTTAGATACAGTGAAGACAGCGCATTAGTTTAGAACTCTTCTAATTCTTATATTTATTTTTTAAATGTAGAGAGTGCTTTAATTTGTGCAATGATAACCTACCAGCAATGTTAAGATGACTTTTTAAATATATTAATAGGACTGGGAGATAATTCGATAACGATAATTATCGCGATATATATTTTTCCTCGATAAAACGATATGAAGAGTTCAATAAATGTTCATATAATGTTTATGCGCCAAAAGCGGAACGAAACAGCCACAAGGACCACGGATCGGCTCGGATCAAAGTTCAAACTGCCGCGCGGCGCGAGCTCACTAGAGCAGATGCCTTCACTCAGTCACGCGAGCATTAAGCAGCGCTGTGAGATCCAGTGTGAAGCACTTGCATTCAGCAATGAACACAAATGACTCTGTGATTTTAAACTACTTTAAAGCCAAACAGGAGAAACACTGTGTGCAACGGGACAGTCAGAAGGCTTTTCAATCTACACATCGCCATCATTTACCATGGATTTACTGTAGTAACACTCACTGCACCATGGTATTGTGGCAGAAATGTGGGATATTCACATTGAATTTTATTACAGGAGTAACGTTATATAATTATAGTATGTATTTGTGATTTAGCTATACCATATGTGCATTTATACTGAATGATTTAGACTACTGTTTTTCATACAAATAGGCTAGCTTACCTAAAAAAAAACAAAAAACATTTATATTTATACCATGCTATTGAGGTGCTATATTTGTGGTTTTAACTGTGTTTATCATGATTTAAATGTATGTTACTATGGGAGACCATTTATTTAAAAATAAATAAATAAAAATAAAAACTTAAAATATAAAACTGAGGTTGGTACAATTTTTACAGATGTTTCTGATTTTAAAAATGAACAAAAATTTACCTCCTGCATCCTAACTCAAGCTACTATCAAATGTGCATTTCTAAGAAACAAAAAAGTGTTATTATTATTATTATTATTATTATTATTACTATTATTATTACTATCAGGCAACCCAAATCTGTTTCTTGATTTGAAACAATATCATTCATTAGAACATGCAGAAACTAAGAAATAAATTTTTCTATTTAGATATTTATTTTAAGGAAAATTAATGGTCTGGTTTCTACAACTTTCACTTTGGGGCAAAATTATGGCTTTAAACTCGAAAGAAATAAAGATTTGACATTTATCGTGATAATTATCGATATCGACTGATATGAAAAAACATTATCGTGATAATTTTTTTGGCCATATCGCCCAGCCCTATAGTAATATGAGTACATTATAGGGGTGGAACGGTTCAACTTTTTCACGGTTCGGTTTGTATCACGGTTTTAGAGTCACGGTTTCGGTACAGTTCGGTATGCTTAGGGAAAAACTATACTGTCAAATAAAAATAAAGAAAATAAGAATAATCTATTTAACTACAAGCAATGGCATAAATAAATACAATAGAGTAAAGATACAAATAAAATAAACAGTGATTTTCATTTTTTTTATAGCATTAGTTTGTTAGGTACAGAAATTGAAAAAAGTAATCAAATGTAAAACAACATTGCATATTTGACTGTATAAATTAAAGATTCATCTTCTTTAAAGTTACAAAAGCGATTCAATCAAGAGCAGTGAGTGATTTCTTTGTTGTTGCTGTTTGATTAATATTAAGAAAGTGCTGTCACTTTAAGAGAATGCACTGATATTGTACGTTCAGCCGGCTATGTCTGCTATAGGATACTTACTAAGATGGGCATTTTGACAGTTTTTGTGTGAATTTGTCCATTCAAACACAATACTTCAGAGAGAGCTTAATATTTGCGCGCGTTCTGAGGCGCGGGTTTGCACACTTCTGATGAGCACACACGAGCTCGCATCCTCTGGCTCTTAAATGTTTAAACTGGCAAAGCTTACATGAGTTTAGTTTAAACACAGATATCACCGTGTGCTGTTCAGGTCTCACCTGTTTTGTTTTGTTTGCGTGCGCTATCAGCACCCGGGTGATGATGGAATAAGTGCTCATATTCCAGCATACGGCACCCGCATTGAACAAGAGTGAATGGTTTGTCCACTTTTTTTTTTTTTTTCATCGCTGTTGTTGTAATGTATTGGGAAGCCAGAATTCGCAAACATCAACAGAAGCATACATTAGCCGAACCCTGTTTTTTTTTTTTACGTGTTATTTATAACAAACCATATTGCAGATGCTTGTCAGATTTAAGTTGAACCGCGGTCCTAGCACATGCCGAACCGTGTGTGGAGAACCGTACGGTTCGATTTTTTTTTCCCCCCGAACCGTGCCACCCCTAATACATTACAATATAAATTTATTAGAATGAGTACAATATTATTTATGGGCTTAAAAACAAGTTGCAAGCAATCAGAATGTTTTACCTGGTGGGGAGTGCCCAATGTAAACATGATACAAATGCCATTACCTATATTGTACTGTGGTACAGTTATAGAGGCCCTTCATAATGCAGACGTCAACTGTCTGCTCTGCCAATAGTTAGCAATGGCCCTATTGTATGCAGTGTTTAATAAACAGCTGTTTTACTAAATTCTTCTGAGGTGAAATTCAGTGCAGTCTTGTATCGTGATGCGTATCGTATTGTGGCCTCTGTATCATGATACATATTGTATCGTGACTTTACTGGTTATACACAGCCCTACTAGACAATGTACATTTCTTCAGATTGAGTACTTGTGAACAGCATCTTTTTTTTAAATCTTTTGTACAGCTGCAGTATTCTGGATTATTTTTGCGCAAAATTTATTTTGTATAGTGTAGGGCAGTGGTTCCCAATCCTGGTCCTGGAGAACCCCCAACACTGCATGTTTTTGATGTTTCTCTTATCTAACACACACATTTGAGGTCTTGGAGTTTTTACTAATGAACTGATGAGTTAAATCAGGTGTGTTTGATTAGGGAGACATTTAAAATATGCAGTGTTGGGGATTCTCCAGGACCAGGATTGGGAACCACTGGTGTTGGTGCTTCACAATACAGTACGCATCATGATACACGTCACAGTTCAAAATGTCACTGTGCTTCATGGCATTATAATTGAATCATGATTGAAACAGTGGCAAACACATAAGAGAAGCTCAGTGAATCAGATTCAATCTCTCCTGCAAGTTTGCTGCATTTTTGTCCAAAACAGCGAGTCTTTCTGGATTCAGACTCAGTGGTTTCAGAGTTCAGGCTTCAGATGACCACCTTCTTTATTAATTACCGAAAATTATAAATTAAAATACTCAGAGGCTGAAGTACCAATGTAGTAAGTAGACAGATGAATGATTGTATCAGTACAGATCTTTTGTATATACATTTTTCAAACACGACAGGTTTTAAAGCAGATTAACAAGCTAACCTATCTATTGCATGAAAACAAACAAATTTAGGAATTATTATGGTTTCCGGTTTATAATTCTTCAAACATCTTCAAACATGTCCCATATCATTTAGGCACAAGAAAGGAGAGATGGACTGACAGTCTGAATAGGGATATGGTGGCTTCATTGTCTAAAACTGTAGTTTATCGCTTGAGTTACAGTTGGGATTAGAGTGTAACTCAGTCGATGGGGACCAGGATCTCCAGCCCTCTCTCTCTTTGTCTCTGATTAATTCAGAGGGCAGGTGTCTCCTCTTACAGGTTTGTCAGGTTTCTGGTTACCTCCTGTACTCTTCTTTCCACCGATGGCATCTTGCATTCACCTCATCACTGCTGTGTCTTTTTGTTTCTGTCCCTCCTCCCTCAGATGTGTCAGATGTGGTTGAACCATAACAAGCATTCATGGCACATTGAACACTTAATCAGTTCCTGTGTAGTTCCTTTGTGTGGATTGTGTCATTTGGGTCTTTAATTTCTTTCAAATGGATACTATGTATTTATTTAGCAGATACCTGAATTTGCAACTTGCTGCAGAGTGATCTGGGGTTGAGTGCTTTGACTTGAAGCATCGCCCCTTGCAGGGTTTAAGCTTCTGTTTTTCAGTTTCCACCCCGATCATTGCTATTATGAGACACCATCTTCAGGCAGTCAAAATATTGTTTGCCAGTAGTAATGAAGTTGCTGGTTTTATTTTTGGTCAGTAATTTCAGTTGGACAGTGACTTGAGTGAGGCATTTTTCTGCTCTATAGACCTTATGTAGCTAGTTGTCTTCTGTCGTCCTTTTGAATTACCACGATGTGAAGGTAAAGTCGTACTAATTTATGAATTAATCACTTGTTTTAAAATCTAATTAGTCTACTGACATTTATGACATCTGCTTCAAACATTAAAATGCACATGAAATCTTTTGTTAAAGTTTATCCACTTCACCAGCTAATTACTCTTCAACAGTGATGCTATAGGGCTACCGCAAAAACAGAAGTTCAAAGACAAAATTCTAAACAGGGCTACACACTTGTTTCTCTGGCATATAAGATCTAATTCCATCTACCTCCTCTGTTCTTCTCTCCAGATCCGCCACCATGGGGAATATGTTTGCAGGCCTCTTTAAGAATCTCTTTGGGAAGAAAGAGATGAGAATTCTGATGGTGGGCTTGGATGCTGCTGGAAAGACTACCATCCTGTACAAACTGAAACTGGGAGAAATAGTCACCACCATCCCCACTATCGGTCTGTGATTCTTGCAATTTTACCATGCTTTCTTTCTCAGTTTTCCATATTTCAGACTACCAAACTTGTTTTGCACCATGTATTGGTGTACATCTCATGAGTACTGCTGTTTTATTTCTCTCAGTGGGCTTGGTTCTGGAAATGTTATTTTCTCCATGGGCATTTAAAGAAAAAAAAAAAAAACATCAATAAGAAGTTGTAAGGCATGAATCAATCCAACCAGCTCTGAAATTAGTCATTAGATAGGGCTACTTTGAATTTAAGAAAAAATGTTTCCTGTATTTTTAACTCTTATTGTACTTTTATCCATTGTCCCTTCCCCATCTCATTCCATCTCTTTGTGTCCTATCTTATCCCTCTATCCCATCTTTTTCTCTGCTGTCTGTGTGTGTAAAAATTCTTTGCCCTCGGGCTGTAGTATTATTAGAGTGGGGCCCCAGGATGAGACACAAGAAGTTCATGCCTTTACACCCTCATTGCATCTGTTCCTCTTTTCTTTGAGCCAGTGTTTAACTTGTTCCCTTTGTTTAACTCTTTGCAGGTTTTAATGTTGAGACGGTAGAGTATAAGAACATCAGCTTCACTGTGTGGGATGTGGGCGGTCAGGATAAAATCCGGCCGCTTTGGAGGCACTATTTCCAGAATACACAAGGTGAGTGTCCACTAGGGCTGGCCGATATATCGAATATTAGCGATAATATCGCAATAATTTTGACGACGATGTAAAATGTGAAAATATCCTGAATATCGAATATTTCAAATTCAAGCATACTTTCCCAAAAGAATGTGCAGAACGTCCAATATTACGTCCTCTGATGTATTACCGCGCAAGAGTAGTAAGGTAAAAACTTTACCAAAAACCTCTCTGTATTTTCATCAAAAAAAGGAGACAAAATGTTATTTTTGTGACTGTTCTACACACCTATACTACTTTCATGAGTGCGGTTGCCAGATATCAAGAGTTCAAATCTCCGAATCAGAGCTTCGCTGTTATAAGGATACATTTTCTGCCCGGTGTTTTGTTTAAGCAATCTGGCAACCATGCACTTGCTTCTCATTGCGGAAGCGCCGCCGACGATGATCTGAAAACACAGACAAACAAGCTGGAGTTTAGCATCTAAATGAAAGTGTCATTCAGCCAGTCTGTGTTCTGTCATGGGATCTCGACAGTATTGTTTGCGATTGTGATCGCTGAATAAATACACTTACTCAACCGCTGTTGTTTGAATAGAGAAATAGGCTATTGCAATTTGGAATTACTATTAGGAATTTCGCTGTTATAATATTTTTCATTTGTTTTACCAGTTTTCATAATATAGACAGAGAGTGCATAAGTCTTTGGTATTAATATATATATATATATATGTGTGTGTGTGTGTGTGTGTGTGTGTGTGTGTTCATTTAATAAAAAGCAGTGTGATCACTTGGTCTAGATTTTTTTTAAATGCTTAAATTTGCACTAAACATTTTGTATTTACTTTGTAACAATAGCTGTTCTATCTAAATAGTTTTTGTTGTTTTTTTTTTGTTTTTTATTTTAATGAGAGCAAAATAAAATCATGGTTTTTTTATTATTTAAAAGCAAACGCAAATATATCGAGATATATATCGAATATCGTAAAAATTTTGACAATATCGAGATATCAAATTGTGTTATATCGCCCAGCCCTAGTGTCCACACATACACACAGAGAACCAGGTATTGAGCAACTCTTGAGTGCATACTTAAGTCTGTCACTGTTATTTCCACAGGCCTGATTTTTGTTGTGGACAGTAACGATAGGGAGCGAGTGAATGAGGCGAGGGAGGAGTTGACGAGGATGCTGGCAGAGGACGAGTTGAGAGATGCTGTTCTGCTCGTCTTTGCCAACAAACAGGTAAAAGAGAGAAAAACTAATTTCTTTAAACGCAAGTTGCATCAGCAGTCCAAGTATTCATTTGGTTCCTTTTCTGACTTCTGCTGTGGTTGATGTCATGTATGACTGTTTCATTGATTGGACTGGGTGTCAATACAGTTGTTCTGATTTGATTTAATTCTGATTCACCAGCTCTTAATTAAATTCTGTTTGGATTTGATTAGATTCTGTTTAAGGTATACTAGTTTCTTTCTTAAGTTATATTTCACATTTATGGATTTTGCTTATACTGCTGATCAAACGTTTGGTGTTAGTTTTTAAGAAATTAGTACTTTTATTTAGCAGGCATTTTATTCAGCAGCATTAAATCTATCAAAAGTGAGTGTTAAGACTTTTACGTTGTAACGAAATATTTCTATTTTAAATAAATGCTGTTTTTTTTCCCCCAAAGAATACTGAAAAAAAGTATCACTGGTTACACAAAAATATTAAGCAGCTGTTTTTAACATTGATAATAAAAATTAATGTTTTTTGAGCACCAATTCAGCATATTATACTCATTTCAGATTTGCTGCTAAAAATCTAGCTTTGTCATCACAGGAATAAATTGCATATTAAAATAGACAACAGTTCTTTTAAAATGTAATGAAATGTAAGCATAAGAGACTTTTTTTGACCTCCACATTTTGATGCAAGAAATTCCCTCTGTAAATGCTGTAGATTAAATGCACCAGTGCTTTAGACTGATTCAAACCACTAACTCATCTTTTTTAACTACTACACTGGCCACGTTTTTGGTTATGTTGTTGATTCATTAAAATGACCTGGCCCATATGAGTCATTAAAGTTAGCTCAGCAGAACACAATGACATCTGCAGGATGGGCAGCACATTTTGACACAGCCAGTAAAAATAGGCATAGCCAGAAAGATCTTGGGATTTTATGAATCAATGTCGAGCAAATCAAAAAAAGGTATTTTAAAAAGCTCAGTATTTGACTGCATTGCTCTTTTCATCTGTTGCGCAACAGGACCTGCCCAACGCGATGAACGCAGCCGAGATCACAGATAAGCTGGGCCTTCATTCCCTGCGTCATCGTAACTGGTACATCCAGGCCACCTGCGCCACCAGTGGGGATGGCCTGTACGAAGGGCTCGACTGGCTCTCCAACCAGCTCAAAAACGCTAAATGATCCATTCCACCCTCTCCTCTTCTGTCAGCGCTGTGTGTGTATGAATGAGTGTGAAGAGTGACAGCACTGGTTTCAGTCTTGCCCGGTTGCCCAGTTTATCCATTTCTTTCTCTTGTCCAGTCTTGTATACGTCAGAGACTCTGCCCAGTGCTGTCTTTAATACACATGCAAGAGTGTGTGTGTGTTTACTTGTGTTTGTGTGTGTGAACTGAGGGTGGGAGTAGCCTTGCTGTGCCTTTCAAAATAGACACTCAGTGTACAGCACGGTTCTCTCTTTCTCTCTCTTCTCCCTCCTCTCCCCGTGGTTTTCTGCACGCAAAGAATGACCCAGGATGTTAAATATTTCTGTTACCTAATACACTGAAACCAGACTATAGGCCTGATTTGTCCCTTTCCCAATGTTTAAAGCAATCACGCATGTCTAAAATGTTACAAGGTGTGAGTTGCCATCCTTTGACCCCACATTTGATAAAACTCATTGTAACCTGCATCAGGTTGGGAAAAAAAGAAGGAAAAAAGCAGACAATAAAGTGACATTTCTTTTCCATCCACTCTTCTTCGCGTTATTTGAAAATCATGCTAATACTTTCAGGTACGTCACATGACGCTTTCCATGTGAACACCAGCTCGCTTACCCTACTGCTGTCCTCAGTCAAGCGCATTCAAGCACAAACCTGTGAAACCTTTCGTTTACACACAGTCAGTTTGTACAGCATCTTAAACTATTGCCTGTGGGGAAGAAATCATTTGACCCTGTGTGTCTGCTTTGTTTTGTTGTTTTTTGGATCTTGCTGATCATCCAATCAGATCCCAGGCACTAACTAACAGCCTTACATGTGTTTTGATTGCCATGTAAGAGAAGACTGCAGAAGTGAAGAGCGTTTGTGGGAGTATGGAGAGAGTGAGCGCCTTCTGCTGGAGCAGCGAGGCCTTTTGTGAGCTGCTCCCACTCCAGTGATTCTTCTTTTAGCTCCTTTTTTTTTTTGTTGTTGTTGTGATGATTATTTCTTTCCTTATGGTCTCTTTCAAGTTGTCCTGCATCATATGCACAGTCAGAATCTCATGAGTTTTCAGGTGAGGCCACTAAGGGCTTTTTGAGATGCATTCTCCCAATTGTAATCTAAAATTGAGACACCTAATAGATAGATGAAGATCCAGGCACATCTGTGACTGATCCAGAGTCGCCAACGAGCTCCAGTGGTTCCTTGGTTGATATGAGAGAATTGCAGAACAGCTGCAGGTCAAAATGCAAACTCCTCCAGCCAGCTTTAGTCCTCCCTCTTCCATTTCTCACATTCTTTCCTCCTTCCTCGTTTCTCTTCATCGGTTGATGGCTGCTCTACCTGATGCACCAGTCCATTTTGAAACACGTCACTGATAGAATCAAGCACCAGCAGAGAGATGTTTGCTTTGAGAACATGTACACGCATCTTATAATAATCCAAAACTGACAAACACGTTTTGTTTTCCTTCATATTCCAAAGGCAACTGCAGTGTTGAATACAGCACTGAAGATTGTGCTGTAATGATTGCAATGGTCCTAACCCTGTACTGACCTCTCACAAGGGAATAGGTGATGTTTCACCACGTGTGAACCTTGATAGCAACATGAATGCATTTATTTGTTTTTCTTCCCCCTTTGTCTGTCACCGAAATTCATGTTTCATAACTCTAATAATGTTTTTCGGCCTTTTAGTTATTGATACAGATCTACTGTAGTAGATAAAGATTTATTTGAATAAGCATCATCTATGACAAGTAATTAAAGTGTATGAGTATGAAAATGTATTTAGCTTGCAGATTTCATTTAGCTATCCTATGTTCAGATGTGAAGCTTTAATTTCAAAAATTCTGTAAAATATTAGGAGCAAGGAACGTGTGCACATGTTTTTCTTTTAATGAAATGGTTTTTGTTTTTAGCTTTTTTTTTTTTTTTTTTTAAACCCCATCTTGTAACATCTGATAAATGCACTATAATAAAGATCTCTATTACAATTGATTATTTGTTGTTCCTTTATTTTACAACTTTTGTCAATATTCAAATCTTCATGGGTCCTATTGGTGGAGCTCTGGTGTGGTTATGTCAGACACTATTTCACCTGCAGGTGGTGCTGTGGAACTGATGCTGACAAGGCAAGAGTTATATAGTTATCAGATTGACAAACCCATGCCTTATAAAGACATCAAGTCAACGTTAAGTTTGAGCTTTTATCATTTACCTTAATTTGCTTACATTTTGCTTCATTGTCCAGCTTCTTTGATGTGTGGACACCCAAACAGGTCCTGCACAAGACACAGCTTTTATAAAGAACCACTAATACACATTCTGTAGAATAATTTCAAATAACCTTTGTCTCAAAGCTGCCATAAATCAATCTTGAAACCTTAAATATCCTATTGGGGTCTTATCATGAATGGAAAACATGTATTGCGCATATGACCCAACAATTCAATGAAGTTGACAGTTCACATTTTATTTCCTATTAAACAAGCTACCGCACCATATTTTTGACCCTGAAAACGTTAACATATTTGCTTGTCATTAAATTACAAATGCTTATTCAAGAACAACTTGGAGAATGAATTAAAAGTTCGGGATAAGACTCTGGTGTTTTTATTTACATGGTAAAAAAAGGCTTTACATTGCCGAAGCATTGGTAACATTTATGTACACAAATAAAGTTGTGCACACCATTCTGAAGATGACATTCGTTAAAGAGGAGTGCAAGGACATGACTGTTGCAGAGCCTTGATGAATATGGAAGCCACACACAGAACTTCCATTTTAAATAGCCAGTGACTACAGCCTATAGCCTGAGCTGCTGCGACAATCTCCAGCATCCTACATAGGACTAATAGTTGGAAGACTAATGGATTTAAGGATTACAAGGGGAAAAAAGCCATTTGTTTGTAATCCATAGAAAATATAAATCAAGTTAAACAAAATGGGTCTAGAGAAATCATGTCAACTGGAGAATAAGATTCGAGCGGCACATAGAATAAAAACATCCATCTTCTGCTTTTCTGGGACTAGGTCATGGTGGCAACAGACCAAGAAGAGCAGCCCATGTGTTATCCATGTAGAGACCCTGGAGATTAAATAAAATCACAAGAACGCTATAAAGACATACTACTACTGCTACAACTCACTGTGAAAGAAGGATATTTAACTGTGTCAGTGTATAAAATGGCATTGTGGTATGCCATTAGTGTGGTACACACTAATGGAAGGGGCAAAAGAGCTTAATGTTCAGCATATTTTATATAGTTAAGACAGTTTCATACTCTCTTATATTCCTAATGTTCTCAGCTGCTTAAGCATTTCCACAAACAATTGGTTCTGATACCCAAATTTAAGACTATACTCAAAATGGAACCATTACGGATCACCTATTTTCTTAGCCTAATTTTTCAATATGTTTGCAGTTTCCTTTAGGCCATTGTTCTGGACAATTCTAGTTGACTAAAACTCTCCAAAAGGACTTGCCTGTATTTGGTTCCATCCAGGTCCTTGATGCTCATACACTTTCCAGTTACTCCTGTTGAAATGAATACATGATGCTGTCATCACAGTTATGTGGGGAAACTATATTTGGTTTGTTCCCAATATAGCACTTTCCTTTCAGGCAAGAAAGTTCAAGGTTTTGAAAATCTTTCTCTTTTTTTTTTTTCCTTCTTACAAATTCATCTCTACACCCCACAGACAGCAGAACTGATGTATGCTTCTATTTCAGTTATAAAAGCTCAACTGAGCAAAACTCTCAAACTGGAATTAATGATGGCATCGAGCAACTGAACACAGGTGGACTCGAATGAACATTAGGTCATACCCTGTTAAGGTAATTAACACAATCGCTCAAGATTAATCACTTCATCCAGTTTACAGTTAAACCAAAGGGCTCGAATTTCAGAAACATGAATTTCAGATATTAATTTTAAAGTTGGCACTAAATGAAAAATCACCATATCTATTTTTTACAGCATCTTAATGATTTTAGTGTGAACAATTTAACCACGCATGCATCAAAATGTCATAACTTGATCTTCCGGTGAAACACAAGACTTGCATTTTGTATTGCACGAAGTATGCTGGCCTTCACCAATCACTGGGCCTGTTTACACTTGTCACTTAATGCATTTTCTCAGATTAGTTTTGTTATCTGATTTGTCAAAACTGCTGCGTTTACATTAAATATATGTATATATATATATATATATATATATATATATACATATATTTAATGTAAACGCATATATATATATAAAATTTACATATATGACTTAACCAGATGCATTTACACTTGTACAGTTACGGCTGAAATGCATCTCAAACCACTTCTTGAAGCCTTGAATGTGTTTTAAAGGGCATTTACACCAGGTAATTTTTTGCAATCAGTTAGTTAGATGATCAATATATCATGAAGTGTAAATAGGTCCATTTAGTCTGCTTAAACATTGCCCCTTTCTTACAATCAACCTCCATCTCAATTCAGATCTGCCTCCATGCAATAGCTATTCTACTCATTATTTTGATGTGTTTCCTGTACACATCAAACTGTTCCCAGTAGTTCAGTCATTGCATCATTCAATGCTCACATGAGCCAGTCTCCATCTCCCATTAAAACCGCACCTGTCACAAAAATGAAAAGACACATTGTGATTTTATTTTCATTTAAGCAGCTTAATGTGAAGACCATCTCACTTATGTGTTGCCACGTCGACAAAAACACTTCATGCTTGGGAATGGGAAAACTCAGCCCAGGACTGAGATCCAGTAGAGGAAATAGATTCATCTGCCTGAAAAAATAGACACATTTTGGCCAAAAAAATCAAACTTAGTCATCTAAAATATTCCTAAGGACCAGGGTGAGAGAAACCGCTGTATGGATTCATCTCATTACTCACACTGAGGGGTGCATGTTGCTCTGGAGATATCTGGTGTGAATGCTTCATTCTTGTACAATCTTCCCCATGTCACTCACATATTAGCTGAGGTGAAGAACTATCATCACACTTTCGCAAATGAGCTTTTGTTAAAAATCAGCTTATGAGCATCCAGTTTTCATCTTCATTTCTATTTTTTGGTCTCTACTGCATTGTTCTGGACCCTCACGGTACTCCACCCTTCTCTCCTCCCTGCATTTCCCAATCCCCATGACTGATATTTGGGATGATCGCTGGATAATGACTTCCAGTGGACTAATTGTGATAATTTAATGGTACGCTTTGATGTTTACAGGGATCTGCTCAGCTAAAAGATGTTAATTAGCATTATCGAAAAGAGGAGAGACAAGGAGGGATTTTACACTAGATTCTCTTCCCACTGGACTTGGTGTGTGTAATCAGAAGGTTAATACAGTATTCTCATACTCCCTAGTGTGCTCCATTAACACCTAGACTCTTTTGACTGGAGCACATATTAATCGACAGTGCTGGGAAGTCTTTAGCCTCAGTAAGCTTACGGAGTTCAAGTTCACTCAGTGGCCATCTTATAATATTCTCTGTAGGCTATTTTCTATAGAAGTACACATTCACCTAAATAGGGAAAGACAGAAATCTCCTAAAAATCTTATTAATATAAAGACAAATTAATAAAATTTGACAGCAATCATATGATATACTTAGCTTTTTAGGTCTAATTACACTGTGTTCCAATTACACTAAATCCACATTTTCAACTAGGCCTCAGTGCATCGATTTAGAAAAATACATAATCATAAATAAACATGATGTTAGTTTATGTTGTGGAGAAAATCTTATAAGTCTTGCAAAAAAATATTCAAAGTTGGAATTCCAGAGGACAAAATAAGACATTTTTGAAGGAGACAACAAAGCTGAGCTTTGACCCTCTCACTCAAAGCTACTATTTTTATATGGTTTTCAACCTCTGATCTTATTTTAGGAGTTCTCTTCCTGATACTCCCTAACTCTGTTCCCATGGTCTCCTCATTACTTGGTTGTTCTACCTTGTAAGAGTGGCGGACTACCAATTAGCTTGCATCAAATCATGTCACAAAAATGATTATTCAGTGTATTTTTATCACTATTTTTTTATCATAAGACCATGTTTGAAAGCCACGTGGCCTAGAAAAGCAACTTAGTATCAATACAAATGCCAACTTCAGCCAAAATCCCATTCTTTCCCGTGTGACTTCTTTCTCAGGCAGGCCATGAGGCCCTCAAAACACATCTGGCTTTTGTAATATTCAAACTATTTCTACAGTTGTTTTCTATAGGATAAATAAAAAAAATTAATCAGTTATAAATGAATGTTTCTGGGCTACAAAGCATCTTCAAAAAAATTATTCACATGACAGAGCACTAGTTATCAAAATTACTTTTCAAAAAACGTTAAAATGATTATGGTAAAATGATGTATTGTACTCAGTGATCAACATATCGTTGTATTAAGCTATTATAGGCTACTACAACATATATGTTGACTGTTGAGTCATTCAAAAAGGTTGTAGGCCTATGGTATTGAACTTAAAAAAACGTCTAACTGAAAAATGTAATTGATTAAATGAATTTAATTGATTAAATTAAAAAAAAAATTAAATTTCATGCAGCTATTTTGGTCTCTTTTTCATAAAATAAATGTTTTTATAATAACGTTATAATAAACGTTATATAAACGTTATATAATGACTTTTGAGTGAACTTTTTCTGGTCCGCAGCCTAGTGAAAATGGCTTGGTTAAATCGCCTGTGCAGCCGAATGAATTGTTCCTGGTTCGATCTCCAAATGATATTGTTCCAGGCCACTGCTCGACTTTCAAACACCAAAACCACCACAAGAGGGAGCCGTTCACAACAACTGCAGGTGAGAGGCCTTGCTATTCATCCAACTCTCCTGTTGGTTAATAAATGCTTAAATTATATCAAGCTTCTCAGCTTATCATTACAGTGCTGAATTGAGCAAAGTCAGCAGTCAGTTATAAACTGCAATAAAGAGTTAATTGCAAAATCAGCATTCAAATCTCTGTGGCTTGGCATCTGTTCTCATTGTTACTGACATGCTGTAGCAGTGCACTTGTAAATTTCCCACCAGTTTATGAGCACTTATTCATGCATCTCAGCACAAAGCCATCCCCATATGCTGTGATTTAAAGGGGGCCGCTGATGGGGAACGAAGCATTGGTGACAACACAAGCACAGCAGGTGGGAATGATGGGAAACCCTAGGCATAGAGATAGATTTATGACTCCAGCTTATGTTTGATTGTAAACATTTGTGTATAGATAACGTGTGTTGAAGTTGCCTGTTGTGTGTTGGTTCCTCTCGCACCTTTTCCCCCTAATAGTAGAAGGGACCGAATCTCTGGGGACATGTTACCTTGGAAACGGAACCTTACTTATTTATAGAGTCGGAGAGGAGAGAGAAAAAGAGCAGGAACAGATAAGAAAAAGAAACCCCCTGTCTTTCTCTCTCCTCCACATCTGGGGGCTGTTTGATCGGTGAGGCACGTCTCTTAAATATTCATATCGAATTCAGCATCTCACACCTCTAGTTCAGTGCCATAGTAACCCCACCCAGTGTCTCCCAGGAGTGAAAACAGGCGCATGCATCACACGTGCACTCACCCAGCATTAATCGCATTGATCGCTGAACCTATGGGTCCTTTGAAATTTGAGGGCAGTTATTCATTTGACAAGCTTCAGCCTCCACCACACAGAGCATCTCTCCTCCCCTCTAAATCCCAAAGGAGTATTTGAAGGCCATCGTGGATTGAGGAAAGATGGATGGATGAGAGTTTATTTCTCCTTTATTCCCCATACTGCCATAAAGGAACAAAGTATAATTGAGAAGACATTTCTCTTCATATTTCTTTGCAAAGTTAGCATTTTGATATAGCTGATCGAAGTATGTTAAAGGTCATGTCTGTCACAGCATCGATTCATAATTCCATGCCTTCTTTTTATGGAGCACTAGAAGTGACATTTGAAAATAAAATGAAGGAATCTGTTATTAATTTAAGAAAACTTGGAAATAAAAAAAAAAATGGAAATAAAAAAATAAATCACATTTTAAATGGAAAATTAGTAGACATTTTATACTATTTAATCCATGTCGTTAAAATAAAATGATAAAGTAATATATATTTTTATTTTTTATTAAAATATGCGTCTAAAATAAAATCTAACATGCATATTTAAATTTTTTTTATTGTTTTAAAATGTAGTTTGATAAAAACAATCAAATAGTAAATTCTACTTTTATGAGAATTGTTTTTAGATGCACAGTTCTGTGTTTTCTAGAGTTGAGAAAGGTATATTGTAAATGTGTGTTTTATCTGGAATGCCCCTTTGGTTATTCATTGTGTGTATGCAGGTGTAAATGTGCATGTGTGATCTCACTTGTATGTATGTTTGATGCATTTTGTGTTTATATACAGTGGGAACATGGTTTTGCTCTTTGTTTAGTTTGACTATTTGTGTACATCTATGAACATTTCATTGGTTATCTGACCTCTTTTAGGGTGTCAGATCACATTTTCCTCTGCATCAGATCGACAGCTCACATCCAGCTTCACACGCAATCACTGGCACGCAAGCTATACTCTAAGGACATTGAGTAATAGTTTTCTCTCGTGTGTATTTGTGTGTGTGTGGGTGTATGTGTGTATATATATATATATATATATATATATATATATATATATAAGTATACACAGTGTTGGGTAGTAACTGATTACATGTAATTTGGATTATGTAATCAGATTCCAAAAATTAAGCACTCATAATTAAATTATATTACATTTCAAAATGCTCATAATCAGATTACTGTTACTTTTTTATGGATTGCATGTTATTCACACAATGTCAGCAGGTTATTCATAATTTATTTCTTCTTCTTTTCTCTTTGAAAGCTTCCTCTCTAAAAATCCTACTCTGTGTCATACCATTTAGCTTTGAAAACTTTGGATGCGCAATGTCATTGCTGTTTTTATATTTACTAATGTTGGTTCATGTAATGAAGGTATTTCCACATTTTTTTTTTCAGCCAAACTCCTTTGACATAAAAGAGTTAGTCGAAATATCCCTGAAGAAGTTAATGTTTCAATAATTTAATTAGACATTTGCATGTTCACAGTTGTCTGATGTTGATTAATGGTCAAATAGACATGTGAACAAAGGTGAACAAACTGAATATTTCTAGTTTTCAAATGTTTAATGCATTTTATGATGCTGGTATCAAAGAATGAAATATACTTTCTTTCTTTGTGCTTTTTTATATCAATGTGGTACATGTAATGGTAAGTTTAAAACAAGTCAGGTAAAATGTAATCTAAAAGTAATCTAAAAAGTATTCAGAACACAATACCTAAAATGAGTAACCTAGATTACATTACTAACTGCAATTATCATCATGTAATCAGTAAAGGACTACAATTCGTAATATATATATATATATATATATATATATAAAAATATGTAATGTATGTATGTGTGTGTATTTTTCTAAATGGAAAAAAACTCTAACTTAGAGAATAATAGATAGACTAGTATAGAATAAATGCTGCCTAAAAACACAATATTACAATGTATATTATTAAAAATAAATATTTTGTTAATATTAATTAAATAAAATTATAATATAATTAAATATAATTAAATATGAATATATTTTAATATAATTAAAATATATAAAATTCATAAAATATATATTTTATTAATTAAGATTATAGTTAACTGTGGTATTTATTTATTAGTGTATGTAAAGAATACTACATGATGACAACAAAGTCATTATTCTAAATGTCATGAAGGAAAAGCCACCTTAAGGAAAAAAAGCCACCTTAAGGAAAAAAAAAGCCACCTTAAGTATATATATAAAAAAAAAGTCACCTTTAGTATAAAGGTTTTGATGAACAGTGATTTTTCTTCACAAACATGCACAGCTTTCACATACAGATGTGCGTAGTGTAAATGAGATTTAGTGTCTGTACTTCTGGTGCCTTTTTTTCTGTCCCCTCCTAAAACTGGCTGTGCTATAGTTGCTGTAATGGGCTGTCACATTCAGACCTCATCAGTGCCCTGTAAACACAGCTCCACACAGTTTCTTCACTTTCCTCATCTCACGCAACAATGCAAAAATACAGCACCCCTCCACCATCATCATGGTTGCCATGGAAACCCAAAGGTCTGGGTTGGTGTGTGATGATGTGTGCTGTGCTTTAGGGTTATGATTTGAGGGAAAATTTACTCTTTATATAGCAAAAAGAGTGTAAGATGTCAGAACGGTCATTCCATAGAATCAACAGAGATTTAACTATTTTACATTTTCCAAGGTAACAATTGTAATGCAATACTGTGAAGTGACTGCATATGAATGAGTCTCGAACAGAGATGGGTGGATAATTATTATCAAGGGAGGACCTGAGACTAATGGCATATAATACGCACATCATAATGATCATAATTTGCCTTATTGGTCCACTAGGAAAGACAGACAGCTGTCATTCTCATCCATTGCAGCACAAAACAAAAAGAAGATTCCTTAATACTGATTTTGAAGCAAGTAAAAAGCAGGATTTAGCAAGCAAAGGCAGATAAATGTGGGCGTTTAAAAAAGGAATTTAAGTTGTATTATTGGTGAAGGAGAAGCTGATTTCAGTGAAAATCCAGACAGTGAGAAGATAGGATGTCAATGTGTGATAAAGAATTGAGGTTATTGAATTCTCTGTGCCTCACTGTGCTTTTCTACAGTTATCCATCACCCTGGCTCTTCATCGCTGTACCATGGCACAATGCAATAAGGCCTTAATAGCATAAGCAGAAATGTGAAGGTTAAACTGAAGATGTGCGCTTGTTTGTGTACCTGTGAAGCTGTTTTTAAAATGTAGATGCATGAGTGTATTCCTCAATTGAAATTCTGTTTAGTGGCCCAGAGATGTGTGAAAATAAATGTTAGTGTGTGCTAGGCATGTTGTCTGAGTAGGTGTATTGGTGCACAAAAGATGTGCAGGGGAAAGCTGTGATGGATGCACAATATTCATAGTTTTTGTTTTCTCAAACATTAGGAATTGAACTTGATGTATCAAATCTTTTGATACTGATAGTGTACTGATATACTGTTATACAGATAACATATCCTATGTGTGTGCATTTTTAATTTAGTTTATTTAGCACAAAAATTATGCATATTGTATTGGCAGTAAGCTGTTTTTAATAACTCTGCCATGTCTGTAGGGAATGTCATTATGATTAGACACATGAAGCCACTAATTTGCAATGTAACAGTTTTTGCTCATTTGTCTAAATACAGAAAAATCTAACTATTTGCAAGCTTCAAAATGAACATGATTTCATGCTCTAGATTGTCTAGGACCAACCACTTCTTCTTCAATATTTAAAAATAATGTCCATGCATGTAATCTACATAATTCCACATAAACATACACAATTTGTAATACACATTTCATAATTAAATATTCCAAAAAATGCAACTTTAAGTATTCAAAAAATATACTTAATATCAGAAGGGCAAGGCAAGGCAAGTTTATTTATATAGCACATTTCATACACAGTGGTAATTCAAAGTGCTTTACATAAAAGGAAGTGAAATAGTCATTAAAAAAATAATAATCACAACAATAAAAACAAGGAATTAAAAATAATAATAATAAAAACTAGGAAATTATATACAAATTGATTTAAAATGATTTTAAAACAGTTTAGAATAGAAAAATGATTATACATAAAACACAGTGCAATTAGTTCTGACGCAGCACAGTGCTCATTCAACAAATGCACAGCTAAACAGATGAGTTTTGAGTCTGGATTTAAATGTGGCTAATGTTTTAGCACATCTGATCTCTTCTGGAAGCTGGTTCCAACTGCAGGCGGCATAATAGCTAAATGCGGACTCCCCTTGTTTTGTGTGAACCCTTGGTATTTCTAACTGACTGGATCCTAATGATCTGAGTGGTCTGTTAGGTTTATATTCAGTGAGCATATCTGCAATGCGTTTAGGTCCTAGGCCATTGATTAATATATAAACGAGTAAAAGTACTTTAAAATCAATCCTGCTGCCAGTGTAAGGACTTGAGGACTGGTGTGATATGCTCAGATTTTCTGGTTCTAGTCAGAATCCTGGCAGCAGCATTCTGGATGAGCTGCAGCTGTCTAGGTCAAAATTCTTAATCAGAAAAAATGTTATGAAACTTTTGTGGCTCTATTATGGCTGAAAATTTCAGCTTTGTTACAGGGTTAGTATTGTTAACTAAATCTAAATAAATTTAGTTACTTGAAATAAAATAAACTTTAAATGAAAAAAAAGCAAATATTTTATTAGTTATTTTATTTCAGCAATTTGCTAAGGCAACATTTCTCATTTTCATTTAGTTTGTTTGTTGAAACTAAAAACAAAATAAATTGAAACTGAAAACTAAAATATAACAAAAACAGATGTGTAAAAAAAAATATATATAATAAAATGACAAAAACAGCTTGTTAAAAACACCACGTTAAAGGCCCAGAAAGGTTGTAAGAACATTGTTAAAATAATCCACGTGACATTAGTGATTCAACCATAATTTTATGAAGCTATGAGAATACTTTACAGGATCAGAAAGCTCTCAGATTTCATCAAAAATATCTTAATTTGTGTTCTGATGATGAATGAAGGTCTTACAGGTTTGGAACGACATGAGGGCGAGTAATTAATGACAGAATTTTCATTTTTGGTTGAACTATCCCTATAATAGAGACATTAGCATTAGTATCTATATTAGTGGTACTGACCCTGTTAGTACTTTAATTGAAAATACGTTTTTTTTGGCCAGTTGTATTGTCATTATTTGTAGTATGCATAGCTCAAGAAGTGAGTGTGTGTGATTTCTGTCCCACTCAACTGTCCTGTCTGATCCAGTCTTCTCAAGCCACTAGCCCAGCATCTCCACCTCCAGAGGGCTAACGATTGCCATAGCAATGCTGTCACTGGAGCGAAGGAGAAATTCTTTTAGTTGAGCTGCTGTCTGCTGCAAAGGTTTCTGGGTTAGTGCGCAGCGCTCTTCAGATGGGCAGTGCTGGAAACAGAGGACCAGTAGAAAGCAGTCTCTCACACACATACACATGTACAGAGAGCAACCACGTTGAGCTGCTCCTGGCCTTTCTGAGGGAAATGGCAGGTGGAGAACAGGAGAGGAGAGCAGAGATGAGGAAGGTTAAAGAAACACAGGCACTTGAATCTGTCCTCATCAGCTTCACTGTGCCGTCAGAGCAGTGAAGGAGGGATGACATGTTATTAGAAGGCAGGAGGGAAAGAGAGATTGCAGCACAGTGCCTGAGGGAAGAGAGAGAGAGAGAGAGAGAGAGAGAGAGAGAGAGAGAGAGAGAGAGGAGAGCACATCGGAGGAACCCGCTCTGTGCTTTATTGAACACAACCACAACCACCTCACTAATGAGACACACACACACACACACACACACACACACACACTTGAATTTGTGGTTTATGGGGACTCTCCATAGGCGTAATGGTTTTTATACTGTACAAACCGTATTTTCTATCACCCTACACCAACCCTACACCTAAACCTACCCCTTACAGGAAACTACTGGCAATTTTTGAATTTCATAAAACACCGTTTAGTGTGTTTTTTAAGCCTTTTGTTTTACGGGGACACAGGAAGTGTCCTCATAAACCATGTTTACGTTGTAGTACCCATGTCATTATACACATTTGTGTCCTCGTAAACCATATATACCAGTACACACACACACACACACAGATATATGGGTAAGGGAAACATGTATAGGAGTGAAAGGCATAGGAAAGATGAAGGTTTGAAGACAGAAACAACAGAAATCATGTAAAGATGCATATATATGTATATACATACATACATATATATAGATTAGATAGATAGATAGATATACAAATATATTTGTTTTTCTCTTGTGACCATTTGGAAAACAATATACAAAAGGTATTTGTGTTAGATTAAAACAGCCCAGAAAATCACATGCACTGAGAAAACAAGAATAGTTAAAGAGCAGCATGGGAAATAAACATGGTCAGCGGTGGTCAGTGTCTGCCAGCCTAGCACTGTTGGCTTTGCACGTCCATTTAATTTGTGCTGCTCTAGAAGGAAGGGATTAAAAACTGTAAAACGGCACATTCTGCCTCAGAAAAGAATGTCATAACCACTCAGTCTTCTGAGCTAAAATTCTCAGAGAAAATAATTTCAGTGCTGGCTGGTAGATCTCAAAAGCCCTGGCGATATTTAAATTGCAGTAATCAAATCCCTCAGTTGGTCTCAGCATGCCTCCACTGATTACCGCTCACAGATGCTTTTTAAGGGTACAAATTACTGTCCAAAATCAAATAGGCTGAAATATTCTGAGTTTTTGCATGGTAATATGTTTTCCTGGAATAAATCAGAAAATATCTCATAAGGTTTGGACAGCTGTATCAGTTTAGTTCAGTTTTCTCATACAAGTTGCTTTAATATTAAGACCTTGTGAAAGTCGCAGACCTCATACCGATACTTTAAACTTTTAAATAATTTAATTCATATAACTAATTCAATTTCGGAATGCCTGTTGGAGAGGAAAATACAACAAAAAAATCGTAAACTTCTGATAATGAAAGTTTACATTTGGCAAATTGAAATCACTGGTGATGCTAAACCACATTCATTATTTTGTCTTAAATTATTTAGTAGTCTCAAACTGAACACTGCTTCCCTGGCAGTTACAGGGTTTTTCATGCAAGAAAAATCTCACAAAGAATTACAAAGAGGAAGTTCTGAGTAATTTTCTCATAATGTCATCAAAGCTGCCTTTAGGAAACAGTATTCTTCAGATGACATTGATTGAATGAGCAGCAAAGAAAAGGCCTTTAAACATCTCTTTATAGATGAATGCTTTTAGCGTCATGTCAAAAGTCACTGTAAAATTTGCTCAGCCTGACATTCCATTTGACATTTTTAATGGCGCCTTAGTATTGTTTTGAATCATTGATCATTTATGCATTTTGAAAAGGGCACTGTAGGTTTGTCATATGCTGGAAAGATGATTCTTATTTCAAAATACAAATACTCAGTTTGTAAAAAAAAAAAAAAAAATTATATATATATATATATATATATATATATATATATATATATATATTGTAAATTATTATAAATAATAATAAGAAATCTTGCCTTGTAAATGATCAGGGCCCGTATTCACAAAACATCTTAAGGCTAAAAATAGCTCATTACTTGCCGATTTAGGAGAAAATCTTAAAAATAATGGGCATGTCAGTCCTAAATTTAGGACTCCTAAATTTTTGCTCTAAGAGTATTTCACAACTAGCTTCTGTGAAACGTTAGGAGTAGTGAAGGGGACTCCTAAGTCACTAAGCTCAAACCAGGAGGTTATCCCAACCTTAAATTATCCTTTGATTATATCCTTGTTTTCATTAACCAGTTGGGCAAGAAATAACAACTGTTCTTGTGTCCAGTTTGTAATTAAACCAAACAAAACAATCAAAAAAATGTTGTTTATGAGGAGGGTTTATATGAAGGTTTTTATATGCATATCCACTAATTGTTTACATTTTTTTTTATTTTGAAATCTTTATTTGAATGTGGCAACATTTTTTAATTTAAAACCTTTATTTGAATACGGCAACATAATACTGGCTCTACAATATTTAAATGAATAAATCTCTGACAGAGACTATCAGCCAATCACTGTGTGCATAGTTAATAAGCACTCCGGCATCATCCATAGCAACGAGGTCAACCCTGGCCTTACTCTTAGCTTAAGACTTCTCTCTATTCCTTAGTAAAAGCTTGTCTCAGTAGCTCTGTGAATAGGTTTTAAGAGAAAACTCTTAGCTAAAAACTTTGGTAACACTTTATTTTAGGGTCTCTTAACTAGTTGCTTATTAGCATGCATATTAGTAGAATATTAACCATTTAGTAGTAGTAATTAAGCACATATTAATGCCTTATTCTACATGACCTTATTCTACATCCCTAATCCTACCCAATACCTAAACTTAACAACTACCTACTAGCTATTAATAAGCAGCAAATTACAAATTTATTGAGGGAAAAGTCGTAGTTAATAATGAATAAGTGTTCCCTATTCTCGCGGCCAACGTAAGCCCGCCGCCGTTCGCGGCTCAGTCAAGCCCGCCATTCGCGGCCAACGCAAGCCTGCCAACGGACGTACATATGCCCCTGGGCTTAATAGTGGCATACAGTACGAGGGTATGAGTTGGAGCCCACCTCCAGAGCCCGCTTCTCGCAAGCGCCCTCCAGGGCCCGCTCCTCCAGGGCCCATGCCTCAAGTGCCAGCTCCTCCAGAGCTCCTCCAGAGTGCCCTCAAGTGCCCGCCGGAGTCCCCTGACCCACCATGGCCTCCTGAAACCCCTGATCCGCCATGGCCTTCTGAGTCCCCTGACCCACCATGGCCGCCTGAAACCCCTGATCCGCCATGGTCTTCTGAGTCCCCTGACCCACCATGGCCGCCTGAAACCCCTAATCCGTCATGGCCACCTGAGACTCCTGATCCGCCATGGCCGCCTGAAACCCCTGATCCGTCATGGCCCCCCGGGTCTCCTGTTCCGCCCTGGAGGCCTCTCCAGTATCCTGCCCTGCACCGGCCTCCAGGGCGCAAACACAAGTACAAGTGGTTATAAACACCATCAAATTAGATGAGCGTTACTTCCCAAAATCAATTAATGATTATAAATGATTATTTGTCATTGACAATGTTTTTAAATATAATAATGATAATAATAACTATATGAAGAGTTCAGATGCAGAAGCTTCTAAGTGCTGTCTGAAATTTTCTTCTAAAATTAGCATTTTTATCAGGCTCCTATGTTTATGTTCAGTTATTTCACATTAATAGCAATGAAAAGAACCTATTGTGTGAAATTAAACCTGTGAAATTACTGAACTTACACATAGGAGCCTAATAAAAATGCTCATTTTAGAAGAAGAAGAAAAAAAAAGACAGCACTTAGAGCCTTCTGCATCTGAACTCTTCATATAATAACTATTTTATTATTATTATTAGTAGTAGTAGCAATATTATACATCCTGTTTGCTACCTTTATTCAAATTCAAAAATTGAATTGCAAAGTAAAAGCACACAAGTACAAGCAGTAACAAACACCCTGAAAAAGTTGCTGTGTTTTTGCCGAGTCTGAAGGTTTGTCCTAATATATCAAATTAGATGAGCAGAGCGCTGTTTCCGCTGCATCAATATCTCAGTTGTTTTGCATTGTTCTCTGCTGGTTTTGCCAGTTTGTTGCAGGGTCCAGTCTTGTTAGGGGTTCAAGGACTAAACTGACCCTTTCAATGTTTTCTCTCTTGCTGTTTCCAATAAATCCATATTGTTTTCTCCCTTTCTCACACTCATCGTTCCCTTTTTTTCAATCTAGTTCCTGTTTCTCCTCCCTCGCTTTTCTCCATCATGATAATAATGACCTTGAGAATTACTTGGCTATTATAATCATTCCCATCATCATCGTCATGCCGTGTATGCGCTAGATTAGAGTGACAGTGAAAGATGAGTGTGATTGAGGGTGTGTGTTTGAGTGTGTTTAATCATGCACTTGTGTTTGAGTGTGATAGACCCCTGTGGTCCAACTATATCGCATGCAGTACTGCATATTAATGAGTGTGCAAGTGTGTGCGTTTCTCATCTGACTCATCCGTAGTTTTGCTCTGTAATAACCACTAACAGAAACTGCAGTGAGGTTGATTTGCAATCAGATCTGACCCGTCTTATTATAACATGGCGACGAGTTTATTGGCTAAACTGATCTTGGACCTGCAAGTGATAGATTGAACTATGCATAACTCCCTGGCACAATGCCTGAGATCTCCTGTGATCTCCCTCTTCTTAATAGAGGTATAGCAGCAGGTTGGATCTTGTCCTCCTTTCTTTTTTTTCTGTCATTTACCAGATGGACTGCAGGCAGGCAGTCGTGTTCCCTGAGCCTGAGCTTGCCTGGCCATACATTATTAATTATACCAATCTTTAAGAACTCTCTCTCTCTCCCTTGCCGTCCCTTTATCTGTCAATCTTAGAAAGCCTTTCTTTGAAGCATCCGTAAAAAACACATGCACAAAACAGACCCTAGTGTGCAACTCACCTGCACATACATGTTGTGGTTTCTTCTTCTGGCTTAGTTATGATCAGAGGGATTTTTGACCCATGAGTCAATGATCTATCATTAATGTGCTCACATGGATTCACAGCACTTTCTATAGCTGGACTTGAAGTTGACATCACAAAGTGGCCCATTAGAATATCATTAAAATAAATCGCGCCTCCGGAAATTTGAATGGTTGACGGGTGGAGAGAACGCTTGGTTGAGCACTGCACGTTTCAAAATCGAAACCCGGTGCGGGTGTTTTTATATCACTGTATTTCTGATGGAAACCGACTGTCTTCAGAAAATTTTGGATGTCATTTTCATTTCATCTTGCATGTAATGTCTGATAAAGCAGTGTTTGTGAGCGGAGCTCTGCTTTGTGTACAGCGTTACCGGGGAAACCTCACTCCCGCTCCAACAGCGCCTCCTGCTGGCAGAGAATTAATGTGGATATATATGCCGCCACAAAAAGTGTAACTCTGTGGGACTATGGTATAAATAAATTCAACTGTATTACAGTTTCACTGCAATTCATGTTATAATGTTAGAATTAATGAACTGTAAACATAATACATAATACCTTTGTTGCACTTATCTGTACATAGTAAATGCAGTTATTTTTAAGCTGTTATTGACATCCTGTCTAAAACGTGATTTAGCTAAAAAAAAAAAACAACATTAACGTTACCACTTTAATATGTCTTGCAATATCCGTGCATGCACAGGTTCTGCGCGATCCTCTTGTTCAATATTCTCGGGATCTGAATTGATACGGCAATATTGACAAACTTGCTGTTTTGTCAAGGGGCGGAGCAGTACTGAAACACCGTCTAAGCTGTTCGCCAATCACAGCGCACTGGGACAGCTAACCAATCACAACACATTTCGTTTTTTGGAAGGCGGGCCTTCATCAAACCCGGAACTAATCGAGCCGTTTGTGCCAGGCTGGGGAGGAAGGTATTGTAATAATGTAAATTATGTGAAAAATAATGGGATTTTCGAACCACCAAGTATGAGAGCATGTTCTAGTACACCCACAAAACAAAATCAAGACTTTGTAAAAGAGCATAATAGGACCCCTTTAATATCTGAGCACCAGCTTTGCTTCACAGGAATGAGTTACGGTTTAAAATATATTCAAATAGAATTGTATTTTATTTTACTAAGAAAAGTTATTTTAAATTGAATTAACATTTCACAATATTACTGTTTTACTATATTTTTCAATCAAATAAAGTATTGGTGAGCATAAGACACTTCATTAAAAACATTTAAAAATCAAAATGTTTCCAAACATTTGATAGGCCACAATATCTCTTAATATCTAATAAACTCTAATGTTATTAAAATAAATATTTTTTCTTTGGTCATGTGTCCTGCTGCAGGACTAAGTATGACTTAATATGAACAGTACTGAAGTATGACCTTCATTAAAATGTTGACCCATTTATTCCATTGCTGTTGCTCCTGGTTTGTCCATGTACCATGATGTGTTGTCTTAGCATGTGCTTATGTGTCCTCTGCATGATCCTTCACGTGTTTCCACCATCTGTTCCATGTCTTTTCTCCTGTTGTGCATGATGTCACAGTTACGCCGTGTCCTCTATGGACTTCATGTGATATTGTGACAAGTGATGAAAGCTTTCTAACATTTAAACCTGAGCTTTTGTCCTAACTAGCTGCAACTGTGGCAGGACATTTTGTTGATCACTTGGTTTCTATTTTTACAGCATTGCATCAAGCAGCCTCATCCACAGTGAAATCTCATTGGTCCAAAGTCCCGCTCAGTATATCTGTACATTGAACATCATACATCTTCAGATCGGCTGTGATTGTGTAACATTGTGCAGCGGTTTTGAATTCAAACTTCCCACATTGTACCACATTTTTTATGTGACCTTTAGAAAACCTTGATGAATTTCATGGTCATTATGTTAATGAGAAGGTGGCTTGATTTGTGATCAGGGGAAAAGAACTGATTTAAAAGAGTGTTTGTGTGACTGTATATTAATGTGTTTTTTTGTCCATGTATATAAGAGAGGGATGTCTGTGTTTGTTGCACGTAATGGACACAGAGTCATGTCCTTCATCTCCAAACTTGGGCAAAAATTCTCCCCTTCCCATGCAGAAGGACATGCTGCTGTCATGGCAACCTCGCCATGTTTCATTGCAATCATGCAACACTTGCTTGACACTTCCAAGCTGAGCTCCTGTCAAACCCTCACGCACTCAAGATCACTATCACAATGTGTTTCCTTATGCTTAACACACTCATGCCTTCACACATCCGTGCTCTCCTGTCTAAAATTGTCAATGTCAATACCTTCACTCATACTTTGTTAATTGCTGTGATTGTCTTAATTATTTAAAGGGCTAGAGCAACCAAAACTTTAAATTCTAAAATATTTATTCACCCTCATGTCGTTTCAAACTTGAATGGCTTCCATTCTCCTGTGAAGCACAGAATGAAATATTTTAAATTCCATATAATGGCTGAAATATGTTGGACTTCGTAGTTTTTAAATGTATTGAAATATGACCTTAATATAACTAAAACAACATGTCTGTTTAAACAAATGTTTGAGACAAGTATGTGTGTGCATTTATTTGAGAATAAGAATAATTAAAAACGACAATAATAATATTGAAAATAGGAAACAAATAAAACAACAGCAACAAAAAATAAATTAAACATAGTAATAATAATAGTAATAGTTAATAGTTAATAATAGTAATAGTATATTTAAGGATAAAAATAATGTTTATAACAGCAACAATAACAAAAATAATAACTAAGGATAGGTATTAATAACAATAATAAAAATCAGTACAACAACAATTAAACAATAATAATAATAATAATAATAATAATGTTGTTGTTGTTGTTGTTGTTGTTGTTGTTTTTACTTCTAAATATTATAAAAAATATTTTTTAAATATCTAAATATTAAAAATCATTATTATGTGTATTATTATTATTATTATTATTATATTTGAAATTGACCGTACAACCTTAATACATATAATAATAATAATAATAATAATAATACACATAATAATAATTTTTAATATTTAGATATTTAAAAAATATTTTTTTTATAATATTTAGAAGTAAAAACAACAACAACAACAACAACAACAACAACAATATTATTATTATTATTATTATTATTATTATTATTACTACAACAACAACAACAACAACAACAACAATCGATGTATTGGTGGTATTATAATTATTGATATAATATAAATATATAAGTAATTTTTCTGCAAGTCAAAAAAGACAGTCATAAAGATGGTCAACATGAGGGTGAGTACATTATGATAGAATTTTATTTTTATGTATTTATTTATTGAGTAAACTAACCCTTTAACTCCTTCCCACCTTCATTTCCATGTTAAATTTGATCACCTTTCTCTCCTGGTGGTCTCTCTGAGCCTATAGAGGGACCTCCGTGGCTCCCCCTCCCTCCCCTCGCCTCAGCACCGCTCCCTAGGGCCCTTACCGTGACTTTCAGAACCAAGGAGAGCTCCGATCCCTAGAGCTCCTAATATTGCTCTACAAAGGAGTCTGCAGAGACCGAGAAAGAGAGAAGGGCAAAGAGAAAAGAGATTAGCACAATCACTGCAGAGAACAGACTGTACCTTTAAGAGAGAGAGAAAGGAGAACAACAAAACCATGCTAATCTATCACTAAGTGTTTTTTTCTTCTTGCTTAGTTCAGGCTGTGTATTTAGTAAAAGCTCTTTGCAGCTTCTCCAACACTCGTAAACCAGCTCAGTTGCACAGTGCCGAGCAAGGACGTACACACACACACACACACACACACACACACACACACACACACACTCGACCGCACACGCTCGTTCTCCCTGAGTCGCACGCACACACACACACACACACACACACACACATCGCCTCACACGCGTACAGCGCTGCCCGCGAGAACCAGCTGGAGAAAGCCCATCTCGCACGCTGAGAGAGAGAGAGCGAGAGGAACAGAGGACAGGAGCAAGAGAGCGAGACAAAGGAAGGCAGGGACGGAAGGAGAAAAGGAGCGAATAGAAGCGCAGCCGGCTCCAGGAGAGGCTATCGACACGGAGTGAAGACAAGAGAGAGGAGGAGGACCAGGAGGGTGGATCAGGAAGCAGGCTGGTGGCTCTCTTTTGTAGGCAGCGGAGCACGGTGAAGGCATTATGGGAAATGCACCATCCCAAGGCATGTCAACCTTATCTTCATCCATTCTTATGTAGCAGGTATTTTGTTGTTTGCCGTGTTTGTTGTTTTCTTCATCTGCTGTTTTTTTCTTTTTGGTGAGGGGGTGGGGCAAGGTGGGGTTGGAGGGTGTGTGTGTGTGTGTGTGTGTGTGTGTGTGTTTATGTGCAGAGTGTCCTTTGGTGCTTCGTGCCAATTGCTCTGTGTCTGTGGGATCCAAGGGCTCTGCCGGTGAGCAGGGTTTCCAGGGATGGGAGTGATGAGGATAGCTCAGTGGGTGTGGGAGCTCAGAGATGAATTGAGGGATCCAATCCTGGAGAAACAGTAGGATGGGAAAAAGGGAGAGGGGGAAAACAAATGCCGCTAATGATGCTTTAACGTGTGTGTGTGTGTGCGCGCGCGCTCGCATGTTTATATTTGTGGTTTTGTGTCTGAGCTTTCAGTGGCCGTGTAGGAACACCAGCAGAGGAAGTCATCACACCCATTAAACCTGGAGTGAGTGTGTGAGCACGTTGTCGGAGAGAATTTTATGGTGCTTGTGAAGGCAATTACTGTTTGAACCCTAAGGAATAAACTTCTGTGCAACTTGACTCGCATTGTTTGTGCTACGGACCTCAAATCATGTGGCTTGTTAAGTAGAAGTGTGCTATGCTTTTGCTATTACTTTTCTAAGCATTTGGACTTACCTGTTGGACTATAAAACAATAAAAAATGTGCATTTATGACATTTCATTCAGAAATAAAGATTTTGTTTACTCACTTTCATGTCATTCCAAACCTTAAGATCTTTCAGTAGATTCCTGTGGCTCAGTGGTAGAGCATTGCGTTAGCAGCGTAAAAGATAATGGGTTCAATTCCCAGGGAGCACACATACTGATTAAAAAAATGTAGTGCCTGAATGCACTGTAAGTTGCTTTGGATAAAAGTGTCTGCTAAATGCATTAATGTAATTTTTAAAGAATGTTTAATTTTGTTTTGCCCATACTGTGAAAATCATTTGGGTCTAAAACAACATTGAAATGCCATTGACTTTCGTTGTAATGACAATTTTTAGTCTCCAAAATATTTTCTTTTGTGATCTTGAGGGTGATAAATGATGCCAGATTTTTCATTTTTGCATGTTTTCATTTATTGGGAAACTATTTCTTGAATCATGGCCTTGTAAAGGGATAGTTCACCCAAAAATGAAAATTCTGTCATTAATTACTCACCCTCATGTTGTTCCAAAGCTGTAAGACCTTCATTCATCTTTGGAACACAAATGAAAATATTTTTATGAAATCTGAGAGCTTTCTACCATGTTCAAGGCCCAGAAAGGTAGTAAGGACATTGTTAAAATAGTCCTTGTGACATCAGTTGTTCAAGTGTAATTTTATGAAGCTACGAGAATACTTTTTAGTAACGATGTCCTCACTACCTTCCCGTCTGGGCCTTGAACATGTCAGTTACATTGCTGTTTATGCAGGGTCAGAAAGCTCTCAGATTTCATCAAAAAATATTTTAATTTGTGTTCTGAAGATGAACGAAGATCTTACGGGTTTGGAACAACATGATGGTGAGTAATTAATGACAGAATTTTCATTTTTAGGTGAACTGTTTCTTTAAGGTGTGGTCCAACTACATGCAAATTTTTACGCAAATGCAAACTCGTGAATTTTGCTGTTCCAAAGTTCACGTTTGGTGATTCATATGGTGAAAACAGTGTCTGTAGTCTGCAGTGTCTGTAGAAATTTTGCATGATCAAAGTCTCATGTGACCACGGCTTTATGCCCACTCAAAACACCCTAGCTACCATAACATACTAATAAACTCTAGAAGAACTACTAAGCAACTGCATACCAACACCCAGGCTATAGGTGGTAAGCAGTGTAGCATCATGGTGGTGAGGTTTGCAATCTTTTTCTTGAGAAACTATAAAAATCTTGTTTTAGATTCCTCTTTTGTCTTGTATTTGACAATTTCAAAGTAACTCTTCCAGGAAGAAGGCTGCGAAATGCAGGCAGAAAAACAAAAAAGATAGAAAAAGCCAAAGGAAGAGAGATGGGCAAAGAGGAGCTTAGAGGCATTTGTCCATGAAGTCTGCTGGGAGAAAAAATAAAGCATGAGAAGAATGATAGAAAGATTTCATATAAGGCCTGAGACAGAAATGCTACTAGAGAAGACAAGAAAATTCTTCATCAGAGTAAAGCACATATACAGCAGATGAGAGATAGAGGGATGGATTGAAACTAAGGGAATGCTTGCTTGGAAGTGAGACTGGGGAAGGCAGGGAGAGGAGAGAAGGAGGCTGGCTGCTGAAGGCATACCCACAGTCTCTTGGGACAGACCAGCTTTGGTAAGGACAAAAGAGAGGGCCGGTATGCCTACAAAAGAAGGAACAGAAGCGGATGGAGAACACTGATGCTCATTACAGGAGCTTCACTACAGATAATCTCAAGAACAGCAGAACAAGACAGCATCTGACAAGTTCTCTTCTGTTCTTTCTTTTCCTGTTGAAAAATCTTACTGATTTATAGCACTGTTAGACCAGTGATTTCAATATTATTTTAACTCCAATGATTTTTCCAGTTGTTCGTAAATTACTGGATAAGGATTAAGAAGGACTTTTAAAAAATAGTTTTTAGTCCATTTCTACCTGATAAAATAGAGAGAGTTGGCATAACTAGAAAAATGCATATTCATAAAATGTAAAAAAAAAAAAAAAAAAAAAAAAAAACAAACAAACAAAAAAAACAGCCTTAGAGTTATAAGATTTTATTAATTTACATGACTTTTCCAGGTCTAGAAATCTCACCTTTTTAATTGGACTACCTCATTTATCCAGGGTTTCCAAGACTGTGAGATCCATTGTTTTTCAAAGAAAAGGGGTGAATTTTGTTAGGCATTTTTATTTTTTTTTAAATATATTTTATAGTAAACCAATTAAAATCATCATTAGACACTTTTAGAAGTTTACTGAGGCCTCCTAGTTGGCCTCGGCCCCCTGGTTGAAAACCACTGTGTTTAGGCTGTGACAAATAAAATCAACATTAAAGAACTAGGGGTGATAAAAGCTGGCTGTGTTGTCACCTCACATTGTGTGCATCTGGGCCAAAAAGCTGCACTTAAATACACCGCAAAGATTGCAGCCAACAGCCAGCTAAATGTAAATTCTAAATGTTTGTTTTTGTCATTTGATCGTCGGTCGAATGGTGTGCCAAGGCCTTCAGACCATTTTATACCAGCAACATACCAGTTACCAGCATATACAGTACTAATGTAGTGTGGTTAGGGTGGTTTTTGAAAGATGGTTATGGGTTAGTCAGTTTGTACCAGCTACTTACTAGCTATAGACCAGCTTTGACCCCTTGAATTGGCCAGCTTGGACCAATTAACAATCAGGTAATCACTAGCTTTGACCGGTTAATGACTAGTTTTGACCAGCTTGGGCAAGCTAATGGACTGCTTGGATCAGTGAACAATTAGCTAATGAACATCTTGGACCAGTTAGAAAATATATATATTAGAGGTGTAATGATACACGTATTCGTATTGAACCGTTCGGTACGAGGCTTTCGGTTCGGTACGCATTACAAACCGAACTATTCGTTGGACTAATCCTATTACAGCATATTATCCTATTAGGTTAGACTAGTGCGTGCGCGCGTTCTTTCACTGCATTCATTCTATTAAAATGCATTTAATGATCACAAAATTCAAGAAATGGGGGCAGAAAATGTATATATTTACATAATTTCATATAGTTAATCAGTATCACAGAAGAGTGCCGTTTTTTCTCTCAAAAAATCACCATGATTACAAATGATTTTTACAACAATAAGACTTTCAATCAATAAGCAAGAAGTTAATTAATAGACTTACCTTTCAGACAGCATATTGGCTGTTTTTGCTCAATTTCGCCAACAACAGTAAATCCAAACATAGCCACTGCACTGTTTTGCATCTCTGAGCAACATTGACGTTGTTTTCGTTCCTGAATGAATCACCCGTTAAATGATTCGGTTCAATCGCAATGAATCGCTTGTTAACAGTGACTTGCTGCCATCTGCTGGCGGTTTTAATTTCACATTTAAAGTATGTTTTCATTTTTTAATTAATTTCAAACATCAGTTGCCAATGTTTTATGTTTACAATATCAAAACATTATTTATGCATTTGTAACTTCAGATTAAAGCATTAAATGTCCCTCTAAGCTGCATTAAACAGTGTGTAAAAGCATCTAAATGCCATTCAGATGCAACTTCTATGTTTCCTCTGCATTGCATTAAATGTAAAAAATTGACTCAAAAGGTGATGCACACTTTTAGAAAAAAAAAAAATGGCTTTATAAATGTAAAAAATGCCCATAAAGGGTAAAAATCAATTTAAACTTCATGGAAAAGATTAATCTGCTACATGACAATAGGCAACATCAGCTGAAATACTTCAAACCGGAGCTGTTTTTGGTTTATATGCTGCTAAGAAGACACCCCAGAAGATGGGTCAAGTATAGTTCTCAAAATAAAAAATTAGTTTTAATACATAAAAAATTTCTAAAAATCAAGGAAATTTCTTTGGCGTTTCTTTGTTTTTGCTGTATTAAAAACGTACCGAACCGTGACACCACTGTATCGTATCGAACCGAACCATGAATTTTGTATATATATATATATATATATATATATATATATATATATATATATATATCTCCCCCGAATTCCGAAAATGTTGGGACGTTTTTTAAATTTGAATAAAATGAAAACTAAAAGAATTTCAAATCACATGAGCCAATGTTTTATTCACAATAGAACATAGATAACGTAAATGTTTAAACTGAGAAATTTTACAATTTTATGCACAAAATGAGCTCATTTCAAATTTGACGCCTGCTACAGGTCTCAAAATAGTTGAGACGGGGGCATGTTTACCATGGTGTAGCATGTCCTCTTCTTTTCAAAACAGTTTGAAGATGTCTGGGCATCGAGGTTATGAGTTTCTGGAGTTTTGGTGTTGGAATTTGGTCCCATTCTTGCCTGATATAGGTTTCCAGCTGCTGAAGAGTTCGTGGTCATCTTTGACGTATTTTTTGTTTAATGATGTGCCAAATGTTCTCTATAGGTGAAAGATCTGGACTGCAGGCAGGCCAATTCAGCATCCGGACTCTTCTACTATGAAGCCATGCTGTTGTAATAGCTGCAGTATGTGATTTTGCATTGTCCTGCTGAAATACACAAGGCCTTCCCTGAAATAGATGTCATCTGGAGGGGAGCATATGTTGCTCTAAAACCTTTAAATACCTTTCAGCATTCAAAGTGCCTTCCAAAACATGCAAGCTGCCCATACCGTATGCACTTATGCACCCCCATACCATCAGAGATGCTGGCTTTTGAACTGAACGCTGATGACACGCTGGAAGGTCTCCCTCCTCTTTAGCCTGGAGGACACGGCGTCCGTGATTTCCAACAAGAATGTCAAATATGGACTCGTCTGACCATAGAACACTTTTCCACTTTGAAACAGTCCATTTTAAATGAGCCTTGGCCCACAGGACACAATGGCGCTTCTGGACAATGTTCACATATGGCTTCCTTTTTGGATGATAGAGCTTTAGTTGGCATCTGCAGATGACACGGTGGATTGTGTTTACCGACAGTGGTTTCTGGAAGTATTCCTGGGCCCATTTAGTAATATCAATGATAGAATCATGTCGATGAGTGATGCAGTGTCGTCTGAGGGCCCAAAGACCACGGGCATCCAACAAAGGTCTTCGGCCTTGTCCCTTACGCACACAGATTTTTCCAGTTTCTCTGAATCTTTTGATGATGTTACACACTGTAGATGATGAGATTTGCAAAGCCTTTGCAATTTGACATTGAGGTTGTTTTTAAAGTATTCCACAATCTTTTTACGCAGTCTTTCACAGATTGGAGAGCCTCTGCCCATCTTTATTTCTGAGAGACTCTGTCTCTCTAAGACATCCCTTTTATAGCTAATCATGTTACAGACCTGATGTCAATTAACTTAATTAGTTGCTAGGTTTTTCAAAATTTCTTGCTTTTTCAGCCCTTTGTTACCCCCGTGCCAATTTTTTTGAGACCTGTAGCAGGCATCAAATTTGAAATAAGCTCATTTAGTGGATAAATGAGTAAAATTTCTCAGTTTAAACATTTGTTATATTCTCTATGTTCTATTGTGAATAAAATCTTGGCTCATGTGATTTGAAAGTCTTTTAGTTTTCATTTTATTCAAATTTAATAAACGTTCCAACATTTCCAGAATTTGGGTTGTATACAGTGGGGAAAAAATTATTTGATCCCCTGCTGATTTAGTATGTTTGCCCACTGACAAAGAAATGACCAGTCTATAATTTTAATGGTAGGTTTATTTGAACAGTGAGAGACAGAATGACAACAAAAATATCAAGAAAAACGCATTTCAAAAAAGTTATAAATTGATTTGCATTTTAATGAGTCATATAAGTATTTGATACCCTATCAATCAGCAAGATTTCTGGCTCCCAGGTGTCTTTTATACAGGTAAGGAGCTGAGATTAGGAGCACTCTCCTAAAAGGAGTGCTCCTAATCTCAGCTTCTTACCTGTATAAAAGACAACCTGTCCACAGAAGCAATCAGTCAATCAGATTCCAAACTCTCCACCATGGCCAAGACCAAAGAGCTGTCCAAGGATGTCAGGGACAAGATTGTAGACCTACACAAGGCTGGAATGAGCTACAAGACCATCGCCAAGCAGCTTGGTGAGAAGGTGACAACAGTTGGTGCGATTATTTGCAAATGGAAGAAACACAAAATAACTGTCAATCTCCCTCGGTCTGGGGCTCCATGCAAGATCTCACCTCGTTGAGTTTCAATGATCATGAGAACGGTGAGGAATCAGCCCAGAACTACATGGGAGGATCTTGTCAATGATCTCAAGGCAGCTGGGACCATAGTCACCAAGAAAACAATTGGTAACACTACGCCGTGAAGGACTGAAATCCTGCAGCACCCACAAGGTCCCCCTGCTCAAGAAAGCACATGTACAGGCCCGTCTGAAGTTTGCCAATGATTCAGAGGAGAACTGGGTGAAAGTGTTGTGGTCAGATGAGACCAAAGTCGAGCTCTTTGACATCAACTCAACTCGCCGTGTTTGGAGAAGGAGGAATGCCGCCAATGACCCCAAGAACACCATCCCCACCGTCAAACATGGAGGTGGAAACATTGTGCTTTGGGGATGTTTTTCTGCTAAGGGAACAGGACAACTGCACCGCATCAAAGGGACGATGGACGGGGTCATGTACCGTCAGGGCCATGGCATTGAAGCCAGCCAGGGCATTGAAAATGGGTCGTGGATGGGTATTCCAGCATGACAATGACCCAAAACACACGGCCAAGGCAACAAAGGAGTGGCTCAAGAAGAAGCACATTAAGGTCCTGGAGTGGCCTAGCCAGTCTCCAGACCTTAAAGGGATACTCCACCCCAAAAATGAAAATTTTGTCATTAGTCACTTACCCCCATGTCGTTCCAAACCCGTGTTCCGAGGATGAATGAAGCTTTTACGGGTTTGGAACGACATGGGGGTAAGTGATTAATGACAAAATTTTCATTTTTGGGGTGGAGTATTCCTTTAATCGCATAGAAAATCTGTGGAGGTAGCTGAAGGTTCGAGTTGCCAAACGTCAGCCTCGAAACCTTAATGACTTGGAGAGGATCTGCAAAGAGGAGTGGGACAAAATCCCTCCTGAGATGTGTGCAAACCTGGTGGCCAACTACAAGAAATGTTAGACCTCTGTGATTGCCCAACAAGGGTTTTTCCACCAAGTACTAAGTCATGTTTTGCGAAGGGGTATTATTTCTCATTAAAATGCAAATCAATTTATAACTTTTTTTTAAATGCGTTTTTCTGGATTTTTTTGTTGTTATTCTGTCTCTCACTGTTCAAATAAACCTACCATTAAAATTATAGACTGCTCATTTCTTTGTCAGTGGGCAAATGTACAAAATCAGCAGGGGATCAAATAATTATTTCTCCCACTGTATATAGACACACACACACACACACAAATATTTAAGTATGACTTGCTCTATTACATTATTTGCGGTGCTTCTTGGGAGTGGGTGGACCTAAGATCTTTTGGCATGCTTTGCTCACTGCGACTCTCTGATTGGTGAAATTTTCTGTACAGCATCATGAGTAATATAGTTTTTCACCACAAATTCCGCTGTTAAAGATAAGTTGAATTAATGCGATCAGATGGGTTTGAAAAAAAGTATATACACAATCGATTAACAACCTCAGAGCTCACAATAGTTCTTTAAATTTATTGTTGTTATTGTTGTCAGTTATTGTTAAAATTAAATTTCCCTATGTAGAAAAATGAATGCAGTTTTAACTTCCGGAGCCTGACTGTTGCACTCTATAGAGAGCGAAGAGTGCAGAAAGTGGAGGTGTCGAAGGTGTGGAGGACAAAGAGTGTAAGAGCATTACTCTGAGGAATGAAAAGGAGAAATAGGTGTCAAGAAAAACAAGTGGGCGTAATGAAAGCATAAAGTGGAGATGAAAGAAAACAGGGGGATGAAAGCACTACTGGGATGAAAGAAAGGGATAGAGAGATGGGAAGGAGAAAGAGTTCCTGGATAAATCTTGAAGACATTGAGATTTCTGGAGTGATCTAGGTTCATTCTCATGGTTGTGTGATATTTTGTTGCGTGATGTGCTTTTCAATATTTCCCTATGCAAATGCTGTATATATAATACAGAATCTCTTTCCAAGGTCATGATCAGTTTAATGCATCCTTTTTGAATAAAAGTATTAGTTTCTTATAAAAAAAAAATATCAGATGTTTGAACATTTGTAAATGTTTGAATGGTAGTGTACATACTGTGAGTGTTGTAATTTATTTATGTACTTTGCTTACATAGCAAAGCTATTAAAATAATCATAGTTGATGTACAGAGTCATATACTTAATCATTATATTTTACTGCAATTTACATTCAATTTAAATACATTTAATAGAAGAGGCTCACTGATGAAGCAAATTCTTAAAGGCATAGTTCACCCAAAAATTTAAATGTGCTGTTAATTTATTCACCCTCAAAAACGGCCAGCCATTGACTTGCATTTTATGAATCACCAAAGACCACTAAGAATCAGCTAAAAATCTTCTTTACTGTTCTACTGGAGAAAAAAGTCACCTACATCACCATGGCCTGAGGGTGAGTAAATTACCGGTAAAAGCAGATTTTCATTTTTGGGTGAACTATCTCTTCAACTAGAGCTTTGAAGTTAACTTGTTAATTTTTTGCTCAAAATTTAGTTTGAGAACAAATCATAATTAGCAGACCACCTGCAGTACCAGTAGTAAACAGTAACTGTGATTTAAAAAAAGCAAAAACAAAAATGGTACTTTTAAAACATGAATACATTTGAAACATGTACCTGAAGTATATATAATCTCACTGAATGCACAAGTGTCTTCTCTTATCCTGCTTCTGCTCGCCACACTACTTGTAATTGTAAACACTCCCATTAACCTCCCTTTATCTGTTTAACAGGAGAAAATATTGTGCATTACATGTATCAGGTTAGTCATGTTCAAAGCAGCATTTATACCTGTGATCTAGGTAAAAAAAAAAAAAAAAAAGCCATGCTGACACCACCCCAATTTTGCCTCTGTTCTGATTGTTTGAGTGCTGTTGAGGTGATTTGCGCCTGATTTGAGTTTCTGCACAGAATATGTCTGCTGGGGTGATTGGCAGGTAGAGGAGTGGTTACAAATAACATTTAACAGTTCTGACAAACAGATATCAAGAGGGACGTATTGTTATACTCAAGAGGTTAAACGATTATTCAAAATATAGTGATTTTCTTCACAGAGGATTACCCCTTTAAAACTGTTTGTGTGTTGTCTTTGTCTGCTCCTATATTCAACTATTTAGTCTCAAACTGTCCTGAAAATACAACAGGAGTCAATCCATTTTTCTAACTCATATTTAACCACTGTTAAATACTAACAGTTTAATATTTAATATTGTCCTCAGATACAAGGTCAGAATCTCCCTGTCTGTTTTCTCAGCTGATTGGTAGAGCACAGTTTGGCAGCAGAGTAAAAATGTAAAAACACTATAATTCAAATCAGCTTGGATTTGCTCCTTTACTGATGCGTAATAATCAAATCCCCACCCAAAAGTATCAGTAGGCAGGAAACCATCTTGCTATCTTCTTGAATCTTGTTAATTGTAAACTTTATCGCATTGCAGGAGGAGCAGTAGCTCAAAAGATGCATACAGCATTACTCAACACTCCTCAACCAGTTGGTTGAAGTCCAAAATTTTGTTCATTAAAGGTCAGAATGAAGAAAAGTGCAATGATCTAATATTTCATTGACAAGAGTGCAATTTTGCAAAGAAAATTTAAAAACTTAATGAGAGTTTTGTCTCTTTCTGCAACCACACAATTACATCCCAAATATTATTGGTTTCCAGTAAAAATACAACCCACAAACCCTTCTCAAAATTTGGTTGTGACTGCTGAAAATGTAGGTTGTATCTGTGGTTGTACACTGAAATGTCTATGAGAAGAACAGTATTAGCACTTCAAACAGGACTGACAGCTGTATTCTGCTGCTGTGTGACTATAACCCGAGGTGCTGTAATAGTGTGCTAGTGATGCTTTGTGTGTTTTTTACATTTGTGTGTATTTGTATAGAACAAGCCTTGCATTAATATTGCTGTCTGAATATAAAGCCGTGGATTGAGAGAGGATTTACATTATGCCAGTTCTTCAGTTGTATGGATTTTGAATTAGTGTAACAGGGTTTGATAGGGAGGCTCAATATAATACAGAGATTGTATCATATAGCAGCACACTTACAGCCTCATATGAGAGAAGAGAAGCGGTCATTTTGCAGATAAGAGAACGATAACGGGGAAATTACTAAACCTCCATATCTAGAGTGTCAGAATGATGTTTTTTTTTACAGTGATTAAACTATGCAAAGGATCACATGATCCTTCAAAATTCATTCTAATATACTGATTTGCTGCTCAAGAAACATTTCTGATCATTATCAATGTTGAAATTAGTTGTGCTGCTTAATAATTTGGTGGAAACCAATATACATTTTTCAGTGTCATTTTGAACTTTTTTAATAAAGTTCAAAAGAGTATAATTTATTTGAAATAGAAATCTTTTATAACATCATAAATGTCTTTTGGTGATCCCAAACATTTGAACAGTATATTCTGTGTTGATATATGTGTATTATATTGGTATTTATACAGTGTAAAATGTGGTAATGTGCAATTGTCATTTACACAGTAGTGTAAATAAAAAATACTTTGGCTATATTAAAAAACACCAGGCTTATTGAATTGTAAAAATTATAGCTGCAACAGTAAATTCATCAGGGACAAATATCCATTATAACTACAGCTTATGAATTTTTGATAGCTGTGTGATACTACCTCAATATTCCTTTCTTAAATTACATTTTTTTACATGTTAATCTGAGTGCATTTAACCTCAGGAGAGCTCTGCCGTCAGATCCATGTTTTAATGTGAACTCTCCTGTGATTGGCTAATGGTTTTATGACAGTGTGTTGATGATTGGATGCAGTGTTTTTTTTTAAGAGGAAACCGTAGAGCGTCACTGCTGCTGCACTAAACATCAGCCAGAGATCTATTCCACAGTATATGGCAACATGGGATACACCAGCCTCCAGCAATGACATTGCTGTGACAGGTAACCTTGAGGGGCGCCCATCTATCCTTTCACTTGTTCTCTTCTTGTTTCAGTCACACACACAAACAGGTGCATGCTGGTATATTCAGCAGGGGCATTTTAATGACAGTTATTTCTTTCCAGACTCAATCTGAATTAATTGGAGCACTGTCTGTTTCTGCAAAGGGTAGATTTTTCTCTTAGTTTTTTCAGTGGGACCGCAGTAATGGCTAATTTAGGCCTAAAAATCCCAAAAAGTTGTCAGAGTCAGTCTATTTGAATATATGTGTTTGTTTTTGTGTATAAAAGAGGATTTACTGGGAGGTTTTAGGTCTTGGCTCGCAAGATAAACCCTAAAATAAATCAGAAAATTACATCCCTGAATACAGCTGTGTGTGTGCATTGCTTTCGAATGTGTGTGTCCATATCTACAGATTTAGTTCATAAATCCGATGCTTGGCGGCTATAGGATCCATATCAATCAGTGTGTAATTTGCTGGGAGCACAGAAAGCCCACAAATGCTTTCTTAGCACTTTCGTCCTGTGAATCGATTAGTCTTTATGAATGAACAGCCAGATCCCCTTTGACATCCTTCCTGTCCTCAATGTCGTGCTCATGCTGTTCTTCTCATCTTCCTCTCTGTGTTCTATCTGCTAATGATAATTCAGTCATTTTGCTTTTGTAAGAACAAAGCACTGCTGTACTGACTGACTGTATTGTTTAGATGGTCTGGATTAAATCACGGCTCTATTTTTTGTCCTAGTCGTCTCGAGTGATCCGAACACAAGTAGACAGCGCTAAAGTCCAAATGGCTCTAATATGGTTTTTGATCCAATCACTCAAACCATTAATTTACTCAACTGTAATAACAGCAAGGACTCGGCTTAATATCTCGTTTGTGCTTGAGGTCTCGTTTTCGAAGTTAAGAAATTCAATTACGAGTGGTGACAGGAGAAGCATGTTAATACTAGGTGTAAACGACAATCTGTCTCACCAGATTACTTGTGAACGGATTATACTCAAGACAGAGGTTAATTCAGGCTTACACATGACCTGTGTTCAGATATGTGATTCTTCAATTTATCTGTATAACTGTTGTTTATTTAAGTCGAAAAAATGACTTAACTTGACTGAATTAACCTGACTATGCTACACTCTCAGAAAAAAGGGTACAGAAGCTGTCACTGCTCAAAGGTTCCATATGGCTACTAATATGAAAAGCATTTTTAACTGTTAGTTAAAAAGATAACAATTACTTATTACCACATTTTACAGTGTATAAATACTAAATTAATTTATATAAATACAGTGTATTATGCTAAGTTTGGGTTGAGTGAGGGTAAAGAAATTTATAATGTCGTAAAAAAGATTTGTATTTCAAATAAACACAAAATGTTAAGCAGCAGCAGCACAATTGTTTTCAACATTGATAATAATAAGAAATGCTTCTTGAGCAGAAGACCAGCATGTTATAATGTTTCCAGAAGGATCATGTGACTGAAGCCTGGAGTAATGATGCTGAAAATTCAGCTTTGCATCACAAAGATAAATTACATTTTACAGTATATTAAAATTTCAAGGGAAGTTAAGAAGTTAGTGTAATTTAACCTTTTGCCACTCAAAAAGCAGGTAATAAAAAGCAATAAAAAGCTAATGTGATCTCTTCTTTAAACCTAGAATGACATTTTTTTTTTTTTGCTTTAAAATCATTTTAGGAGACAGAAAAGTTCGCCTAATTGAAGATTCACCCATATATGAAATTAAATTATGTGCACACCTTTATTGCTCTGATTCAGAATGGTCACTGATATTCAGTTGAACATGAAAGGAGGCTTTCAGAAGTTCTAACTTCTTGATAATATTCGCTTCATGTCATTCTTCAGTGATTCTTATCATTAGCTGATATAATTCAAACAGTGAGGCAATCACACAGCACCACAGATACCACGCAGGAGCCCGAGCCTGTTCTTCCTCTCCTGCGGTCTCTGCGCTCACTGGCTTTGTCAGACTCACTGGACACTTTGGCAGTTACCTGCATATCCACTGTCTCTCTTTTTTGTTTTTGCCTTTTTTTTGTCTGTTGATATCAGAAAAAAAAAAAAAAAAACATCTACCCATAAGTCACTGTCATGTATTTATCTTAAACATGTTCACTTGAGCTTCGACTGTAGGTTCACCTTGATCTCACACAAATTGCTCTCTGCTTGACATATTTGATATTTGACTTCTATTCTATTCTATTCTATTCTATTCTATTTTTTTTTGCATGTATTTAAGCATTCCCCTGATCTCCCTCTCCATGTCATTCGTCTGTGAATGACTGTTCACCTGTCAGGACTGGAAGTAGTGCTGCGATTTGTGGCTGGACTGGTCTTAATTCTCTTTTTATCGGCAGCAGAACTAGGTCAGACTGGAGCCTGTGTCTGTGCCTGCAGACGGAAACAAGCAATCACCACTTTGTCTGGCCTGAGGAGCCCACAGTTGTTTGCTGTTAGCCATTAGTACCAGACAATGAGGCTCCATCGGCACCGCGCTCCATCACTCAATTCAATGAACACATTCAGCGGAGCATCCCATGCAGACAAATATCTGCTTTTAAAAGCAGCCTGTGAGATATCTCCCTATTTGCAGCTCTCACTCTTTTAACACTCACTAGTTTATTTAAATTGTCCACTAACAATTCCAACATTGTCCATTGTCCAACATTGTTTTTTAAATAAATGAAGACTTTTCTTCAGGACGGATGCATTCAGTTGATCAAAAGTGACTGTAATAGCATGTTACAAAAGATTTCTATTTCCAATAAATGCTTTATTTTTAACTTTCTATACTCCTGAAAAAAAATGTATCATGGTTTCAGTAAAAATATTAAGAAGCACAACTGTTTTCAACATTGATAATAGTAAAAAATTCTTCTTGAGCAGCAAATCAGCATATTATAGTAATTTCTGAAGGATCATGTGACACTGAAGACTGGAGTAATGATGCTGAAAATTAGGCTTTGCCATCACAGGAATAAATCGCATTTTAAAATACAGTATAGGTTAAATACATTTTCAATGTTTAATAATATTGTAATAATATTTCACAATACTTCTGTTTACTGTATTTATTATTAAATAAATGGAGCCTTGGTGAGAATAAAAGACTTTACCCCAAACTTTTGAATGGTGATGTGTTGAGTTTAACAGCATACTGTGGTGGGAATGATTGTAATAGAAATTACGTTTTAAATATTTTAATTGAATAAAATGATGAACGCTAATTTTATAATAATACCTAAATACTCACAAAAAAAAAAAAAAATCTAATATATTGGCAAAATTACAGCTTGACTGTGGTTGTGGGACTGCGATAATTTTTGTAAATGTTTATATAAATCTTTTTCACACTATCACACAAAGCTTCTGAAATGATTTATTTCACTTTGTGATTATCATGATTGATTATCATGAGAAGATCATGATTATTCATGAGAAGATCACAGTGTTTCTCTTATCCCAATAATATGTAACCTAAATGGCACTTTATGTATGGACTCCATATGTATGGAGGTGAGTATGAGAGCAAAGTTACTCATGTAGTCTGTGTGTTTGCAGGATGATGTTTAATATTGAGTGACAGAGGGAGGGAAACATCCGGTACCAGCTGCATATTTAAACACTCATGGATATGCTTGAGGCTCTCTCTCTCTCATACACACACACACACGCACACACACACGCACACACACCCACACACACACACACACACACACACACATTCACACAGCTGCATCTAATCTGTAAATGTTTAATAGTGGCCTTCAGCACAAGGTGAGGGATTCATGGGTATTCCTGGCACAAATATGTCATATATATGTATGTGTGCACGAGTCTGTTGTGTCACTCTGAAACCGTGAAAGTGTGTGTTTGCACTGAAATGGTAATCGGCTGGTCTCCCTCTGACACTCGTCTCCCTCCCTCTGTTCTTCAGCCATCACTGCTGGAAAGAGAGATAGAGAGAGAGAGCACACGGCAGCGCGACCAGAATACAAAGCAGGCCGAGATGATGTGGAAGGTGTGTGGGGGCCGAGGGGGTTATGGGTAGGGCTGAGGTGATGCACTCATGACACCTTGCTTACAATCCTCCAACATTCTTTCATGAGAAAATCACTGTTTTTCTTTTCTCTCCCAACAATATGCAACATAGGTACTGAATTGCACTTTTAGATGTTATATTTTGGTTACACTTGATTTTGATAGTCCACTTTTGACATTCTACTAACTGTAAAAAAACAAAAAAAACAACAACAACATAACAACCCTAGTGAAAAAATAGTATACTTAAGTACAATTTATTCGTATGTACTTTAGTATAACTAAATATATTTGTGGCACAGTATAAATTGGTATACTTAAAGTCTGCTAAATTGGATCAACTAATTTTGTACTAAATGCATTTTAGTTGTGCAAAAGCAGTGCTGAAGTTCAAGTAAAGTTATATTAAATATACTTGTTTGTGCTAAAGTGGAACTATTCCAAGTATACTTAAGTACACTTTAAATATCCACTCTTTTATTTAATTTTTGAAATGCAGAATTCATTCAGCATAAATTTCAAATGTATTTTGGTGACATTACAATTGCAATTCAATTATACTGTAAATATACTGAGTGTTGAACATACATTAATATTATACTAATAACAAACTGAGGTCATACTATCCCTTACTTTTAGTGACTTTAAAATACATTGCAATGGCATTCCAAGTAAACTTGAAGTGTGCTAATGGCACAATTATTGTGTGCTTCAAATGCAATAAATTAACCTTCATAAGTAATGACACAGCTTTAGAAATGGCCTTTTACTAACACCCCCAGCATACCAGTCAACTCAATTATCCAGAGAACATTAGCGAAACATTGGACACAAACATTTGAACATTGGCTGAAGGAAACACCGCAGGCTGGATTCGAACCCGAGTCGCTGCTACACACGTGCACTCACTTTACCAGATGCGCCACCAAAACAGACATGCGCTGTGATAGACTGCGGTTACTTTGTAGTCTTTCTATATTGTTACAAATACTACTATAAGTAAACAGTTTTTTTCCATCAATGACGGCACAAATTATATGGACTTAAAGACTGCGAATCGCCGAAAAGTCTTAAAATAGGCGCAGTAAGTGCGTGGAAATAAACGTGAAACGACCTGTATAGAACACGAAAGTGCGTTAAACCTGAAGCTGTTAAAGTCAGCGGACACAACATTAAATATCATCTGCAGAATGTTTTGCTTCCCTTTTACCTGACATGATCTGTCATTAACGCTGCAGGAAACAATTGGATAAACCGGCATAACATTAGTTTTATTCTTGTGCATGCACTGAAACAGAGAGTTCCGTTAGTTGGTGGAAGAATGTGATCGTGCAGAACTTCTTATGTTTCAGTGCATAGGGAAGGAATAAACCCATCCGTAACATCTCTGCCAGTTGTTTCTGCACGCTTCAACTCTCAATGCACTGCACAAATGTTAATGTAAAATGCAATTAAATGTTTTGGCGGTTTGACGGTCTCGCTGTACGCTGCGGATTTATATGTGAATTGAAATTATTTTAATACATTTTGTTACTTTTCATGTAGTTAACTTCTCTGAATTAATTTGACATTTTAACTTTTTGTGTAGTTTCAAGGGCTGGCCAGGATAATTTTAATAATTCGCTTACTAATTAATTGACAGCCCAAAGAGCTCCAGTCCACATTTCCAAGTGCAACGTTGTCGTTGTCCGTACGGGACAGAACCATTAATGGAAAAAAATGTTGGTCCAGGTGCATTGGAGTGTATTGGGAATATACTAAAGTAATAAACCTTCTGATCAAGTTCATGAATTTGTTTCACCATTTCAAATCCATTACTATATGTTGTTTACGCACTTTTGTAACTACTTTCTATATGTGACCATGGACCACAAAACCAGTCATAATGGTCCATTTTTTAAATGAGATGTATGAGATTTATACATCTTCTGAAAGCTGAATAAATAAGCTTTCCATTGATGTATGGTTTGTTAGGATAGGATAAGATAAAACTATTTGAAAATCTGGAATCTGAAGGTGCAAAAAAAAAAAAATCAAAATATTGAGAAAATCAGTCTTTAAAGTTGTCCAGATTAAGTCCTTAGCAATTCATATTGCTAATCAAAATTCAGTTATATATATATATATATATATATATATATATATATATATACGTGTGTGTGTGTGTGTGTATATATATATATATATATATATATGACAATTACATGACAATTAGATTAAACTGTACAGAAATTGAAATCTACACGCTAATACACACTATCATAGTGACGCAATGCTGATGTTGTTAATTTGAGAATAAAGTATAACAATAATAATAATTTGCACGGTTTGATATGACATGAGCTAATCGATCGTTAGATCAAATCAACATTGGAAGCGCGATTTATTGTAATGCTTTTTTCCTCAGTTGGTCAGAACAAACGTGACTGACTTGTTACTTACTTGTTACTTACTTGGTATGTGGAGCTCCCCCCAGTGGAGCGGTCTGTGGCGATGCAACTGTGTCCCAAGACCGCTACCTCTTGGCGGGGTAATCCGCGTCTCCCCTCCCGAGCGGGTAAGTTCTCGTCCTCTCTGGCAGGAAAGGCTTACACAGCTTATAGAGAAGCCACTTCCACCCTGCATGCCATGGCGCTCCTGTAGGTCTACCAGGCCAAAGCGCTCAATGAACTGCACGAGGGTAGTTCCGACCCAGGGGTTATGCAGGAACTGCATACAGCGATGGACCTCGCCCTACGGGCGACGAAAATCACTGCACGCTCCCTGGGTCAGGCGATGTCCACCTTAGTGGTCCAGGAGTGCCACCTGTGGCTGAACCTGGCAGATATGTGTGAGCCCGACAAAGTTCGGTTCCTCAACACCCCTGTCTGTCAGGCTGGCCTCTTCGGCGACACCGTTGAAAACTCCGCCCAGCAGTTTTCAGTGGCACAGAAGCAGACAGAGGTGATTAAGCACATCCTGCCCAGACAACCAGCTTCTGCCTCCACCCAGTCGTCTGCTGCAGCACCTCCGTCTGTTCGTCGCTGAGGGCGACCCCCTGTGGCCGCCTCCGCCCCTGCTCAGCCTAAGCAGCCTCCACCTCTGCGGCAGGTGGCCGGCAGCCAGCCGCAAGGGGAACGCCCAGCCTGTCCAGGCCCCCGCCAAACCAGGCAGCAAGCGTAAGGGTAAACGGCCCTGAAACGGGCGACCCAGAGGTGGGAGGATCTGCTTTTCGGGAGATGGTGTCCGCATCACTCCCTCCCCTGGAGGTGGGCCGGGTGGAGAATCTTTTGTTTCCTTTTGTTTTTGTTCCTCCGCTGGCTCCTCGGAGTCCAGCAGTACCCACATTTTCAATAAAAGAGCAATTTCCTATATCTCTGGGTCACAAGAAGGCGCTTTTGAGGGTTGGCAGTGTGTGACGTGTTGCAAACACCTTGCCACTCCCTTCCCCCTCTCTCTTCGCCAGCAGACAGCGGCGTGTGGTTCGAGGACGCCACCAGGCCTTCGCTCACACACTCTGCACCACCCTGGGACCAGGTAAGTGTTGTGCATCTCACACAGACTCCACTTCGGGCCGCCTCAGTGCCTCCCGAGTGCCTCCCGCCTCAGTACCTCCCTCGCTGCCCCACCCCGGGTACATCTGTGGTTCCGTTGGTCCCGCTGACACGATGTCTGGGAGCCTGGCTAGCGCTCCCCAGCCCGTCTCGCTGGTTCATCCGCACCATCAGACTCGGCTATGCGATTCAGTTCGCCCGGCGTCCCCCCCCAAGTTCAGGGCCATCCACTTCACCTTTGTGAGGAACAGCGTTGCCCCTGTCTTATAGGAAGAGATCGAAGTCCTACTGGCGAAGGACGCGATCGAGCCGGTCCCTCCAGCCAACAAGAAGGCAGGGTTTTACAGCCCCTACTTCATTGTGCCCAAGAAAGGTGGTGGGTTACGGCCAATCTTGGACCTGCGAACCTTGAACAGGGCTCTGCACAAGCTCCCGTTCAAGATGTTAATGCAAAAACGCATTTTCGAGTGCATCCGTCCCTGAGATTGGTTTGCAGCAATCGACCTGAAGGACGCGTACTTTCATGTCTCGATTCTCCCCCGACACAGGGTGTTCCTACGGTTTGTGTTCGAGGGTTGGGCTTATCAGTACAAGGTCCTTCCCTTCGGGCTGTCCCTGTCGTCTCGCGTCTTTATGAAAATGGGCGTGGCAGAGCGGCACACACCGGGTGGCCATCACCCCGTACTGTCGCCATACCTGGTCAGCCCGTGGTCAGACCCTTTGTTTCTACAGGCAGGAGTCCCCCTAGAACAAGTGTCCAGGCATGCTGCGGTATTAACGGATGCCTCTGCCATGGGCTGGGGGGCCACGTACAACGGGCATGCAGTGTCCGGTCTGTGGACGGGGCCTCAACTGCATTGGCACATCAACTGCCTCGAGTTGCTAGCAGTACGTCTTGCGCTGGGCCGCCTCAAAGGGCTGCTACATGGCAAGCACATGCTGATCCGTGCGGACAGTACTGCGACCGTTGCGTACATCAACCACCAGGGTGGTCTACGCTCCCGCTGCATGTGGCAACTCGCCCGCCATCTCCTCCTCTGGAGTCAGAAGCATCTGAGGTCACTTCGGGCCATTCACATCCCTGGCATGCTCAATCGTGCAGCTGACAAGCTTTCACGATGAGCTGTGCTTCTGGGAGAGTGGTAACTCCATCCCCAGGTGGTCCAGCTGATTTGGGGTCTCTTCGGAGCTGCACAGGTAGACCTGTTTGCCTCTCTGGACTCGACCCATTGTCAGCTGTTTTATTCCCTGACCGAGGGCACTCTCGGCACGGATGCACTGGTGCACCGCTGGCCCCAGGGCCTTCGCAAATATGCGTTTCCCCCAATGAGCCTTCTCGCACAGACCCTGTGCAAAGTCAGGGAGGACGAGGAGCAGGTCCTGTTAGTTGCGCCATACTGGTCCAGCCGGACTTGGTTCTCAGAACTCATGCTCCTCACGACAGCCCCTCCTTGGCCCATTCCTCTGAGGAATGAACTGCTTTCTCAGAGACGGGGCTCCCTTTGGCACTAGAGTTGCAACAAACGATTATTTTGATAATCGATTAATCTAAAGATTATTAGAACGATTAATCGACTAATCATCGTTTATTTTACCGATTAATCAGTAGGCTTTTGCAATTAGTTAAAATATTGAGCTATACATATTCTAACAAATAAAGGTCACTTCAGCTTTTGAAAATCATATTATGTAATTACAATTATTAAACTATTAATTTATACAAATAGATACACTACCAGTCAGGTTTTTGAACAGTAAGATTTTTAATGTTTTTAAAGAAGTCTCTTCTGCTTACCAAGCCTGCATTTATTTGATCCAAAATACAGCAAAAGTGGTAATATTTTGAAATATCTTTACTATTTAAAATAACTGTTTTCTATTTGAATATATTTTAAAATGTAATCTATTCCTGTGATTTCAAAGCTGAATTTTAGCATCATTACTTCAGTCACGTGATCCTTCAGAAATCATTTTAATATTCTGATTTGCTGCTCAATAGAAAGTTCAGAACAACAGCATTTATCTGAAATAGAAATCTTTTGTAACATTATAAATGTCTTTATCATCACTTTTGATCAATTGAAAGCATCCATGCTAAATAAAAGTATTAATTTCTATAATTTCTTTCCCAAAAAAAAAAAATAAATAAATAAAAAAATTATAGTGACTCCAAGCATTTGAATGGTATAGTGTATAATGTTACAAAAGCTTTTTATTTCAGATAAATGCTGATCTTTGGATCTTTCTATTCATCAAAGAATACTAGAGTACTCAACTGTTTTAAATATTGATGATGATGATGATGATAATGATGATGATGATAATAATAATAATAAATGTTTCTTGAACAGCAAATCAGCATATTAGAATGATTTCTGAAGGATCATGTGACACTGAAGACTGGAGTAATGATGCTGAAAATTCATCTTTGATCACAGGACTAAATTACTTATAAAATTATAATTTTATAGTAATTATAAAGTAAGTAATTATAAAATATATTCATATATAAAGCAGTTATTTTAAATAGTACAAATATGTCACAATATTACTGCTTTTGGTGTGTTTTGGATAAAATAAATGCAGACTTGGTGAGCAGAAAAGATTTATTTAAAAAAAAAAAAAAACTTTAAAAATCTTACTGTTCAGAAACTTTTGACTGGTAGTGTATATTTGGCACACAAAATGAGATGACAGACAGAGAAACTCTCTTATTCACCGTTTAATTAGCTATATGAAAAAATAACTGAATGACATCATTTGGCCTAACATCTCCTTTAGTATGTCATATGGATAAGAAACAAAATAAAGATAAGTGAGATGATGCTTATTTTTGGAAACTATTTTATTTGCAACATAATCTCTCTTAAAATACCTTATATGGTTATGATAATCAAAACAATCCTGAGCTAGATCAAGCATTGATCTCTGCAAACCAAACTATCACTTTAATGAAATATTTTTTTTCCCACTTACAAAAATATTTTATCATTAGCTAGCTCCACACTGGTGAGCTGCTGTATAACAGAAAATCAAGTTGTAATTGTAACTGAAAGCGACACTCACTAACTCTGCTTTATCATATTTAATACTGTACAGCTGCTTGATTTAAGGCTATCTATTGCATAAAGTATACTAACGTTATATAAATAAAAGTGACATGACTGCTTTAATGGAGAACCGAACTGCAGATATCGTGCAAACATCCACATAGCTAAAATCAGATCTTAACTGCTACTTTCACACCGCTGTCAGTTTTTGTTGTGTTTATTTCGTTATTCAGAGGACACCGAGCAGCATAGGCTATATTTACATCCAAATGCTGCTCAGAAGCGCTGTGTGTTCTTCTCTTGAATTGCATCCAGGAAAGCTGAATTACAGCCATACGCTACAGCGCTACACTGGCCAAACCGCATTACTGCAGGCTCTTACATTAGGTCATATGAGATAGAACGACTATTCGACAACAAAAATATTTGTCGACAATTTTTTATTGTCAACGTTGTCTATAATGTCGACTAATCATTTCAGCCCTATTTAGCACCCGCGTCCAGACCTCTGGAAGCGTCATGTCTGGTCCCTGAACGGGACGCGGAGGTTCTAGGTGACCTACCCCAATCAGTGGTAGACACCATCACTTCCGCTAGAGCCCCCTCTACAAGGAGCCTCTATGCTCTGAAGTGGAACCTGTTCGTTGATTGGTGTTCTTCCCACTGGGAAGACCCCGAAGATGTCCGGTCAGAGTCATGCTTTCCTTCCTGCAAGAGGGGTTGGAACGAAGGCTGTCTCCCTCCACCCTGAAAGTGTATGTTGCCGCAATTGCCGCACATCACGATGCAGTTGATGGTAAGTCTCTTGGTAAGCACGACCTGGTCGGCAGGTTCCTTAGAGGGGGTTGAACCCTCCTCGTCCTACCTCGATACCCTATTGGGACCTGTCTCTGGTGCTTACGGCACTGCAGAGACGTCCCTTTGAACCATTGCAGTCAGCTGAGTTGAAAATTCTGTCATTAATGACAGTTCTCCTGACTGCACTGGCTTCTATCAAGAGGGTAGGAGACCTGCAGGCATTTTCGGTTGACGAATCGTGCCTAGAATTCGGACCGGCCAACTCTCACATTGTCCTGAGACCCCGGCCTGGATATGTGCCCAAGGTTCATACCACTCCCTTCAGGGACCAGGTAGTGAGCCTGCAAGCGCTGCCCTCGGAGGAGGCAGACCCAGCCCTTGCGTTTCTCTGTCCCGTCCGCGCTCTGCGGCTGTACGTGGACAGAACACAAAGCTTCAGGACCTCAGACCACCTCTTTGTCTGTTACGGAGGCCAGCAAAAGGGAAAGACTGTCTCCAAGCAGAGGTTAGCCACTGGATAATGGATGCTATTGTCTTGGCGTACCAATCCCAAGACGTGCCTTGTCCGTTCGGGTTGCGAGCACACTCAACTAGAAGTGTTGCTTCCTCCTGGGCGCTGGCTCAAGGTGCCTTGCTAACATATATCTGTAGAGCTGCAGGCTGGGCGACACCTAACACGTTTGCTAGATTCTATAGCCTGCGTGTAGAGCCGGTGTCTTCCCGTGTGCTCGCCCCCAGTGGCCAGTAGCACGAAGGACCCCTTCTAAGTGTCAGCTTGCAATGCCACTCCCACCCGCTGGGCCGGATACGTGCGTCTTTTGCTCCAGTAGGGTTCCCCAGAAATGGCTAACTCTGTGAGTTCCTCCGTCACCCCCCTGGCAGTCAGACGTGACGGAGCGTTTGACGCCAGGCCTACACTCGTATGCTTGTGGAACCTGTGTTAGGCTGGGTATCCATATGTAGTGGTCCCAGCAGTGATCCCATATGCGTATTCTTCCACGGAAGGCTACCCAGTCCGGCTAGCCCGTGTCTTTCCCTTGACAGAGCCTGCTCTGGCGTCTCTGCTGGTGTTCTTTCCCCCCTAGAACTAGGCTGGAACCACCCCAGAGACTTCCATATGTTGTACTACCCTGTTGGCTAGTCCATATGTGTACCGACACATTACCTTCCTACGGGCAGGATGTGGCCTCCGCAGCGTCCCCTTCTCTTTTAGGGCATGCTTTTCCAGCGTTATCCAATAGTCACACTGAGTGGGTCTTGCGGAACAGCAGTGACCGACCTTCTCTGCTTAGATCCCTGACTCCCGCTCCAACAAGTTGGGGGCTGTCCAGGAGTCTCGAGCAGAGCACTGGAAAGGCCAGCGACAGTGGCGTGTTGGTAGATATCCCCAATTCGTCGGTCAGTTCCGACGAATGTCGAAGGTGTCCGACTGAAAGGGAACGTCTCGGTTACGTATGTAACCCTCGTTCCCTGAAGGAAGGAACGGAGACGTATGTCCCATCGCCACAGTCGTTGTACCTCCGCTGTATGGCCGAGTCACTAACTCGGCTCCTCAGCAGAAAAGCAAATATGCGACACACCGGTTGCTCATTAAATACTCGCGCTGCAGCGCAGAGCAGCTGGTGCAGTTATTGCATGCCAATGTGCATTGGCTCGTTTTTCTTACACTCGAAGTAGATTGGTCTCCCAAAGGGATCCCCAATTCGTTGGTCAGTTCCAACGTACGTCTCCATTCCCTCCTTCAGGGAAAGAGGGTTACATATGTAACCAAGACGATTCATCCTCGCTGGAGCTGTGCCAGATTACAACCCCACGCAAGCAAGATAATTCCGCAAGTAACTGCAATTCCAGGTTTTCAAACATAGATGGCGACAAAGAGGCAAAACTTATGGACTGCAGCTTTAAATACTCTAATAACTGCTAGTTGGAGTTGTAAAGTTAGCTATAGGGTCATTCCACATCAACTCAACCAAAGATTCCTGGCTAAAAAATGTGATTTTTAACTTCTTGAGTTAAGGCTTGCACATTTCAAGAAACAAATGGCTTTTTCCCCATTTTTGAAATGTCACCATTGACATATAATGCAACAGATTACTAAAATCAACAGATCTTACCAATCTTTGTGTTAAAATATCATAATGATGCTGCCATCATTCTGAAGTCATTTTCCCCCCATGTAATTTGGCTCCAAAAATTTTATTTTTGAAAATTGTTAAATTTCAAATTTAACAATTAAATCATTAAATTGCTTATGCTCTCTATGGATTTGAGACATGAGGATAGAGAAAGGTGGAAACAGAAAAGGAAAAGCTTGCAGCCTGGAACTCTGATGAGGGGTGAAATAATGGAAAGGGAATGAGAGAGAGAGTTGCTTTCATGCCCGTGAGTGAGTTAAACTGCCTGTTGTTTGACCTTCGTCAAGATCAAAATCACAACACGGATTGATGCCAGAACACACGCACACACAGAAATCAATTACATTAAGCTACATCAGATGGCTTCAGAATGTGGTTATTGCATTGTCCATCAATTTTCTTCTCTGATTTCATCATATTTCCTTCTCTGTGGTGTGTATTTGTGTATATGCAGGAGTAAGGCCCAATTAGGACTAGTTTTCCCAGTGGAAGTCAGGTAAATTCATGTTTCAGGAATGTACTTTGTGGATATTTTAGTCCCGTTCGCATCAAACACTTCTGTGTTTTTCTTGCACAACCTTGGAAAAAAAAAATTACAGAGCAAATTACCTGCCGTTTTCTGGGTGACTCAAGTATTCTCTGAGAATTTTAATTCTGTTCGGATAGGGTTGTCTGTGATTGCAGTATATATATTTTTTCACTCTTCTCCTTGTTTGTTTTGACTTTTTTTGAATACTGTAGCTAATAATGTAGTTATATAAAGCATGTTTTATAGCCTGGTGCAGCTCCATTATGTATTTAGTGGACTGTGGAATAATAGTATCCAATTTGATGTAAAGGGAATAAGCAGTGTTGTAACCAAGACCAGCTTATTTAAGTCAGAGTCAAACCTGAGAACAGGGTAGGATGAGTCTGAAGGTGTGTCCAGTTGTCCATAAGTGTGTTGTTAAGTGGACTTCAAAGGATATTCTGCCATATTATGTGAGATTCCATTCTGAAGGAAACATTATGTTCAGTTCGAAGGGCATTGACATAGGGAATAAGGGAGCATCGATACATCACTTCACAGGAAGTCGAGAGGGAATTTAACCAGCAGTCATTATGCATCACTCCAGTACTAAAGAAGTTTGAATAAAATAAATGCACTGAAAAAGAGTTTAGACCTCAGCGTTTTTGAGTTTAATTAGTCCCAGGTGTGGTTTGTATGTTTTGTGAGTATAAAGTGCACAGGATGTCACATCTACAATGCAGCTATCATGATTATGGTTAAATAATATAAAATACACAGCTGATAGAACCAAATTGTTTATTTTCATATTAAACGTCAACAGCAGGCATTTATAACTCAGTTTAATGCTTTCAAATGACAATTTATAAAAAAAATCAATCAATGATAATGTAATATTTATATAAATACACATGGATGTATTATATACATGTATGGTATTTATGTCATTATACATTAAACTCCTATAATATGCATGAAACAAGTGTCATCTATGTTTGATGACGTTGCAGGATGTTATGAATAAATGCTTTTTATTCAATGGTCACTTTAGTAGCATTATCAGATATGATCTAAATTAATTCCCTCCCTTATTTATGCATGTTGCTTCAACTAAACCACATCACAAGTCTTATTTCAGAGGGTTTTGTGAGGCACACATCCTGATCACATGACCTTGTGTGACGTGAATCCTGACAACAGACACTTCTGAGATCCTAATCTGGTCTGAAATGCTGCACAAAATCACAGACGGCCTATATTGATAATTGTAACTCTCAGATGTCATTTAGAAAACAAATCTCACTTGTTCGTGCACTCACAGATGTGTAACCATAAATAAAATAGCCTCATTCAGCCAGGCAGATGCCGTTGTCATGGAGACATTTTAAAGAAACCTCCTTCACTTTTATTCCCGCTCTCATGTGTTCATCTATTCATCTTCCATCACAACATCTTTTGCGAGGCGGAAGATGTTTTAGAAAGCACCCGTGGCAGATAGCAGATGACACAAACCATCTGTTGCCCCCTGCTGTGCGGACTGGATGTGATGTCATCACAGTTGGACAGGTATCAAAGTGGTGTCTTTTCTGCTGGCTGGCATCTGCCTGGGCAAGATGCTCTGGGTGTGTTTCAGTGAACTTTCTGGAACTTTGCAAAGAGTTGCCTTCCTCTTTTTTCCTTTTTTTTTTTTGGCCATTCTGGAATGCCATCAATAACTGTTCACAACTCTTGTCACTTAGAGATCCACTTAGATGACAAAAACGGTGGCATTTCCTTCACTCTCTCTTTCTCTCTGTCACTCACACACACACAATCTCAGGCTCTAAATCTCTCTTGCACTCAGTTGCATTTCTCTCTAACATTCTTTGTTGCTGTCACATCTCAGGTATAGAATCTTCAAATATTCATGAACTTCTGGAATTATTGATGCAGAGCGTGAGTGTTTCCCGTGGGAGGGCTTCTGTGTTTTATGGGTTTCATTTAAACAGCCTGTTTTTCCGGTTGGTATGAAATGCCAGAGAGTGTGAAAGTATGTGTATTAGACTGAGTATGTGTGTGTGAAACAAGGTCTTGCAAGACAGTTTATGAGATTCCATCTGCAGTCATTTCAGCGGAATTAAACAACCAAGAACAAGCAACTAAGGAAAATCCATGTCCACTGTTGCTCAGGGTTTTTGAACCAATGAGAGTGAAGAGTAGAAGAGACAGAATGTAAGGTCATGCATACAGGAACTGATTAAGAGCTTTTAGCTTAATGGAGTCAACTTACATAAACATATGCATTTTACACAACCCAACACTGAAAAACAACAATACAAAAGTCACCTAAATACTGCATAACCACTCAATTAAATGGCACTGTGCTTAACCTAAACATTGCTTGGGCGTTAAACATATGTTCTAGTTCCCTCCATAATGTCAATAGCTCCTGATAAATTCATTCATGCATGACCTCAGTGACTAACTGCACTGAACCTAAACAAAGTCTGTTAACATAAACATCATTGCACTGAGCCTAAACATTCAGAACGCTAATGTAAACGTCGCTGCACTGAACCTAAACATATTCAGAACGCTAATATAAGCTTCACTGCACTAAATCTAAACATCGTCTGAATGCTAATGTAAACGTCACTGCACTGAACCTAAACACATTCAGAACGCTAATATAAACATCACTGCACTGAACCTAAACACATTCAGAACGCTAATATAAACATCACTGCACTGAACCTAAACATCGTCTGAACGCTAATGTAAACATCACTGCACTGAACCTAAACATCGTCTGAACGCTAATGTAAACATCACTGTGCTGAACCTAAACATCGTCTGAACGCTAATGTAAACGCCGCTGCACTGAACCTAAACACATTCCGAACGCTAATGTAAACATCACTGCACTGAACCTAAACATCGTCTGAACACTAATGTAAACATCGCTGTGCTGAACCTAAACATCGTCTGAACGCTAATGTAAACATCACTGCGCTGAACCTAAACATCGTCTGAACGCTAATGTAAACGTCACTGCACTGAACCTAAACACATTCAGAAGGCTAATATAAACATCACTGCACTGAACCTAAACATCGTCTGAACGCTGATGTAAACATCGCTGCACTGAACCTAAACACATTCAGAACGCTAATGCAGGGGCGGACTGGGGCCAAAAAGTGGCCCTGGAATTTTTGGCACAGGGTCCGCAACAAACTCCCACCAAACCCGGTCCACAACACACCGCACCACACCAAAAATGACTGGCATTCTTTACATTATAATTTGTCTTTCCTAGTGTATATGGCAAATAGTACATTTTTAAGAATTTTTATGAGGGACAGTTTAATATCACTATAAATACCTATATTATCAGTCCATATGACACAATGCTCTGGAATCGTCTAGAAGACTTGAATAGTGCAGAATGCGGACTGTTTTTGTGGTGCCTTTCTATTGGTCATATACATTATTTGTCCTTTTGCAGGAGCTTCACATCTATAATTTTAAGGAATAGAGCTTCAATTGTGGAAAAGAGTATACTAATTATTTTGATGATGAAAAATACAGGTGCATCTCAATGAATTAGAATGTCATGGAAAAGTTCATTTATTTCACTAACTCAACTCAAATTGTGAAACTTGTGTATTAAATAAATTCAATGCACACAGACTGAAGTAGTTTAAGTCTTTGGTTCTTTTAATTGTGATGATTTTGGCTCACATTTAACAAAACCCACCAATTCACTATCTCAACAAATTAGAATATGGTGACATGCCAATCAGCTAATCAACTCAAAACACCTGCAAAGGTTTCCTGAACCTTCAAAATGGTTACACAATACCCTATACAATCATGGGGAAGACTGCTGATCTGACAGTTGTCCAGAAGACAATCATTGACACCCTCCACAAAGAGGGTAAGTCACAGAAGGTTATTACTGAATGGTTGGCTGTTCACAGAGTGCTGTATCAAAGCATATTAAGTGAAAAGTTGACTGGAAGGAAGAAATGGGGTAGGAAAAGGTGCACGAGCAACAGGGATGACCACAAGTTTGAGAATACTGTCAAACAAAGCTGATTCAAACACTTGGGAGAGCTTCACAAGGAGTGGACTGAAGCAGGAGTCAGTGATCAAGAGTCTTCAGGAAAAGGGCTACCAAGCCACTTCTGAAATAGAAACAATGTCAGAAGCATCTTATCTGGGCTTAGGAGAAAAAAACTGGACTGTTGCTCAGTGGTCCAAAGTCCTCTTTTCAGATAAAAGTAAATTTTGGATTTAATTTGGAAATCAAGGTCCCAGAGTCTGGAGGAAGACTGGAGAGGCACAGAATCCAAGCTGCTTGAAGCCCAGTGTGAAGTTTCCACAGTCAGTGATGAATTGGGCTGCCATTTCATCTGCTGGTGTTGGTCCATTGTGTTTTCTGAAGTCCACAGTCAACGCAGCCATCTACCAGGACATTTTAGAACACTTCATGCTTCCTTCTGCTGACAAACTTTATGGAGATGCTGATTTCATTTTCCAGCAGGACTTGGCACCTGCCCACACTGCCAAAACACCAAAAGTTGGTTAAATGACCATGGTGTGCTTGACTGGCCAGCAAACTCACCAGACCTGAACCTCATAGAGAATCTATGGGGTATTGTCAAGAGGAAGATGAGAGACACCAGACCCAACAATGCAGATGAGCTGAAGGCCACTGTCAAAGAAACCTGGGCTTCCATACCACCTCAGCAGTGCCACAGACTGATCACCTCCATGCCACGCTGAACTGAGGCAGTAATTAAAGCAAAAGGAGCCCCTATCAAGTATTGAGTACATATACAGTAAATGAACATACTTTCCAGAAGGCCAACAATTCACTAAAAATGTTTTTTTTTATTGGTCTTATGAAGTATTCTAATTTGTTGAGATAGTGAATTGGTGGGTTTTTTTAAATGTGAGCCAAAATCATCACAATTAAAAGAACCAAAGACTTAAACTACTTCAGTCTGTGTGCACTGAATTTATTTAATACACAAGTTTCACTATTTGAGTTGTTAGTGAAATAAATGAACTTTTCCACGACATTCTAATTCACTGAGATGCACCTGTACAGTAAACAGTACTGTGAAATATATAATGTTACAATTTAAAATAGCTGTCTTCTATGTGAATATATAGTAAAATATAATTTATTGCTGTGATCCAAGCTGCATTTTCAGCTTCATTACTCCAGTCTTCAGTGTCACATGATCCATCAGAAATCATTCTAATATGCTGATTTGCTGCTCAAGAAACATTTCTGCTAATTACGAATGTTGAAAACTGTTGTGCTGCTTCATATTTTTGTGGTATAATGTATAATGTTATACCATTCAGTCTTGGGTAAGATTAAAAAATATAAATTAATATTTTTTCTTCAACAAGGTTGCATTAAATTGATTTAAGTGACAGTAAAGATATTTACACTTATTGCGATGTACTTATATTTCAAATAAATGCATATTTCAAATAAATGCTGTTCTTTAACTGAGAACCATTATACCAATAATAAAAACCATTATTAATAATTGATCACAAATAATAACTGATAATAATTAAGCAGCACATTAAGCAGCATTAAATGATTTATGAAGGGACACTGAAGACTGGAGTAATGATGCTGAAAATTCAGCTTTGATCACAGAAATAAATTACATTTTAAAATATCCTAAATAGAAAACCACTCTTTTAAGTGTAATATTTCATAATATTATTGTTTTTACTGTATTTTTGAACAAAGAAATGCAATCTTCTTTCAAATAAATAAATAAATAAATAAAAACCTTAATTATTTCAAACTTTTAACCACCAGTGTGTATATAAAATAATGCATGTGAATTAATAAGCAACTTATTTTTATTAGGCCTATAATATAAATCACTTTCCTATGCACAGCACTCGAAAGCAAAAATCTTCAGATTTACAGTGGTCTAGAGTAAGACTGAGATTGATTTTTATAGATTTTTAAACATATTCTTAGACACATGAAATCACGGAAGAAAGCCTATATATAGAGATATGCATTAACTCTTGTCTCATGTCTGCTGAACACTGCTATGTTATGTACATTGTGATGAATAACGTAAATGGTATTAAAATCTGCGTCATTCGAAAAGGCCAGTAATAGTTTGCATTCCTGAAAATTAATATCTGTCGTTTAACATTTTTAAAAAAAAAAAATTATTTTTTATTTATTTATTTTTTTATCGTAAACGGTTGGCAAATATTGCTGAATTGTCTCGTTATGTTTAGCTGCTTACATCTTACCTCAGCTCGAATTCAAGTCGCATGGAGTTCAGCGTCTGTGAACATTAAATCCAGCCTTCTACAATTTGATTGGCTATTTCAAACATTTTGACATTGACAAGCGCTTTTGAGCCACTGCACTGAGCCGGAGCGCGCTAAATTAATTGGAATTTTTGAATCAAGCCCCGTGGCCCATTCGTCTGGGCCGATGGAAGGATATACGTATATTTACTACAATTCATTTTTTTTTTAATATATTTACACAAAGGGCCGGCCCACATTGTCCAGCAGCCCATCGGGAAAACTCCCGGTGCTCCAGATGGCCACTCCGCCCCTGCGCTAATGTAAAAGTCGCTGCACTGAACCTAAACACATTCAGAGCGCTAATGTAAACATCACTAAACTGGACCTAAACATCGTCTGAACGCTAATGTAAACGTCATTGCACTGAACCTAAACATCGTCTGAACGCTAATGTAAACGTCATTGCACTGAACCTAAACATCGTCTGAACGCTAATGTAAACGTCATTACACTGAACCTAAACATCGTCTGAACGCTAATGTAAACGTTGCTGCACTGAACCTAAACATCGTCTGAACGCTAATGTAAACGTCACTGCACTGAACCTAAACATCGTCTGAACGCTAATGTAAACATCATTGCACTGAACCTAAACACATTCAAAACGCTAATGTAAACATCACTGCACTGAACCTAAACATCGTCTGAACGGTTATGTAAGCGTCGCTGCACTGAACCTAAACATCGTCTGAACGCTAATGTAAGCGTCGCTGCACTGAACCTAAACATCATCTGAACGGTAATGTAAGCGTCGCTGCACTGAAACTAAACACATTCAAAACGCTAATGTAAACGTCGCTGCACTGAACCTAAACACATTCAAAACGCTAATATAAACATCACTGCACTGAACCTAAACGCATTCAGAACGCTAATATAAATGTTGCTGCATTGAACCTAAACATCGTCTGAACGCTAATGTAAATATCACTGCACTGAACCTAAACACATTCTGAAAGCTAATATAAACATCACTGCACTGAACCTAAACACATTTAGAACGCTAATGTAAACGTTGCTGCACTGAACCTAAACACACTCAAAACGCTAATGTAAACGTCGCTGCATTGAACCTAAACATCGTCTGAACGCTAATGTAAATATCTCTGCACTGAACCTAAACACATTCTGGACGCTAATGTAAACTTCGCTGCACTGAACCTAAACACATTCTGAACGCTAATGTGAACATCACTGCACTGAACCTAAACACATTCTGAACGTTAATGTAAACGTCATTGCACTGAACCTAAACGCATTTAGAACGCTAATGTAAACATTGCTGCACTGAACCTAAACATCGTCGGAACGCTAATGTAAACATCACTGCACTGAACCCAAACACATTCTGAATGCTAATGTAAGCATCACTGCACTGAACCTAAACACATTCAGAACGCTAATATGAACGTCACTGCACTGAACCTAAACACATTCAGAACGCTAATGTAAACATCACTACACTGAACCTAAACACATTCAGAATGCAAATGTAAACGTCACTGCACTGAACCTAAACATTGTCTGAACCGTAATGTAAATGTCACTGCACTGAACCTAAAAATCGTCTGAACCGTAATGTAAACGTCGCTGCATTGATCCTAAACATCGTCTGAACGCTAATGTAAACATCGCTGCACTGAACCTAAACATAGCCTGAACGCTAATGTAAATGTTGCTGCACTGAACCTAAAGATCGTCTGAACGCTAATGTAAATATCTCTGTACCGAACCTAAACACATTCTGAACGCTAATGTAAACATCGCTGCACTTAACCTAAACACATTCTGAACGGTAATGTAAACATCGCTGCACTGAACTTAAACACATTCTGAACGCTAATGTAAACATCACTGCACTGAACCTAAACACATTCAGAACGCTACTGTAAACATCACTGCACTGAACCTAAACACATTCTGAACGCTAATGTAAACGTCATTGAGCTTAACCTAAACGCATTGAGAACGCTAATGTAAACGTCACTGCACTGAACCTAAACACATTCAGAACACTAATGTAAACATCGCTGCACTGAACCTAAACACATTCTGAACGCTAATGTAAATATCGCTGTACTGAACCTAAACAAATTCTGAACGCTAATGTAAACATCACTGCACTGAACCTAAACACATTCTGAACGCTAATGTAAAAGTCATTGCACTGAACCTAAACACATTCAGAACGCTAATATAAACATCGTTGCACTTAACCTAAACACATTCTGAACATTAATGTAAACATGACTGCACTGAACCTAAACACATTCTGAACGCTAATGTAAACATCACTGCACTGAACCTAAACACATTCAGAATGCTAATGTAAACATCACTGCACTGAACCTAAACACATTCTGAACGCTAATGTAAACGTCATTGCACTGAACCTAAACGCATTCAGAACGCTAATGTAAACATCACTGCACTGAACCTAAACACATTCTGAACGCTAATGTAAACATCACTGCACTGAACCTAAACACATTCAGAACGCTAATGTAAACATCACTGCACTGAACCTAAACACATTCTGAACGCTAATGTAAACATCACTGCACTGAATCTAAACACATTCTGAACGCTAATGTAAACATCATTGCACTGAACCTAAACGCATTCAGAACGCTAATGTAAACATCACTGCACTGAACCTAAACACATTCAGAACGCTAATGTAAACATCACTGCACTGAACCTAAACACATTTCTGAACGCTAATGTACATGTCATTGCACTGAACCTAAACGCATTCAGAACGCTAATGTAAACATCACTGCACTGACCCTAAACACATTCTGAACGCTAATGTAAACATCGATGCACTGAACCTAAACACATTCTGAACGTTAATGTAAACATCACTGCACTGAACCTAAACACATTCAGAACGCTAATGTAAACATCACTGCACTGAACCTAAACACATTCTGAACGCTAATGTAAACATCACTGCACTGAACCTAAACACATTCTGAACGCTAATGTAAATGTCATTGCACTGAACCTAAACGCATTCAGAACGCTAATGTAAACATCACTGCACTGAACCTAAACACATTCAGAACACTAATGTAAACATCACTGCACTGAACCTAAACACATTTCTGAACGTTAATGTACATGTCATTGCACTGAACCTAAACGCATTCAGAACGCTAATGTAAACATTACTGCACTGAACCTAAACACATTCTGAACGCTAATGTAAACATCACTGCACTGAACCTAAACACATTTCTGAACGCTAATGTACATGTCATTGCACTGAACCTAAACGCATTCAGAACGCTAATGTAAACATCACTGCACTGAACCTAAACACATTCTGAACGCTAATGTAAACATCGATGCACTGAACCTAAACACATTCTGAACGTTAATGTAAACATCACTGCACTGAACCTAAACACATTCAGAACGGTAATGTAAACATCACTGCACTGAACCTAAACACATTTCTGAACGCAAATGTACGTCATTGCACTGAACCTAAACGCATTCAGAACGCTAATGTAAACATCACTGCACTGAACCTAAACATCGTCTTAACGGTAATGTAAACATCACTGCACTGAACCTAAACACATTCTGAACGCTAATGTAAACATCGCTGCACTGAACCTAAACATCGTCGGAACGCTAATGTAAACATCACTGCACTGAACCTAAACGCATTGAGAACGCTAATGTAAACGTCACTGCACTGAACCTAAACACATTCAGAACACTAATGTAAACATCACTGCACTGAACCTAAACACATTCTGAATGCTAATGTAAGCATCACTGCACTGAACCTAAACACATTCAGAACGCTAATATAAACGTCACTGCACTGAACCTAAACACATTCAGAACGCTAATGTAAACATCACTACACTGAACCTAAACACATTCAGAACGCAAATGTAAACGTCACTGCACTGAACCTAAACGCATTGAGAACGCTAATGTAAACGTCACTGCACTGAACCTAAACACATTCAGAACACTAATGTAAACATCGCTGCACTGAACCTAAACACATTCTGAATGCTAATGTAAGCATCACTGCACTGAACCTAAACACATTCAGAACGCTAATATAAACGTCACTGCACTGAACCTAAACACATTCAGAACGCTAATGTAAACATCACTACACTGAACCTAAACACATTCAGAACGCAAATGTAAACGTCACTGCACTGAACCTAAACGCATTGAGAACGCTAATGTAAACGTCACTGCACTGAACCTAAACACATTCAGAACACTAATGTAAACATCGCTGCACTGAACCTAAACACATTCTGAACGCTAATGTAAACATCGCTGTACTGAACCTAAACACATTCTGAACGCTAATGTAAACGTCACTGCACTGAACCTAAACGCATTCAGAACGCTAATGTAAAAATCACTGCACTGAACCTAAACACATTCAGAACGCTAATGTAAACATCACTGCACTGAACCTAAACACATTCAGAACGCTAATATAAACATCGTTGCACTGAACCTAAACACATTCAGAACGCTAATGTAAACATCGTTGCACTGAACCTAAACACATTCAGAACGCTAATGTAAAAATCACTGCACTGAACCTAAACACATTCAGAACGCTAATATAAACATCGTTGCACTGAACCTAAACACATTCAGAACGCTAATGTAAACATCACTGCACTGAACCTAAACACATTCTGAACGCTAATGTAAACGTCATTGCACTGAACCTAAACGCATTCAGAACGCTAATGTAAACATCACTGCACTGAACCTAAACACATTCAGAACGCTAATGTAAACATCACTGCACTGAACCTAAACACATTTCTGAACGCTAATGTAAATGTCATTGCACTGAACCTAAACGCATTCAGAACGCTAATGTAAACATCACTGCACTGAACCTAAACACATTCTGAACGCTAATGTAAACATCGATGCACTGAACCTAAACACATTTTGAACGTTAATGTAAACATTACTGCACTGAACCTAAACACATTCAGAACGCTAATGTAAACATCACTGCACTGAACCTAAACACATTCTGAATGCTAATGTACACATCACTGCACTGAACCTAAACGTATTCAGAACGCTAATGTAAACATCGCTGCACTGAACCTGAACATCGTCTGAACACTAATGTAAACATCACTGCACTGAACCTAAACACATTCAGAACGCTAATGTAAACATCGCTGCACTGAACCTAAACACATTCAGAACGCTAATGTAAACATCACTGCACTGAACCTAAACACATTCTGAACGCTAATGTAAACGTCACTGCACTGAACCAAAACACATTCTGAAAGTTAATGTAAACGTCATTGCACTGAACCTAAACGCATTCAGAGCGCTAATGTAAACATCACTGCACTGAACCTAAGCACATTCAGAACGCTAATGTAAACATCACTGCACTGAACCTAAACATATTCTGAACTCTAATGTAAACGTCGTTGCACTGAACCTAAACGTATTTAGAACGCTAATGTAAACATCGCTGCACTGAACCTAAACATCGTCGGAACGCTAATGTAAACATCACTGCACTGAACCTAAACACATTCTGAATGCTAATGTAAGCATCACTGCACTGAACCTAAACACATTCAGAACGCTAATATAAACGTCACTGTTCTGAACCTAAACACATTCAGAACGCTAATGTAAACATCACTACACTGAACCTAAACACAGTCAGAACGCAAATGTAAACGTCACTGCACTGAACCTAAACATTGTCTGAACCGTAATGTAAATGCCACTGCATTGAACCTAAACATCGTCTGAACCGTAATGTAAACGTGGCTGCATTGAACCTAAACATCCTCTGAACGCTAATGTAAACATCGCTGCACTGAACCTAAACATCGTCTGAATGCTAATGTAAATGTTGCTGCACTGAACCTAAAGATCGTCTGAACGCTAATGTAAATATCTCTGTACTGAACCTAAACACATTCTGAACGCTAATGTAAACATCACTGTACTGAACCTAAACACATTCAGAACGCTAATGTAAACATCACTGCACTGAACCTAAACGCATTCAGAACGCTAATGTAAACATCACTGCACCTAACCTAAACACATTCTGAACGCTAATGTAAACATCGCTGCACTGAACCTAAACACATTCCGAACGCTAATGTAAACGTCATTGCACTGAACCTAAACGCATTCAGAACGCTAATGTAAACATCGTTGCACTGAACCTAAACACATTCAGAACGCTAATATAAACGTCACTGCACTGAACCTAAACACATTCAGAACGCTACTATGAATGTCGCTGCACTGAACCTAAACATCGACTGAGCGCTAATGTAAACATCACTGCACTGAACCTTAACACATTCAGAACGCTACTATAAATGTCGCTGCACTGAACCTAAACATCGACTGAACGCTAATGTAAACGTCGCTGCACTGAACCTAAGCATCGTTTGAACGGTACTGTAAACGTCGCTGCACTGAATCTAAACATCGTCTGAACGCTAATGGAAACATCACTGCACTGAACCTAAACATCATCTGAATGCTAATATAAATGTCGCTGCACTGAACCCCATACATCGACTGAACGCTAATGTAAACGTCGCTGCACTGAATCTAAACATCGTCTGAACGCTAATGTAAACATCACTGCACTGAACCTAAACACATTCAGAACGCTAATGTAAACATCGCTGCACTGAACCTAAACACATTCAGAACGCTAATGTAAACATCTCTGCACTGAACCTAAACACATTCAGAACGCTAATGTAAACATCTCTGCACTGAACCTAAACATCTTCTGAACGCTAATGTAAACATCTCTGCACTGAACCTAAACATCGTCTGAACACTAATGTAAACATCATTGCACTGAACCTAAACACATTCAGAACGCTAATGTAAACATCTCTGCACTGAACCTAAACATCGTCTGAACACTAATGTAAACATCATTGCACTGAACCTAAACACATTCAGAACGCTAATGTAAACATCTCTGCACTGAACCAAAACATCGTCTGAACGGTAATGTAAACATCACTGCACTGAACCTAAACACATTCAGAACGCTAATGTAAACATCGCTGCACTGAACCTAAACACATTCAGAACGCTAATGTAAACATCTCTGCACTGAACCTAAGCACATTCAGAATGCTAATGTAAACATCTCTGCACTGAACCTAAACACATTCTGAGCTCTAATGTAAACATCACTGCACTGAACCTAAACATCGTCTAAGCGCTAATGTAAACATCACTGCACTGAACCTAAACACATTCAGAACGCTAATGTAAACATCACTGCACTGAACCTAAACATCGTCTAAGCGCTAATGTAAACATCACTGCACTGAACCTAAACACATTCAGAACGCTAATGTAAACATCGCTGCACTGAACCTGAACATCGTCTGAACACTAATGTAAACATCACTGCACTGAACCTAAACACATTCAGAACGCTAATGTAAACATCGCTGCACTGAACCTAAACACATTCAGAACGCTAATGTAAACATCACTGCACTGAACCTAAACACATTCTGAACGCTAATGTAAACGTCACTGCACTGAACCTAAACATATTCTGAACTCTAATGTAAACGTCGTTGCACTGAACCTAAACGCATTTAGAACGCTAATGTAAACATCGCTGCACTGAACCTAAACATCGTCGGAACTCTAATGTAAACATCACTGCACTGAACCTAAACACATTCTGAATGCTAATGTAAGCATCACTGCACTGAACCTAAACACATTCAGAACGCTAATATAAACGTCACTGTTCTGAACCTAAACACATTCAGAACGCTAATGTAAACATCACTACACTGAACCTAAACACAGTCAGAACGCAAATGTAAACGTCACTGCACTGAACCTAAACATTGTCTGAACCGTAATGTAAATGTCACTGCATTGAACCTAAACATCGTCTGAACCGTAATGTAAACGTGGCTGCATTGAACCTAAACATCCTCTGAACGCTAATGTAAACATCGCTGCACTGAACCTAAACATCGTCTGAGTGCTAATGTAAATGTTGCTGCACTGAACCTAAAGATCGTCTGAACGCTAATGTAAATATCTCTGTACTGAACCTAAACACATTCTGAACGCTAATGTAAACATCACTGTACTGAACCTAAACACATTCAGAACGCTAATGTAAACATCACTGCACTGAACCTAAACGCATTCAGAACGCTAATGTAAACATCACTGCACTTAACCTAAACACATTCTGAACGCTAATGTAAACATCGCTGCACTGAACCTAAACACATTCTGAACGCTAATGTAAACGTCATTGCACTGAACCTAAACGCATTCAGAACGCTAATGTAAACATCGTTGCACTGAACCTAAACACATTCAGAACGCTAATATAAACGTCACTGCACTGAACCTAAACACATTCAGAACGCTACTATGAATGTCGCTGCACTGAACCTAAACATCGACTGAGCGCTAATGTAAACATCACTGCACTGAACCTTAACACATTCAGAACGCTACTATACATGTCGCTGCACTGAACCTAAACATCGACTGAACGCTAATGTAAACGTCGCTGCACTGAACCTAAGCATCGTTTGAACGGTAATGTAAACGTCGCTGCACTGAATCTAAACATCGTCTGAACGCTAATGGAAACATCACTGCACTGAACCTAAACATCATCTGAATGCTAATATAAATGTCGCTGCACTGAACCCCATACATCGACTGAACGCTAATGTAAACGTCGCTGCACTGAACCTAAAGATTGTCTGAACGGTAATGTAAACGTCGCTGCACTGAATCTAAACATCCTCTGAACGCTAATGTAAACATCACTGCACTGAACCTAAACACATTCAGAACGCTAATGTAAACATCGCTGCACTGAACCTAAACACATTCAGAACGCTAATGTAAACATCTCTGCACTGAACCTAAACACATTCAGAACGCTAATGTAAACATCTCTGCACTGAACCTAAACATCTTCTGAACGCTAATGTAAACATCTCTGCACTGAACCTAAACATCGTCTGAACACTAATGTAAACATCATTGCACTGAACCTAAACACATTCAGAACGCTAATGTAAACATCTCTGCACTGAACCTAAACATCGTCTGAACACTAATGTAAACATCATTGCACTGAACCTAAACACATTCAGAACGCTAATGTAAACATCTCTGCACTGAACCAAAACATCGTCTGAACGGTAATGTAAACATCACTGCACTGAACCTAAACACATTCAGAACGCTAATGTAAACATCGCTGCACTGAACCTAAACACATTCAGAACGCTAATGTAAACATCTCTGCACTGAACCTAAGCACATTCAGAATGCTAATGTAAACATCTCTGCACTGAACCTAAACACATTCTGAGCGCTAATGTAAACATCACTGCACTGAACCTAAACATCGTCTAAGCGCTAATGTAAACATCACTGCACTGAACCTAAACACATTCAGAACGCTAATGTAAACATCACTGCACTGAACCTAAACGCATTCAGAACGCTAATGTAAACATCTCTGCACTGAACCTAAACACATTCAGAACGCTAATGTAAACATCTCTGCACTGAACCTAAACATCGTCTGAACACTAATGTAAACATCATTGCACTGAACCTAAACACATTCAGAACGCTAATGTAAACATCTCTGCACTGAACCTAAACACATTCAGAACGCTAATGTAGACATCTCTGCACTGAACCTAAACATCGTCTGAACGGTAATGTAAACATCACTGCACTGAACCTAAACACATTCAGAACACTAATGTAAACATCGCTGCACTGAACCTAAACATCGTCTTAACGGTAATGTAAACATCACTGCACTGAACCTAAACACATTCAGAACGCTAATGTAAACATCGCTGCACTGAACCTAAACACATTCAGAACGCTAATGTAGACATCTCTGCACTGAACCTAAACATCGTCTTAACGGTAATGTAAACATCACTGCACTGAACCTAAACACATTCAGAACGCTAATGTAAACATCGCTGCACTGAACCTAAACACATTCAGAACGCTAATGTAAACATCTCTGCACTGAACCTAAACACATTCAGAATGCTAATGTAAACATCTCTGCACTGAACCTAAACACATTCTGAGCGCTAATGTAAACATCACTGCACTGAACCTAAACACATTCAGAACGCTAATGTAAACATCACTGCACTGAACCTAAACATCGTCTAAGCGCTAATGTAAACATCACTGCACTGAACCTAAACACATTCAGAACGCTAAACATCACTGCACTGAACCTAAACATCGTCTGAGCGCTAATATAAACATCACTGCACTGAACCTAAACAGATTCAGAACGCTAATGTAAACATCGCTGCACTGAACCTAAACACATTCAGAAATCTAATGTAAACATCACTGCACTGAACCTAAACATAGTCTGAGCGCTAATGTAAACATCACTGCACTGAACCTAAACACATTCAGAACGCTAATGTAAACATCTCTGCACTGAACCTAAACACATTCAGAACGCTAATGTAAACATCACTGCACTTAACCTAAACATAGTCTGAACGTTAAAGTAAACTTCACTGCACTGAATCTAAACACATTCAGAAATCTAATGTAAACATCACTGCACTGAACCTAAACATAGTCTGAGCGCTAATGTAAACATCACTGCACTGAACCTAAACAGATTCAGAACGCTAATGTAAACATCTCTTCACTTAACCTAAACATAGTCTGAACGTTAAAGTAAACATCGCTGCACTGAACCTAAACACATTCAGAACGCTAATGTAAACATCTCTGCACTGAACCTAAACACATTCAGAACGCTAATGTAAACATCACTGCACTGAACCTAAACACATTCAGAACGCTAATGTAAACATCTCTGCACTGAACCTAAACACATTCAGAACGCTAATGTAAACATCACTGCACTTAACCTAAACATAGTCTGAACGTTAAAGTAAACTTCACTGCACTGAACCTAAACACATTCAGAAATCTAATGTAAACATCACTGCACTGAACCTAAACATAGTCTGAGCGCTAATGTAAACATCACTGCACTGAACCTAAACAGATTCAGAACGCTAATGTAAACATCTCTTCACTGAACCTAAACACATTCTGAAAGCTAATGTTAACATCACTCCACTTAACCTAAACATAGTCTGAACGTTAAAGTAAACATCGCTGCACTGAACCTAAACTTCGTCTGAACCGTAATGTAAGCGTCGCTGCACTGAACCTAAACACATTCAAAACGCTAATGTAAACATCGATGCACTGAACCTAAACGTAGTTTGAGCGCTAATGTAAACATCACTGCACTGAACTTAAACATCGTCTGAGCGCTAATGTAAACTTCACTGAAGTGAACCTAAACACATTCTGAACACTAATGTAAACATCACTGCACTGAACCTAAACATCGTCTGAACGCTAATGTAAACATCACTGCACTGAACCTAAACATCGTCTGAACGCTAATGTAAACGTTGCTGCACTGAAGCTAAACACATTCAGAACGCTAATGTAAACGTTGCTGCACTTAACCTAAACATCGTCTGAACGGTAATGTAAACATCGCTGCTCTGAACCTAAACGTTTTCTGAACACTAATATAAACATCACTGCACTGAACCTAAACACATTCAAAACGCTAATGTAAACATCGTTGCACTGAACCTAAACACATTCTGAACGCTAATGTAAACATCGTTGCACTGAACCTAAACATTGTGTGCACGCTAATGTAAACGTTGCTGCACTGAACCTAAACATCGTCAGAATGCTAACGTAAATGTTGTATCGTAACATAAATAACCTAAACATCATCTAAACACTAACGCAAACGTTACTGCACTCAACCAAAACTTTGTCTGAATGCTAACGTAAATGCCGCAGCACTTAACCTAAACATTGTCTGAACGTTAACATAAACAGTACTGCACTGAATCTAAACAGTCTGAATGCTAATACAAATGTCATTGCTCTTAACTTAAACACTGTTTGAACATTAACCTAAACGCCACTGTACTGAACCTAAATGTCACTGTGCTGCTCTTAAACACTATGAGCGCTATCCTAACATGACTGCAGTAAGCTCAAACTTAAACACCTAACCTTTTAATAACATTCAGCACATTTTACTGTCAAAGAACTTTGCTCAATATCATTGGTAGCCACTTGCATATCTAATTTTGAAAATAACACTGTAGTAATACCAAACAATTGCATTATGCTGTTGGAGTTTAGTGCCCTGTGAATAATGTAAAATCTAATTGAGGCAGTGGTATACACAGTGCCCAGTGTGTGTATGTGTAACTGAGAGAATGAGAATGAATTCCTCGAAACAAACAAGCACACCAATACCACTGTACCTATTCGTGTCTGAAATTTCCTCTCCTCCCCACTCATCCTACCCCTCCTGTCCTACATGATCTAACTTTTACATGCACTGCATATAAAGCAGTATTGATTTAGCTCTCTTTCTCTCCTCTTCTCCTTCCTTCCTGCTCCTCTCTCTGTTTGACACATGATTTGATGTGATTTTGCTATCTCTCTTTCCTCTCTCCCTCTGGATTATTCCTTCCATCTTTTGTTCAGTGTGCATAAAGGCTATTGACAACCAATGTCCGCCCACTCTTCAACATGGAGCCCTGAGCCACAGATCCTACTGTTCTCTACATGGCTGTGAGCTGTGCTCCGTCAACTCGACCTTCGGCATGCACAGTGCTCTAGTGAACGAGGCCTGCCATTTCTAGACTGTGAACATTTTCTAAAGTTGTCATTGGTTTACATGTTTTACACCTGTGAAGCTGCTGGGAGTGTTTAAAGGTGTGTAAGTTTTGTGCCACCAAACGGATGTGCAAAAATAATGACTGAATAATGTTTTAGTGCAATGTTTTCTTGACTTGTCAGTGCTTTTTAGTGAGTTGTCTATGCATTTTTAGCTTGAATATAAGAAAGTATTTTTGGGATGCACAATATATCCTTGCCATATCAATAAATCTAATATTATTGTGTTATTGTGTTTTTTAATAGATTATTGATACATTTACGTATTTAATTGGACATTCTCATTTACACTATTTTTACCTTTAGATTACCTTTGCTATCATCTAACACTCACATAAAGTTAACCTTAATTTAATAACGCTGTTAAAATTAGTATAGCAAATCTCAAAATTTATTTGAGATTGAATTTTTCATATTGTACAATAATATCATTGAATTGTATAATAATATTTAATTCCATGCCATGAAAATAACTATTGCCTTTTTATTATTGTCATTTTAATATCAGTACATCCCTAAAGTATTGAAAATGAATTGCACAAATCACTTCTAAAGAAAGTATGAAATCAAAATTGATCCTACTTACTTTCATAATACATGTCTAGGGTGTTCATCAGTGCATGTTACTGCATAAGTTTTTTTTTTGAATAATTTATAACTTACTATAAATGTAATAATTTTCTGTACCTCTGAAATGGTGAGCAAAAATATTAACTAATAATTTCATAGCCTAATGGGTTGCCTAATGTTTTCACGATCCAATCAAATCCCAGTGGATGAAATGAAGTCCTTGTGAACATTATTTTCCAATAAAAATTTTGTTTCCTTCAGATTTTTGTCACATTATGGATATGCTGCAAATGTCATTACGTTGCCATGTAATTTCACGCATGTACATAAATGCGTAGAAATGATAAATGGACAAATTCTGATACATCATTTCGACCGCAGCCAGATGCACGTTTTCTGTTAGCTATAATCATCATGTTATTCCTCTTTTCTCTGCGTACACACACGCGGCACACCACAGTTTCATAATCACTTTAATTGGAGGCAGCAGAAAGGAGGTAATTTGGCAGAGAGCGGAAGAGGAGAGAAAAAAGATAAAAAGAGCAGGATTGCAGAGCTGTGTTTACTGAGCGACTGATGACTGGCTTTTGGCTGCTGTTTTTTGTTAATGTGTTTTCAGTATTGTCTTTGGGGTTGAATAGAGGTTAATTCTGTCATTTAAAAGCACGGATCAACCTTGAGCACACACATGTGCCGTAAACTGCCATTTTACTGCAGGTTTGTTGACATGCAAAGGTTTTTTTTTTTTTGTGCATGTACTGTCCTTAAAATTTGGATTTTCTTACAATTATTGGATTAAAATATAAATACAAATACAGCATATTTAAAATATGATGCATTTAGCATCACTTTGTTCATTCCTTTCCTCCCCCTCTAGAAAAAAAGAGAAGGGGTTTAACCTAAGTGCTTCTGTGCCCTCTGGTGCATGTTTCTATTCAGAATAGCAATGTTGAACAGTGCAGATCTAAGTAAGTATGTGTGTACCATTATGTATAGCTTTTCTCCTATTACATGTGGTCACATATGTATGCACACACACATGGGGGGATGGTGCATTAAATGTGTATTTGGACAGCAGTGGGCTGAAGCATCACATCACATCCTACACTTTTTGGGCTGATAGTCATGCTGCAGGAAGACTACCTGCTGTTTGGGCTGGATGGGGAGGGCTTTTACTCACCGGACTCGCCTCCATGCAGTAAGTTTTGACCAGAGTGTTTCTGGATCGGGTCCAAGAGTTTTGAGAAGTGGCTGGAGGTTTAGCTTCTTGGTTTGTTGGAATGTGAAATACTGTTTTAATTCATAGAGGAACTTTAATGAAGACAGCAGCTTTCTTCTCTCTGTCTGCTGTGCAGATTAGATTGTGTTGTGTTTGGATTGTGAGACAAAGAACTGAAAAGCTTTTGTCTTTTTCTTAATTGTTTGCACACATCATTAGCAGGCCTGAGATAAATGTTGTGCTCTATGGCATTTTCCCCGTGTGTGTGGCACAGCTTGCATATTTGATGCAATATAAAACCTTTTTAAGGGAGTGTTGAGATAAAAATAGAAAACTCTCTGAGCTGGAATTTTAGAAGGAGATTATGACTGTAATTGTGGGATACATTCACCAGTGAAAATATGTAACGTTAATAATTTATTAAGAACTATAAAATTAATTTCCATTTAATTCCATTTTATTTTATTTATAAAATAATGTTATTTATATATCATAATGGAAATACATGGATTTCATAATGTGTCAACATTTAGCTTGTTCCTTATTTGCCTTAATGACAACAGCACTCAAGCTGAAAAAGTTTATGCTATTTTTGATTATTATGTTCTCCAGCATGGTTTGAGATGATCCAAAGAGCATGTTGAGCTTCAGTGGAAGGAAAGAACATCTCACCAGCTGTAAAAATAGTCGCATGATCATTGTAACTAATTTACTTCTTTTATCAGTGCAGGAATAGTAGAGAATTACATAGGAATAGTCCAGAATCCTAAATATAAAAAAAGTTCCATTTTTTTTTTTTTTTTTTGAACTAGGTTTTAAAAGAAAAAAATATTTTCAGATTTTCTTTGGTGTCAATCTCCCCACTGTGTATGTGATTTAAAAACCCAGAAACCAATTTGAAGAAACTATAATAGTATAAAACAGTAACTTCTCTATAAAACTGTAGAGTCAACTCAACCTTAAATAGTGCAAATTGTTATTTATTGAATCTAATGTGCTTTATTTTAAGAATGGCTAGTTAAGAGGAAATTAAATGCGTGCAGCAGTGAGGAATGATGGAATGAATGTGACAGTGAGGAGAGATGGTGTAGGTTTCTCACTACAGGCGCTCCGGCTGATGTCTTTTGATGCCGGCACTTTCCTCTTTCATATTATGCTCTGTGGCCTTTGACAGCACAGGCCAATTAGTGCAGCACATCAGAAGAGCATGCCAGAGCCAAACTACCATGGGAAACCATGAAGCAATCCACTATTCGTATCGGGTTCAGAGAGCCGCAGTCTTTGCATATGTAAAAGTGGCTACTGTAGGCCTATTTACAATGTGATTTATATTAAATAGCCAGGGGTCATGTACTGTAAGCTTTAAAATTCATTCACCCTGTAAACTCATGTTTTTCTGAACTGTATGGTGAACTTTTCTCATTGTGCCAGGTGTTGCAGAGCAGGCAATTTACTTGACAGCCGCTGCGGCATATTGTAAATGCATTCATTACGCATTAAAAATAACCAAGCGTTGTTGGAGGCCCTGTCGGATCCCATGATTTGAAGTGGTTTAAGCAAACTTTTTCATCTGAATGATGTTATATTCCTCTCATGTGCTCTGTAATCTATCCAGATTGTGAGGAATGAGTCACACGCAGCAATCAGTGGCAGGAAACAGACTGGTCATGACTTTCAGAGAGCATTAGTGAGCGAAGGAAGGCTTAGTTAATGTTCCTCCACCTAAATTCTCTTCCCTGGGACTTTTGTGTTTTGTATGAATGGAGGGAAGCTAATACGGATTGCCATGAGCTAATCAGGTGTGGATTTGATGTCATTTTAAAAGTTTTTCAAATTTCTTGAGTCATTCAGTGTATAGTAATGTGGCATGTTGTGTTAAAAATTGTACAATGCACTTTTCTGAGAAAAATAAACACACAAACACATAAATTAAAAAAATTAAATATAAATACATACATATATAAATATAAATTATAAATAAAATATATATGAATGAATATATACTGTATATATATATATATATATATATATATATATATATATATATGGTTTTTGTTTTTTGACAAACACATTCATTATACACAATATTTTTCTATTTATTTACAATACATTTCAAAAGTTGGGGGTCAGTAAGATTTTTTAAAAGAAATAAATTAATTTTGTTCATCAAGGATGCATTAAATTCAAAAGTGGCAGTAAATACATTTATAATGCTACAAAATATTTCGGTTTTAAAATAAATGCTGTTCTTTTGAACTTTCTATTCACCAAAAAATCCTGAAAAAATCACTTTCCATAAAAATATTATGCAAATCAGCATATTACAATGATTTCTGAAGGATCATGTGACATTGAAGACTGGAGTAATGATGCGGAAAATTCAGCTCTGCTATCACAGGAATAAATTATATTTTAAAATATATTCAAAGTGAAAACAGTTATTTTCAGTTTTAATAATATTTCATAAATATCACTGTTTTTACAGTCTTTATGTTTATAGTTAAATATTATTATGTCTTATTATTATAAAACATAATAAAAATTATTTAATAGTGATGTGGCAGTCTCTGCAAACTATTGTTTTTTTTTGTTTTTTTAACAGTGTACACTGATATCTGGATCATTATTTAAATACATTTTTATTTTTGCATTAATTTTATTATGTATAAATGTATTATTTTAGGGTTGTGGTTTAATCTGTTTCACCATCTGAATCCAAACAGCACGTAAAACAGAAGTTGCTGTGGTTTGTTGCTTTAGTGTGTCAGTCTGACGGTCTCTTGTATTGTGGGTGGTACTTGGCCAGAATAATTTGGACCAGATCTTCCGCCATTTAGTGAAAAATTTGGTGAGGCGAGACTGTGAAGCTTATGAGACTTTATTTGCAGACTCGGTCTGATATATCCTTCTCTAACTCCCTCCTTACTTGATTATTGTGTATATATTGTATTAAGATTGCCTGTTGCTATGGTTGTTGATTGTTTATCTTAAAGATATCACACAACAACCCTGATGTATAACATCAGACTAAAGCTATAAATTATGTCAGATCAAAGGTTTCAAGGTTAAAAAAGATTCATCAACTTTCTGCTTACTCTTTTCAGCATAATGAGTCATGAAGTATGCCACAGTGCTAAACTGTTCAGCATCTATCTATAGCTGTGCGTGCGCTGTTCTGTGTGAACGACAGCTGGGGAAAATTAACAAGCACTCTAAAATCAAAAGACCCCATCCATCTTTTCTCCTCAGTCATGTTTTTTCTCTTCCTCTTTTCCGCTCCTCTGCCATTCTTTGGCTGAGTGACAGATTGAAAAGATGCAGAGATTACTTATTCTTTGTCCCCAAAGTGAACAAAAAACAAAGCAAAGGAGGAGAGGGAAAATGAAAGCAGCGATATTTGGTTTAGGGGAAGAGGGAAGAGAAGGCAGAAGTATGTGTGATAGAGATAAGCACAGTAGAGACAGAGAGGGTGATGGGGTCTTACTCAAAATAAAGATACCACCTACCGAAAAGAGAGGGAGAAAGAGTGAGTGGAAAAAGAAAGAAAGAATCAATCAGATACATGTGTTCCATTTTATTTTAACAAATCCCAAGCTTAAATCACTTCCACTGCTGTGATCAAACACTGATTTTTTTTTTTCTTTTACAGTGGACACAAAAACATCTTTTGATATTGAATTGACCCAGAAATGTCTTTGAGTTATATAGACACAGTGCAATCCATTTTTAATCACTTGTAGGGTGCATATCTGACTTTTTTTTTTTTTTAATGTTCACTTATTATTTTTGCCCTCTCAGGTCTCCAAAAGAGTCATAATGTAGTTTAACATGCCCACTGTCCAACTTCTCTCTCAGTTAGGTAGTTTGTTTTTGCTACTATACCTAAAAAGGGATAGTTCACCCAAAATTTAAAGTTCTGTCGCCATTTACTGACCCTCATGTTGTTCCAAACCTGTATAAATTTGAATTTGGAGCACAAAATATTTTGAAGAATGTTGGTGACAGGACAACATTGGACCCCATTGACTTTCATTGTATGGACATTTTTTCTTTCTGAAATTTCAAGCTGGGAACATAAGGGTAAATGATGACAGAATTTTCTTTTTTGAGTGAACTACCCATTTAAATCTATATGTAAATGGTCTCTGTTGTGATTGGCTAACCTGCATTAGTTCCTGCATTAGAGTGTGAAAGGTGTCCAAAAAAAAAAAAAAAAAACTCCATGCTGATATGTACTGCACAACTTTTTAGTCAAATTGAGGTTCACTTTGGGAACAAAGATTGTTGAGTGACACATTTTTGCAGTTTAATTTTCATAAATGGTAGGGATGAGGCTTTGGACTGTTTCGTGTACTAGTACTTCAGGCTGTTTTAATTCAAAAGAGCGAGGAAAATCCTGATGTACATGATATGCCTCCTTTTAAAAAGCAGTTTAAAACACTTGAGGAAGGAGAACAAAAGATGCTGTGAGTTGAAGGGTGAGTGAAGGACGGCTCTTGAGAAAGATTGCGCTCTTCCTGTCCCACTGAGAGTGCAATCATTCAATCTTTACATCATACATACTGTGACTCTCCCGTCTGAACCTCCATTACGTTTTTTTATTCATTCCCCTCTCTAACAGATTCACATTTTCACTTGATCCCTGTGCATGGCCCATGACAGAATGCTTGGCACTGTGATATTTGCATTGTGTATTCAAAATGCCTCAAACATTTGTCCACCTCTACATGGAGCTGCTCTTTAAGATCTTTGTGCAGATCTTAAGTGTTGTTGAAAGAGCTGCTATTTGCATTGAGAGGTGCACTGGTGCTGTCCATGGTGCTGATAAACTGGGCCAACCTGGAGCTGTCCTTGGTGCTGAAAAAAATGCTGACTCCTCTGTTACCATAAATGCTTGTGTTTACCGCATATTATGCATTGTTGCTGTTTAAAATGGTACAGATCATGTTGGTTGCACTGATGCTGTTCTGAGAGCATGTGATTAATGTAAGTCTTACAGTATCTTGGTGCTGATGAGCTGCATTTCTTCTTATTTAACATTGTGTAGTCATGCAGCATATCTCACTGCTGCCTCATTCCCTTCATCTCTTAGACATTTACATTTACATTTACATCAACATTTACATCAGCATTGAAGCTTAAGTGTGTTGGAAGAGGTCAGTATTGGTCTCTGCTGACTGAGCCTTTCTGATAAATGACTGTTGAGGCAAATGTCCATTTTAAAGTGTTCCTTTACTGACAAAAGCATTCAGAATAACTCTCTTTAATCATGTGTGTTTGTGTAAATGTATTATTAATGCATAAATGCCCAGTATTTTTTTTAAATGAACAACATTTAGTAATCAATGAAATAAATTAATCAAATAATACTCAATAAAATTAATTTTGTATATGATATTTCATACACCAAAAGTTGTAACACATTTTTTTTATAATAAATAATAAATCGATAATAAATAATATTTAATAAAATGTATATATGTAATGTCAATAATAATATTTTAATAATAAAACAATATCATTTAATGATTATGTATCATAGATAGATAGATAGATAGATAGATAGATAGATAGATAGATAGATAATTCTGTGACAGGCTATGATTTCTGTTATAAGTTTCACTTTTTTTAATCAGCTTATTTTATTCAGCAGTTCATTATGGATGTCCTGTGGTGTGACAAATGAGTTTTTAAAAGTACAGATATAGTCTCTCAAATGATATGCAGTCATTAAAAATTATAATATTATATAATATTCGTAATTAAAGTAAATAATTTAAAAATAGTATTTAAATAAATTACTTAAAATAATAAAGTTTTGTTTTTGGGGTAAGAGCAGGGTTAGTCTGTAGTTATTATAACTAGCTATAAAAATATAGCACCAATAGAAGTCTTTAGTATGTCTTGATTTAGCTAGAGGTGTGTGTGTGTGTATGTGTGTGTGTGTGTGTGTGTGTGTGTGTGTGTGCGTGCGTGCATGTATGTATGTATCATGCGTGCTTACCACAGTGAGGCGCTGTGTGTTTCAGCAGAACTCCTCCTGCTCCTCCTCCTTTCTACACACTCTTTCTCACTCTGTCCCTCTCTCCTCTTTCTCTTTCCTCCCTCTTTCCTCTATCTGATGAGGATCTCTCATCTCTTCCACTCCATGACCAACCGATCTAATCAAATCACTGTGGACATGCTACCTTCCGCTCTTCCTCCTCTCTTTCTCCGCTCTTCATACTCTCTCTCTTTCACTCCATCCAGGTTCTTCTTTCCTTTCTCACTCTCTTGTTCTGAATCTGGGTCATCCACTAGCATGACGGACAGTCTCCCATTATCACACTCTCCACTTCTCCCCTAAAGCAAGAGAAGGAAATAAGAGAGGGAAAGCAGGTGAGAGAGGGCTAAGGGATGAGAGAAAGTCACAGAGAGTGCTCTGTTTGTCTGAACGCACGTTCTGATTGGCTGCTCGTCCGGCTGGTGTCACATTCTGCCCTCTTCACATGTTCACGCATCGGCAGCATCCTCACACGAGTGTAACACTCTAATTCACGCTCACACACACACACACACACACAGGCACACAGAGAGACTCATGAGTTCTGTCGGACACCGCTGGAATAATGGCTTCTTTACACTGGATTCCTTCAGCCTGTCCTCTTCTAAAGCTAACGGACTAACCATCGTCCTTGTCTGTTCAGATGAGTAAGTGACAGCGCAGTCTTCTTCAAAGATGCCTGTTTCTTACATGCTCTTCTGTATCTGTGTGTGCTTAGAGATGCAATCTGTTACATCAAGCTGACAAGCATGTGGTCAAGCTCTTAGATATGCTTTTGCATATAAGCTTGTAGTTATGCTTTTTTAACATCATCTTATCTTTTCCGTCAGTCATTCATCTGACAGTGTCACTCATCCTCAGTCCTTTTATTGTTTTCTCGATTTGGCTAACAATCATATTTCAGCTCATCTTATATTGTTATCTTTTTTTGTGCTCTCTCTCATTTAATTTATTATACTATTAATAATAATAATCATAATCATAATAATAATAATTATTATTATTATAATTATTATAATGATTATTACAGGGAAATAAAATTTAAAAACTAATTAATTTTATGTGTGTATCATTAATACATCACACACATATATATATATATATATATATATGTGTGTGTGTGTGTGTGATGTGTGTGTGTGTGTGTGTGTGTGTGTATATATATACATATATTATATATTAGTGCTGTCAAATGATTAATGGTGATTAATCGCATCCAGAATAAAAGTTTTTGTTTACAAAAGATACTGTATGTATGTGTACTGTGTTTATTTATCATGTATATATAAATACACACACATTCAGAATATATTTTGAAAATATTTACATGTATATACATTTATATATTTATTAATATATTTATATTCTATATAAATATATTTAATATATAAACATATATATATATAATATATATTTTTCTTAAATATATACATGTGTTTGTATTTATATATACATAATAAATATACACAGTACACACTCATATATTATATAAACAAAATCTTTTATTTTGGATGCGATTAATCGTGATTAAATCATTTGACAGCACTAATATATATATATATATATATATATATATATATAGATATATAGATATATATATAGATAGATAGATAGATAGACAGATATATAGATATAGATATAGATATAGATATAGATATATATAGATATATATATCATTAATATATTAATGATACACACACGTTTACATATATAAAGAATAGTTTTTATTATGATTTTAATTAATATAATTTATTTCTCTGTATTAATATATTAATGATATATACACTATATACACACACACACACTTTATAATTATTGTTATTACTTTGGTTATGCTTAATTTTAAGATGTCATTGTTATAATTATACAAATCAGTAATATTATTTAACAAATAATAGTAACATTATAGAGTTAGGGTTATTTAGGGTTAGTAGCTTAAAATTATGCACCAAAAGTTTTGTTTACACATTTTTTTGGATAATAAATAATAAATAATATTTAATAAAACACATAAAAATAAATAAAAGTAAAAATAAAAATAAAAATAAAAATTATATATATATATATATATATATATGACAATTTTAATGTCAATTTAATATATCTGATTAATAATTCATATTACTATTAAATAATAATATATTAAATAGAATAATAGTATAAATAAATTTTATAACAGTAATGAAAATTTATATTTTTTATGTATATTATGTATATTATGCAGTGACAAGCTATGATTTCTCTTAAGTTTTATTGTTCAATAATTTACTGTTATTATTGTAAATTATTAAACATTACTAATTTATTTATTACTAATTTACTGTTTATATATATATATATATATATATATATATATATATATATATATATATATATATATATATATATATATATATATATATATATATTCATTATATAATAACTGCCTGAACTATTCTTCAGTATCTTTTTTGTTGCTAAGAAACCAATGTAAATTTACACAGTATCTTTGGCAATGTGCAAGGCATGTTATATTTAAGACATAATTGCTAAGTATTTTGTTGCAGTATAATATTTTGGTGGTGTTGGTATGAGTTTGTCTGGCTGCTGATTTGATACTATGAACAAGCTCTAGTTTGTGTGCTCTTGGTCCATTGGTAATTCAGCTCAACTATTTTGAGCTTTATGTGTGTCAAGTGCAGCTCTGTGAGGAATTTCTACTGTTAGTGCCACCATTATTTATTTTCAAAGCCAGGGCGTGAAAAATTATGATTCCTTGACACATTGTTCTGTGGCTGGAGTCTGTAGGCGTCAGATCAGAGAGGTTGCATCTTGTGATCACCAGATGGCCTTATATTTCAGCTAACACATGGACACATCCAATGCATATGTGGCTTTGTACACAAACACTCTCACATACTCACACTTATATATCAAGCTGACATTTACAAGCTATCTATGTGAAAACTCAGAAGTGATCCTCCATACCCTTCACAACTGAAAAAATACAGAATTAAATAGTTTGAACAAAAGTCTAAGCAAATCTGTAAATAGATTCAAGCTATACATCCTTTGCCAGTTTGAAATACCTCCGGTCTTTGTCATTGTGCTGTCTGAATGTGTATGTGAGTGTGTGTGTGTGCTTGTGAATCTGTGTTTTTATGTGTGACTGATGCATTACATGACAGATTTCCATGTGTGACATTCTTTATCTGTGCTGAATTTGTTATTTTCAGCATTCAGAGACACTTTGTGCTTGTTTGTGTCTATGTGTGTGTGTGTAGCTCGCCATAAATGTTTAATGTTAATACAACTAAAATCTTGGAAAAACATTTTCAAAAGGATGAGACGTTACAGAATGCATTCAGCCTGTTGGTATCAGCCAAGATACATATCCACAATGCACTGCTGCTGTGCAGATACGCTCACAAAATGTGTCATTTAAAGTTTGCTGATTTAATTCATAATTGTTGTATGTGATGATAATAGTGTCTGGCAGCTGTAGATAATTACATGCTGTTTTTATGTTGCAATTTTTCCGAAATGCAATTCCCATTTGCTCTGGCATGAAATGCAGAGGTACTGGCTGTCTACTGAAAATCTTTTACCCTTAATATTCCCATGGCTGTTTATCTATGTTGTGTAAGACAGTATAGGGCTAGAACATAAACATTTGTGCTTACTGATGTGCATACAGTGTGTGCTCACATTATATATTTTATATATCAGCTAGTGTATGTAGACATGTTTAGACATTGCACCCACACACACTCAGCTTAGACAGACTGCTGGTCAGTCATCTGTATGCTCTGTAACTTTGCAATGATATGGAATATTCCACTTATTTATTTTAGTCACTGCCACTGCCGTGTTTTCTAACTTATCATTCCTCATGTGCTGCTTTTTCCTATATTAATACTGTAAAGCTGCTTTGACACAATCTGTATTGTTAGAAGTGCTTTATAAATAAAGGTGACTTGACTTGACTTGACTTTCTGGTAAGATTTCGCAAACGTTCCACTGTTGTCCACAGAAAAGCCTAAGTCGTGCCATGTGTATCCCTTAAATTATTCAGCACTGTTTTGGATCTAGACATCTGGACTGACTGGGAGTCTTCGTGGTCTCACAGTGTTGTCTGGTGAGGTGTGAGTGTGTGTGTCTCTGAGTTTGTTATCAGTCCCCGAGAGCTTGCCAAGGAAGGAAAACAGCCATGAAAGTGCATTAGATTTTAGATACTCTGTATCTCCCTCTTTCTATGTCCCCGTCTCTTTCTCTCACACAGATATGTTCTTTTTTTAAATGTATTTGTTCAACTATGGGCTCTTTTAGAAAATAAACGTTGTAATTTTATTATATGTATATATATATATATATATATATATATATATATATATATATATGTATGTATATATATATATATATATATATATATATATATATATATATATATATATATATATATGTGTGTGTGTGTGTGTGTATTATAATTTTATTTATTTATATTTTTATTTTGTTTTGTTTTGTTTTGTTTTGAATAAAAATGCTGACTTATTGGTCCTGCTAATGTAATTTCATAGCCAGCATTTATGTATCTTAAAAACACAGCTTGTATTATTTGAGAAAATTACAGCTTGATTTGAATGACTACAAAAAAAAAAGGAAAAGAAAAAAAACATTCACAAGTGATAATTATCTTGATTTTCTTTTTCTTCACACATCACATGTGTCATATTCTTTCTAAAGCATGGTCTTCACTTTTCTGTCATTTTCGAGAAAAAGCACATTTTTGATAACACTTAATGGCAAATTTGTTGATAGTGGTAGAAATTATGCAAAAACTGAAGTTATTATTAATAAATTATGAAAATAATTTCCATTATAAAAATAATTTATGCAAGTTTTTGTTTAGATGTTGTCATATCTGTTATTTGTGTATTTAAAAAAAATTATGTAATTAATTAAGTTTTTAAATAGTTTTAATATATATTTTTCTATTTTAAAATCACAAGTCTGGTTCTGGAACAAGGATAAAACAATAAAAGGCATTTGAAAAGTGGCAAAAATTAATGAAGCCAAATTTTCAATTTATTTTTGCTTATTTTCCTTTTATTTATATGGGCCAGTATATAGAGCGGAGAGAGAGAGGGGGCACTCGAGCTCAGGTCACCCGAAGTGCAGTCACGCTATATGCTGGATAAACTATCTGTCCATTTTAATACCTCAGTTGAAGAAATTCTCAATGTAACTTTAAACTCAGTCTTGCCAGGAGATATACAATATAGCCACACTCACTTTCTCAACATTCAGTGCTGTGTGTTTGTGAGTGGTAATTAAATGGCAGTTAGTTTGGACTCACACTGTTTCAGCCCTGCACTAATTAAAGAATCATCTGTTAATTCTGCTGAAAGACGGCAGACCTCAGTGCTCAAAGAGCACACTGGCAGGATGCACATAAATTACAGAAATTAACTCTTGCCACCTCCAGGGTGTTCCACTTGATGTATATCACTTGATGAATATTCAAACAGAAAACTATTTTTTTTTGCTGAAAATCATGAGATTCAGTATCTAATGACCCTTAGAAACTCTATGTGTGAATGTTAGTTCCCTAAAGCAACATTCTCTTGTGCAACTGAGGGGAAAAAAGAGTGATTCTCAATAAAGCTGGTTTGCCTACACAACACAAACACACACACACACACACACACACACACACACACTTCAAGACTTTCTTCAAGTACAACGTTTGAAAACCATTGCTCTCGTTGCATTGAATCCAATTAAAAATAAACACTTACTGTAATAATTAGTTTCTCAAAGCATTACTTTTGAAAAATAGCCGATCTGTCTCTCTCTCTTTTGTCTCTTATACAGAGACACAAACTTTCTCTCTTACACACACAAACAGTCTTATTAGACAGTAATAAACAGCAATATTACATCAATAGCTGGACTAAACATGAATTCTTTTTATGTGTATTTTTCTGTTTTTAAGCTGTGAGTGTTTCTATTTCTTTATAGATTTTAATTGTGTTATCGTAGCTATATTTTGTATTTTGTATGTTGTGTATGTGTTTTTAATGTTTTTGAAAGAAGACAGATATGCTCAACAAGGCTGCATTTATGTAATCAAAAATACAGTAAAAACTGTGATATTGTGGAATATTATTACAATTTAACATAACTTTTCCATTTGAATATTCAGTATTTTAAAATGTAATATATTCCTGTGAAAGAAAAGCTATTTTTTTTTATTACTCCATTACTGTATTTTGAAATAAATCCTGGTGAGCATATGAACCTTTTTTTAAAAGATAATTTAAAAAAAACTTAATTATTCCAAACTGAAGTTAACTTTTTGTCCCAATGGTTTATGTATTATTATATTATTAGAGCATTAATTCACACTCACATTTAAACTTGATCTCACTAAAAGTGAGCAGATGTTGAACTATGTAACAGGAGTAAGCTGTCTGAAAAGTTCCTGAATCCTGACTAATTACCTGATGGGCAATTAAAACACGGTTCCTCATTGCAGAGGTCCTGACATCGGCCAATTAAAACACAGCACTGGGGAGCTGGGGGTCTAAACCTCAGGACAGGAGCTGTCTGTGAACTCATGCTTAAAAGAGCTGTTCTTGGCCCAAAAATGTAATTTAGCCACCTAAAATTCCCTTACTACATGCCATACTCGGTTTTATGTCAGTCCAAGAGTAGATTAAACAAAAAAAAATCATTAACCAATTTACTGAAATCTCTTTAGCTGCAAAGAGGGTTCGCTGACAACCTGATTTTTATTCAATGTTTTTCTAATTACAAACCTTTTTTCATTAAAAATTCACATTTGTGAGCAGTCAAGTGTGGGCAATAAAGGAGAATATCTATGGTTTTCAAGGTCATGATGCTGAAGAGTTACATTAAGTGTAAGTCACTCGTTGCTGTATGCATGCTTTGGCCATTTAGCTAAAGCAGTTCTCAGACTTTATCACATTTTTAAATTTCTTTTTGAGTGTATGCGTGTGTAAGTATGTTTGCTTACCTCCATGCTGAGCAATGTTTCCAGCAGAATAAAGTGAGTTCAGTGGGTGATGGAAAGAGAAATGATTGCTTTAAGCAGAGGAGGAAAAAATCTGCCACTGTTGGTGACATCCAAATACTGCCTCAGCCTCCTACGCTCTAGACGTTCATCAATAAAGATGCCCTGCATGCAAACCTAACAGAAGGTTTGGATCTTTAAAAGAAGATCAAAAAAAAGATTGTTTTGGTGATGGAACAGTTAATAAGCAGACAGGTAAATCAGGGCAGCAGTCTGTCTGAAGTTCGTTAATTATGGATGTCAGCTCCTCAGTTGAGCTGCAGCCTGAAGAAAAGTGAAATTGAGAGAAACAATCGTTCTTTGATCAGCTTTTGTTATGTTGTGCTGGAAGATCAGAGTGAATGGGCCTGTACTTGTCTTGTGTTAATAGCGGCTCGGTGCTGTAGGTATCAAGGGAATAGTCTGATTCTTGGAAATATTTCCCTAAAGGGAATAAAACTCTTAAACGTGTGTTCTGAGTTTCACAAAGACTGACAGCCCACTGTGAATATTTACATAGGATCATGACCACAATGCCTACACATCCACTTTCACATCACTTAGTTCACCCAAAATGAAAGTTCTGTCATTATTTACTCACTTTAATGTTGATTTTAAATCTGTGTGACTTTCTGGTCACACTTTATTTTAAGGTCCAATTTTAGCTAACCATTAACTATGACTTTTGCCTCAATAAACACCTAATTTGCTGCTTATTAATAGTTAGTAAGGTAGTTGTTAAGTTTATGTATTGGGCAGGATTAGGGATGTAGAATATGGTCATACAGAATATGTGCTTTATAAGTACTAATAAACAGTTAATATTTTATTAATAGGCATGCTCATAAGCAAAGCTAGTTAACAATGAGAAAGTTAGTTAATAGTGAGAATTGGTTCCTATACTAAAATGTTACCAACTTTATTTCTTCTGTTGAACATAAAAGATATTTTGAGAAATGTATGTGTTGTTTTTCTTTCTTTTTTAATTTATTTATTTTTTATTTTTATTTTTTTGTCCATACAGTGGAAGTCAATGGGCACCAAAAATGTTTGGTCACCAGTATTCTTCAAAATATCTTTTTTTTTGTTGTGCAGAAAAAATAAGCTGCTGTCATTGAATGCCTTACATGCATGTTCTTAAACTGATTAATAAGATGACAATGCATGTGGTCATATCGGTGAAATGTCATAAACAGTTCAAGCATAAAATGATCAACACAGCTAGATTTTTGCCTATTCCCCCGATTTTGAAAGGCATGTAAATACTTTAACCTGCATTCTATTGGTTTATTAAAGTGAGTATATGTGATATATGTGACAAGAAAATGTCCTTATGGCAGATCCAACCGCAGTGAGTGTTTCGCGGTACCGCAAACTCCAAATTATGTTCTCTTCTGCAGCAATTGGACAAGTAGTAGTCGTAAGAATTTACGAGAAAATATGAGAGGAGAATGAATCTGAATACTCTAGGGTTTTTAATGCTTTACTTACCATATACTCTCAGAAAAAGGGTACAAAAGCTGTCACTGGGGAAATACCTTTTCTAAAGGTACACATTTGTACCTTTTATGTACTAATATGTGCACTTTAGGTGCCAGTATGGACCCTTTAGGTACAAAAGTGTACCTTTTGAAGAGGTACCGGCCTAGTGACAGATTTTGTTCCTTTTTTGAGAACACACATATCAAAGAGAATCTTTTAAGTAGAATACAGAAATGCTTATGTTCCATCAACGAGAAGCAACCAGTTTATTAATAAAGTCATAATTGTGATTTACTTGCATTGCAGGATTATTGGTAGCACTTTCTTTTACAGTCCTCTTACTCATGTACATACTATGTACTTATTATAGTAATTACAATAACTAGGTAAAAACTAGGTACTAACCCTGAACCTACCCCTAAACCTAATCCTACCCCATGTAGTTACCTTATATTACCGGTACCTTCTTAGGTAGGTACACTGTAAGTACATGTAAGTACATGTACTGTAAAATAAAGTGCAACCGGATTATTTATTTTCATGTAAACTGGTAAAAATGATTTTTGGTAGTTAGCAGTATATCATATTGGCATGCATTGGAGTGTCATTGTTTTTGTACCTTATTTGCCTCTATTCTATATAGTTAACATTTATTTTGGTGCTTTTGCTTGTTGAACTTTTTATAGTTTTAAATTTAGTTTTAGTTAACAATGTTACACTTTATTTTAAGGTGTCCTTGTTACAGTGTAATGCATTTAAATACTGAGTAATATTATTTAACTACATGTACTTACTATATTGTTAGGATTAGGGTTTGGCTTAGGGTTACTTGCATGTAATTATGCATAATTAATTGTTACTATAATAGTAAGTACACGTAACGTGTAACAAGGACACTTTAAAATAAAGTGTTACTGTTAACAATAATAACCCTGGTACATGTATTACTTTAATGTACTAATATACACTTTTTAGGGGTAGATATGGTACAAAGTTGTCCCTCTACATGTACTGCCCAACTGTAAAAGCTAAAGCTGCTGTATCACTAGAAGTACAATTTTTGCAATGTTTTTCTCAAAGTGTCATTCTAATAATGCAATATGCCAGTATGCCTTGGCTGTTGTGTGTTTGTGTGTGGGTTAGGCTTTACCTGCTCTGTGGGTGCAGTAGACGTCAATGGAAAGTGGAATGTGTGTGTGTATTTTCTCAGTAGGCCTGTCAGGTAGCCAGGTTAGATATTACTGATGCCTCAGTGACACATACCACCTTATCCATCACCCACTGACTGAACAACACCACCGTCTGCTCATTCTCTCACATGCACAGACACGGACGCACCCACATTAAATCTTTCTCCCTCATACACGCTCATAAACCCATACGCCGGAGTTTTAGGAGTGCAAAAGCTTCTTACTTTCTCTTTTCTGTGCTTTGTGCAGTGAGCTGTGGATAATAAGAGAGATGTGAGTGAAACCGAGAGATAGACAGAGAGAGAGAGAGATTTCTGTAACCAACCGAAGCCACTGGAGCCAACACTTGCTCCCACCCTCTCTCTCTCTCTCTCTCTCTCTCTCTCTCTCTATCTCTCTCTCTCTTCTTTTTCAATGCTTAGACATTTTCAGTCAAATGTTTGACTGTTTTGGAAATGGATTGGCATGATGGTGGGATAAAGCTGGACAGAAGAGATAGGAAAAGTGATGAGCAATGAGGAACAAGAAGAGCCAGGTTGGATGCAAATTGTTCTCTTCTTATTCATCTTTATCTTGATATTCCCAGCTCTTTTCCCTCTATTGCTAATTAGTGGAATGAGGAGTGTCTTTGCCAGGGGGGTAATATGGTTGTTTGGATGTTTGTCCTTTTTCTGTCTTTATTTGTTAAGATGACTTGCGGTTATTGGGGTCAAAAAGACTACTAATGAAAATTGTTCTGTTTTGTATTCATTTATAATTTAATACTGCATGTTTTATTACAGCATATTGACTAAAGTGAAAAGTTCAATTAAAAAACTTTAGTATTTTTTTGCTTTAATGGCAGCATCCGAGATGAATGAACTCCACAAGTTTGTGTTGAGCCTGATGATCATGTTCTCCAGCATGATTTGAGATGATCTATAGAGCATCTTGATCTTCAATAGAGGAAGAACATCTGACTGTCTATACAAATAGACACAAGATCAGTGTCACTAACTAATTTACTTTGTGACCTAGAAATACTGAAGAATCTGAAACATTTCCTATTCATTTTACTTCATAAATAAAATGTTGTTTATTTCCAAGTTTAAATTACATTTTGAACTCCAGATTTAAGGGATTTCGTGAAGTGATTTCACTTTGATCCCAGAAGAAAAATTGTGTGCATGCTGCACTTTGGCTGTCTTCTCCATTAAGAGTCTTTCTCCATTGAGATTTTATTTTATTTTATTTTATTTTATTTTATTTCCCATGCAATTGATTATCTCAGAGCTCTTAAAGGTGTAAAATTACAGGTGTAAAAAAGAGGTTTAAATCAGATTTTGAATTCTATTTTCTAGATTCTGAATGCGGAAACTCACAGTATATTTGCTCTGAGAGTAAACACATTAGACTTGTCGTCCACTATAGAGGGGTTGAAGAAGAGACGGAAAGTGCCTGTGAGGGTTTTTTTTATATCTGTGGAAAGAAATGAGACCATTTTCTCCTCCCACCAATCACAGTATTTAGAGAAACGACAGAAGCAAAGTAACATTGATGCTGGAGGGAGGATATGAAAAGGAAATAGAAAGTAAAAAGGACCAGATGGAAGTAACATAATAAAACAGAATAGATTAAATGCAATCTATTGGGAAGGAAAGACAAAATATAGAAAGAGGAAATGGAGGAAAAGAGGAATGAAAAATCTGAGAGGGGAAGGAAATAAGGTCTATATGTAAGACAACACTGACGGCTGTAGAGGTCATATGTAGATATAAAGGATCAAGGATGTTTTATATAAGCAGATAATGACCTGATGAATTATGTAGAAAGGAAGGGTATGGTACTTGGTTATGCTAAAAGAAAAGAGGAGAACTGAAGGAATGGGGATTTATTAAAAGATCATTAGAGCCTAGAACAGTACAGGTAATTAGCAGTGGGGTTTGTGCTAGATTTGTGGAGGAATAAACAGAAGGAAAAGAGGAGGCATTTGGCTGTGTGTTGGATTTGAGGGAGCAAGAGAGACAGAGATGGAGAGAGCGAAAGAGAGAAAGGTTGCATTTGGCACTTTAGGGGCCATGTGATGATAAATGCTCCAGTGGCACAAACCAGAATGCACCTTGTTCAACATGAGCTATGTGATATTTTTAGCCAATCACAGTGTGAGGAAGGTTGAGGCTAACAAGACATCAAGTGCTTTACCAAATCCCTCATGCCTCTCTCTGCCACACCCCATTCCTCCAGCTCGGGCCGCCCATAAGTCATTCTCCTCTCTTCTGCTTCCCGTTTCCTTACTTTTCTTCTCTGACCACCTCTTGTCCCAGTTTTGCATGCTCTTTTGATTATTCTTGCCTTCTTTGTTCTCTCTCTCTTTACCACACACTTTCCTCTCGTGGATTCAGAGCTGACATTTTGACTTATGCTGAAAACATTTTGTTGTTATTGCTGTTGGTTGAAGAATTTCAAACACAGATCATGATCTGTTTTGAAATAAGGTTTATTAAATAATTAAATAAATGATTTTGGTTGGGAAATTAGTATAAAAGTGTGTCCACTGTCCACTGCTCTACTCACAACAGTAGCAGCTAAATTCCCTTCAAACACACACACGCACACACATGCACAAACAGGCCATCTGACATTTCTCAGGTTTCTGAGGGGCAGTTCTGCCCACTCCACTGTGAACATGCTAAAAGGGATGTCACAGAAAGAATGATGAAGATCATGAACGTTCTTCTTGACTTGGTTTGGGCTTGGTGTGTGTGGAGTTGCAAACGTATAAAACTTTACATTCAGTTTTATTTGTTTTTAATTTTTATTATTTTAATAACTATTATTTTATTAAATTTTTTATTATTATTTATTTATTTATTTTATTATTGTTTATTTATATTATTATTGCCCATGCAATTGATTATTTTAGGGCTCTTAAAGGTGTAAAATTAAAGGTGTAAAAAAAGAATTTTGAATTCTAGATTTTACATACACTTTAACAGATACATCCACTTTAACAAAAATGTTTAGTATGAAAAAATAAATAAAATTAGAATCAAATATTGAAGTTTATAAAAAAAAAACATACAATGCCTAACAAAATGCAAAATTACTAATATTACATAAGGTGAGTAAGAAAATCATGCCAATTTTATAAATTCATAACAGCAGAAATGAATGACCAGTTTAAAAGAGTTTTTTTTATTATTATTATATTGTTATTACCAAGTGACAGGTGAATGTGTGCCAAATAGCTGATTGATTGTACATTTGACATAAACAATATACTGTTTGGCAGGGAACCCCAAACATTTTTTTGGCAGCCGAATTCCTATGACATGATATTCTAATTATTTATATATATATATATATATATATATATATATATATATATATATATATATATATATATATATATATAATTTACTTGAAGAACCCTCTGAGATTTTAAGGTGATATTTCAATCATTTGCACGTTTACTGTTCTCTGATGTTGGTTAATGGTAATTAAATGACATGACATAAAATATTTAATCTTTGTCATAAGTGTTTTAATTTGTTTGTTTTTATTTTTAAAATAATCCTTTAACATTTAGGGCTGAAGGATTTGTTTTTAAACATTTTTATTGCAATTATTGTCATTTTCATTGATTATTTTGTTTTGTTTATGATTTGCATTTAGCATTGTGTTTCGCTGCCTGCCCAGGATCCACTTTTGAGTGCGACAAGTTGAGAACTACTGATGTAGCGAAGGTAATAATTAATGTCTGTTGATGGCAGTATTTCACTGTTGCAGTGCATGCTGTTTAACTTCTCATGCTGTTGTAGCTTCCATCACCTATGTGTAGTATTAGGGTAGATGGATATTTCCTGGCTGGGATTACAGTTCCTTCCAGGTGCGAGAGCAGGTGTTGTCATACATCTGTACCTGTAAGGTTGATACCTGTAGTTTGTATAACAGTTGGTGGAGCGGTAGGCATGTTGCCATGTGGGTTGTGGGTGTTGTGGGTGAGGGGCAAGACACGTCATCTCACCAAATCACTGCCAGATGGCTCCTCTTCCTCTTCTTCCTCGCCTGTAACCACGGAAACCTACCCACCAGCCCATCTGTGAGGCTGCCCCACCCGTTCCTCCTTCCGTGCACCACTCCCTATGGGCGACCACGAGGGACTGACAGAGACACAGAGAGCCGGAGGGACTGAGAATAAGAATGAGATTTAGACTGGCCTTCTGGGCATTCGGGCTCTGTTAAAGCTTTCCACATGGAATGACAGACAATTCATTGATCCCAAAAGGGAAATTTTTTATGCTTGCAGGTTAACTTTGACAGCAAAAAAAGCATTTTTCTCCATTGACAGAGTTTTATTTTATTTTATTTTATTATTTATTTATTTTTACCAGTGCCCAATAAACAATTAAAATTTCTTGTCCTTGACTGAGAGTTCATAAGCAAAAATGGCAAATTTTGCCTTATTAACTTTCTACGACAACTTTAAGTTAAAAAGAAGGATGTCTCTTTTCCTCTGTCGGTGTAAGAATGCCCTCAGTTTGACTTCAATGTCTTCTCATGAGGCATTCATGTATAGCACTTGGGAGTCTCTGAGCCAAAGTCAATACAACAGAATCAATGGAGGAAACATTCTCTACCCAGAAACAAATGAGCAAACACACGCAGTAAAACACAATGCCCTCATCCTAGATAAAAAAACAACATCAGCCAAATACAGCAATGACTCATCGTTTCCATTGTAAATGTACAGAATGTGACCCGCTGAAGCTGATGACGTACAATTTCTAAAACTGTCTTTTTCAACAGTTATCAAAGAGTTCCTTAGTACTCAGTAACATTTTTTGAGAAAAAAAGTCCTCTAACTTCTCATTTAGTTAGTTTTGCTTTTAAATAAGTGATTTATTTATAGCAGGAACAGCTGGAGTACCATGGTCATAGTCAAATCAAGTCACCTTTATTTCTATAGTGTTTTATACAATACAGGTTGTCACTCAGCGAACTCTATCGGGTTACCTAGAAGTCTTAAAGGGACAGCTCACAAAAAAAAAAAAAAAAAAAAAAAAGAATATTGAAGATGAGTAAATGAGAACAGAATGTTCATTTTTGGATGAACTGTAAGTAGTTTATTTACAAGGCCTCTTCATGGAATTGTTTGTGTATAGAATGGGGAATATAAAATATTTCTGAATCTGTGGTTTGTCATGGTGAATAAATCTCTTATTTTGCTAATATTTGTTTTTCCAAGAATGTATTACTCACCATGCATTGATCGTGTTCAATTAAGATGTTCTTTTGTGCGTACAGGTGTACTAGAGCATTGTGCAATCTGATATCAGATGTTATCTTAGGTCACAAGCGTTCTGCACACCCACTTTATGCAATATTTGCATCAGCCTTGCCTTATTTATACTGTAACTCCACCAGCCTTTTCTTTTCATCTACATTCACTATGCCTATGCTTTTTCTGAGTTCACCGTATGTCTGTCTGATTCAAGCTTTTTCTGTTGTGCTTGTTTTTAAAGTTTGCAGCAGTGTCGTTCGTTAATGCTTAGTAAAACTGAACTATTCAAAATCTCTTTTGGTAGCTGAAATAAAGTTGGAATAAAATAAAATATACATGTTAGATGAAAAAAAAAAACTTAATAAACCTTGGCTGAAAAAAAAAAAAGCTGAAAGAAGTTTAAGTACTAAAAAATTGACAACAAAATAATCAAACTTAAACTAAAGTTAAAATGAAAACTGAAAATAAAAAAGCAAATGCAAAATACATTACACTGGTTTGTATTTTTAGTGTTTAGTATATTTAATGTGTTTACATCCACTCATATCTCATAACCGTGTGCAGCAGTAGACTTTATTTAATCATGATAAAGTTAAGATTCAGTTTTACTCTAATTTCCCATGACCTTTCTCCTTTAGAGGTCAGCCAGAAAAACTGCAGGGTGATTTATCATGCAAATTTATGTGAAATTTATTCTGCTCTAATTATTAGACATTGTCTTACATATTTATGTTTACATGATATTATCAGTGAGGAAACGCATGAAAGGGATTGTGTGTGTGTGTGTGTGTGTGTGTGTGTGTGTGTGTGTGTTGAACAGTGAAAGAGTGTTTGATGATAGTTTAAGTGCATACAATAATCGCTAATTTGTATAGATTCATAGGACACTAATTTAATTTAATTTCACTGTCAAAGGCTTAATCAGGTTTTATCCTCAAGTTATACATCATTATGACATCATGATTATAAAGCTTCAGCCTCCCGTAGCAGGCTTAACATCTGCCGCCTCACATCCAATAAAGGAATAGACTAATCATCAACTCCGATTCATTCATTTCAGTTGTTTTAAATTAAATCCATCACTTAATGAATGAAAAAGCGATGCGTGCCTAAATGGTATTGCAAAATCTTATAGATTTTTAAAGGAATTATGAAGGCCTAAAATATAAATGTGATGCTCTTTTGTGTGCGTCAGTGAAGTGGGCAGCGTGGAGCGGGACCGCTTGTCTTTCTTGAGAGAACTTGAAAGTGGGTCGATTCTTCTGCCTGCTTCTTCGCTGTGAGGTAAAGAGATGAGTGAAGAAGCACGCGTAGCTCTCCAACACGTCTGACCTGGCAGACCCTGTTATTTCAGCAGTTATAAAAAGAGAGAGAGCGAGAGGAAAAGAAGCAGAGAGAAAAAGAGACAAATATTGCTGCTGGTAACACTCCCATCCAAAATAAACCTGTTTTAATGCTGGACCTTCCTGCTCTTTGCTTGCATTATATAACAGTTAAATAACTGGACATGCAGAACCTCGTGTGACTCAACTTTTCATGAAACAAACGCTCAAGTCTCTCTCCTTCCTGCTTTGTGGTTATTTTCATGATATTTAAGAAATTCCCTTTTAAAGTGGTCGATGTGGATCTGTTTTGAGGAATTGGTTATTTTATGCAGCATTCAAGCTAATGAAGTCTCATGCAGACAGTGATTAACCGAATTTAGATCATGTTGGTGGGAACAGGTTGATGTCTGTGTGTGTCTGAATGCAATAATTTCCTGCTGATTTTAAGGATTAGTCTGCACTGGCATTAAACTAAAACCTGACCTAACTCCACCTGACTGGTACTGTCACATCAGCAGACCTGAATTCATCCGTATTTTATTTCCTCTTTAATAGGCATGGTGAAATGGTGAGCTAACAGCTAACTAAACTCAACAATAAATGAGGGTGTGAGTGTGTGTGCAAAGAACGTTCAAATGAAAACATCAAATATTTATAATAATAATTTAGTTTTTCATTAATTACAATCCTGTAATTATGTATTGTTACAGTTTTCAGGGTCCTGTTTGGGTAAAATTTGGTAGCAGTCTTATTATCGCAGTGATTGAAACATTCCACTTGTGCAGATGTTTTCATTTTTACTGGTTTACACATATTAGCTGATGGTAGTTGTAAGAGTAAACCCAGCAGGCACAAAACAGGCACACAACGTCATAAGACGCTGATATTTGGTTAAATTTTGGTTGCGACGTCGGGTGACCAAAATTCAACGTAAATTCAACGTCTAATGTCAATGTTAAATTGATGTCCAATACCGACGTCAGCTGACGTTGAGATTTAGTTGTTTTTAGGTTGTGCAACCAAAATCCAAAGTTAAGTCAACGTCAAATTGACGTCAAATATTGACGTCAGCCCGATTTTCATTTTCAACCAAAATGCAGCGTCTGTCCGACGTCATGTCCAACGTCAACCTGACGTTACATAGACGTCTGGTGCCTGCTGGGAATTCATTAGACACACTTAGATATGTTTTAAATGGAAATTATGACATAAATGCTAGTGAAACCAGTCAGATTGCATCAAAAAGTACAGAGTATATGACAATCAACAGTTTACTTTGTTACACCAGTAGGTCTTTATGATTGATTCAGTGAATCATTCACTCAGTTCGTTCTTTTAAATGCATTGATTCATTCAGGAACAAATCAAGTGACTGCTTTCATAAGTAAGTCACTGAATTATTCACTCGACCATTTCATTCAAAAACACTGAATGAAAACACTGATTCATTCAGGAACAAATCATCAATAACAGTTCACACTTTTTACTTATTTGAAACAGTTTCATTGGCAAAGCAGAAATGTACAAAGTAATTGGTAATATTGTGTCATTAAAGGGTTACTCCACCCCAAAATGAAAATTTTGTCATTAATCACCCCCATGTCGTTCCAAACCCGTAAAAGCTTCGTTCGTCTTCGGAACACAATTTAAGATATTTTGGATGAAAACCGGGAGGCTTGTGACTGTCCCATTGACTGCCAAGTAAATTACACTGTCAAGGTCCAGAAAAGTATAAAAAACATTGTCAGAATAGTCCATCTGCCATCAGTGATTCAACCGTAACATTATGAAGCTGCGAGAATATTTTTTGTACGAAAAGAAAAAAAAAAAACGACTTTATTCAACAATTCGTCTCCTCTGTGTCAGCGTAGCGCCATTTTGGAGAATATCCACTGGACGCAAACTGCGTATGCTGTTCTGTGTCAGCCGTGCCGCATGGATACGCTACATTCAAATCAAAGCGTAAACAAACATAGAAGATGTATCCATGTGGTGCGGCTTCTTGTTTATTGAATTGAATATACAATATCACACTTGCAAGTTGTAGTGGCAATGTTGATCTGAGCTGAGCATATCTCCCAGACTGTGTAGCAAGTAATAACAGCCTTCTTAATTATATTTAATTTATAATATCTCACATCTGATTTGATTTTACATTTCTGTACATCTGTGATCGACTGCTATTTGAAACCGTTTGACAGTAAGTGTTGTGCTAGACTCAAGGTCTGCGGAGCAAAACTGCGACCAGATGAAGTGTTTCTCTTTCAGCTCCTTTAATGATGTCTCTGATGGTTTTCAGAAGCATATTAAAGATGAATCCCGCATAGACATACATACACACGCTTATGTGTATTAAAATATTCGTTCTTAAGTTTAAAAACTGCCTCTGTCTCATCAAACATTGACATTGTTAGCAGTCTTGTTATTGTAATTACTCGTGGGATGAGTCTCCACAGCGACTGAGAAAAGAGAGACGGGGGATGGCGATCTCTTGTTTAGTTTAATTAAAAAGCCTGCTATTAACACCAGGGGAAACAAACAAGCTGGTAATCCGCCCCAACCATAGTGAGTGAGTGTTTGTATAACAGTATTGTGAACATTAAGGGCGAAACCAGATTGATTCACAATCTCACTGTTTGAGTCTAATCAAATCTTCCAGGGCAAAGCTAAATAATGAACACTTCTCAAACATCTGATGTTGAAGACGGGGAGATAGGACACCGCATGCAACAGAGAGGCGGCCGTGCGTTGCTACTACTTGTTTGCTTTTCTCAGTCCATGTATGTCTGTGAATGTGTTTATGATTGTGTGACTCATCCATAATGGACTTGTTAGAGAAAGAGTTGTTTCTCAGTCAGTTTGATGGCCCCTAGGCGGTAATAGCAATTATACAACAGCAAGGAAAGGTCTCTTTGCTCTGTCTGCAAAGAGAAGTAGGGGAAGCTACTCTGAAACTGAAGCTTGACCAGCTACAAGCTACTCGTGAATTAAAGTAGTTAAGCTACATTCAAGCTACCCTTCTGAAAAGTAGCTATACACTACAAGTTACTATCAAAAAGTAGCTAGCTACATTGAAACTACTTTCTATTTTATTATTATTATTATTATTATTATTATTATTATTATTTATTTATCTTTTATTATTTTTATTATTTTTATTTATTTATTTATTTTACAAATAACATTACAAATAACTAAATAATTATTAAAGAAGAATTATAATGAAGTTATAAGTAAAATATTTGGGGTTTAAAACAACATACTGTAATGCAATCATGATTTCAAGGAGTAGGGTGAATTCAGATTGATTGGGACAGTTTTCCAAGCCATTTCAATGACAAAAAGTGTCCCAATTATTTGATTTTGTAAACTATCTGATACACACAATAATATTAAAATAGGCCTACTGTATAGTTATATTATCTTAAACTGACTGTTCAAAGTGCAAAATTGCTACTAAGGTAACATTAATGCAAGAACAAAATGTATGCAACTTAAACTGTTTACGGAGGAGTCATAAAATAAGCAGGTTAAACTCACAGCACAAGCGGTATTTACTGACTGTGAATGGAGCTGTCAATCATCAGCTGCGCACGTGAACACTGCACTTTGCGTGAATCCCGCCGCAACCATCCTTTGCCAAATGATAAGTATACTATCGTGACTTTATTTTCTGTTCGATTAGTGTTCACCTCCTGTATGTGATTTAAGTCTTAGACGTAGATCGCATTTTAATCTTTGTTTTGCGTAAATTATAGTTGTTGAATTATAGTTGTAAATTATACTTTGCTGGAATTAACTAATTTTTTGCTTTGTGTGTGTGTTTCAGCTATTCTCTCTACTGTAGATCCACCAGACTAATTCACCCTGAATAAGTCATTACATTTGATAGGGCTCCATTTAGAATATGCCTTTCACTTTTTAAAATAATTGCAATGTTTTGAATGTGAAATGTGCAGCGTTTACAATACCAAAGGAATTAATTAGTTTAATTCAATTAGTTCTTACTGTACTTTCTGGATGTGATGGCTAAATAGAAAAGGGAATTTATGAGATTCATTTTTCCATTTTGTCAAATAAGACAGTTTAAGTCTTATTTGGTTGGGCTTTGCGAACCCCTGGGGGTTTGGGTTTTCATGAAAAGCTAATAATTAATTATAATAAATAAATAATTTAAAATAATTTACATTAAAATCAGTCAAGATAAAACATACATGCACACACAAAAGAAATATTTTATTGCATCTCATGTAACCATTAGCCGACTGTGAACATACAAATGTGTTGTTTAATTATTTGAATATGTGCTCTTATGGTAGGTCAAAGGGCTTTGGCTGACAAATACGTTTGGGAGTTATTGAATGGCTCAGTGGAGAAATATGTTTTTGGCCTACAAAGTGTGTAGTAACTGCATCTGCCAGGAGGGCCTAACGGGGTTATGCTAACCAGCAAAACCTTGACAACTTGGGTGACACTAGTGGCACAGAAATGACATATTCCACCCTTAAAAAGGTCCTTGGTGAAAAGCCAGTGTTGTTGTTGAGCAGCCAAACACTAGAGGCCATTGTAAAACAGGCTGTTGCTGTTTTAGTGTGTGCACTAAAACACTGATGATAAACAACAGCCTCCGATGTTTAGTACTGGCTTTGTGAGTTTGCTGCATAATGAGCATAATGGAGGGTTCTGGGCACATCTGTAAGTGTGTGTATTTAAGTAAAGATGTTTTTGTATAAATTTGTAGGATTTATGTCATGTATTAGAAAATCAAAGGGTAAACAGGAACGAAAAAGCAACAGATGGGAGAAGTGTCTCTTATAGTCTGTTTTGAATGAATAAACTCGGCTTGTGATCTTTTTTTAGCAGTGGTTTCGTTTCTTTCTGAGAATTTCAGGATACACCTCAAATATATGTATAAGAATACATACTTAAATGGAATTAGCATATATATATATATATATATATATATATATATATTTATATATATATGTATATGTGTGTGTATGTATACAGTATATATATTAGTATGGGTTTCTTTTGATGGCAGCCATTACTTCAGTGTGACATGATCTTTGAGAAATCATTATATGCTGTTTTGCTGCTCAAAAAACAAAACAATTCTTAGTATTATCAATTTGGAAACACAGTGGAAGGAAACCATAATGCATTTTCCAGGATTCTTTGATGAATAGAAAGTTCAAAAAAACATCATTTATTTGAAATAAAAGTCTTTTGTAACATTTTAAATGTCTTTTCTGTCACCTTTGATCAGTTTAATGCATCCTTGCTGAATGAAAGTAATCTTACTGAGCCTAATCTATATAAATATATATACATCCATATTCAATTTTTCCAGTCCAAGGGTGTCAGAACTGCCACCGGTCTTCCTTCAAAACAAATTGGTGCATGACGCCCCTGCCTGTTTACTTCCGGTCTCTCCTCTGCCTCCCCATCATTCATAACCTCCTCCTCTCTCTCCTCTCCATATGCTCCTGATGGGCTCCCAGGCGAGCAGAAGGCAGTGTGTCTCCCTAATGGCAGCATGTGTGTGTTTCACTGTGGTTAAAGGAACGGCCAGGGGGAAGATGAGAGGGGAGGCATTAGAAGATGTACTTTTAGGGTACTAAACTTAAACTACTGTTTGTGTGTTTCAATACAAAATATGTAGCCTTTAATGTCATTGCTGGTTCTTTACTGTCCAGTGTCCTAGAATGTGCCAGGGATTTTCCCTTCTTTGATTGGTCACCTGTTTCACAGGCGTATTTTGATTGGGTGCAGATGCAGTCACACAGTTCCACTTACTTATCCATAGTTCCATCATTTTTATTTTTTTATTTTAACATGCTAGTGTTGCCACTATGATGCGGATGGAAACTTTTTTAATTTAGGAATTTGAAATTGCTTCTCTTATTATTTTTTTTAGCTGCAAACTAAAGCTGGAGCTCAAGTCATTCTAATCTCTGGAAGATAAAAAAGGTCTCTAGAATAAATATACAGAAATACAAGGCTGTGCTGTAAAGTTATCAGAAAATTCACAAAGACACATAGTATTGAGCACAAGTATTGCACACAGTAGTTCTTCATAACAGTGGGATAAAGATGGCTTTAGTGTTTAGAGTTTGTTAGCTCTCATTTTCTCTCCCTCACTCCCTCTTGCTCGCTAAACATCATTGTTCTCTTGTACTTTTTGAAAAGGTCTTTGCTAACACGTTCTCAGGCTGTTATTTTGCATTGATTTTGCCTGTCAGAGTAATTCTAGCTTGGCTTCTGTGATGGATGGAGGCAAACATCCCGTCTCCACTTCCGGCGTTGTGTGCTTACTCTCTCTTTCTCTGTGCCTGCGGCAGTTACCTGCTTTTAGCACATCAGATGGGTCGACTCTCTTTGCTGATGATATCTGCTTCCATGCACAGGTCAAATCAATGCCCTTTGTTTCCTTACACTCACGATGGTTATTTTGTTCCAGCATTTTGTCTTTATTAGGAGAATGAGTAGTTGAGGGTGTATGATCTGAGATGAGAGAATGAGACAGCAGGGTGTAGTTTTCTTGGAATCAATGCTTGAAACCTTTTGGCTTTATTGCATTAATCTGGCCCACTGTGTACTCAAATTCAGCCGAACCCTTTGACTTTGCACTGCCTTACTTTAATTTAATACAGCTCTGAGCAGAGCTACATGTGATTGCGTTATTTATCATATGCATTAAATGTAAATTTACTGAAGTTTTGCATAGTAATCATACTTCAGCTCTAGCATTTTTATTAATGTATTACATAAAGCCACAATATCCACAAGTAAAAGCAAGATTTTTACCATAGTTAAAGGATTACAACTACTATTGAAACTATTTAATAATAAAAAAATTATGAAATTATTTAATAATAGTATTTGTGTGTCTGCGTATTACTAAAATTAATACTTTTCATTAATACTTTTATTAATTTTGTGTCATACTGATTTAAAATGTGACAAAGATATTTAGAATGTTACAAAAGATTTCTATTTATTTCATATTTAACTTGAACTTTAAACACTGATACTAATAAATGTTTCTTGAGCAGCAAATCAGCATATTAAAATAATTTCTGAAGGATCATGTGACACTGAAGACTGGAGTAATGATGCTGAAAATTTAGCTTTAACATCACAGGAATAAATTACATTTTAAAATGTATGAAAATTAATAAGATTTCACAATGTACTATAAAAATAATAATAGCTAAGACCATCAAATTACCATAGGCTTGATTTTGTTAGTGCAGTCACCAATATGTAGTTGTTCTCTAAACAAAATTTTAACACAGTGATATCACTCAATTATTCAGCCTGTTTAAGTGAATTGAACATGTCCTTCTTGCTTCCATTCAAAGCTCTTACTACTAAAGCTTACACAGTTTAGCCACATTGTCAGGGTGTATTAGTGGTTCAAACTCCCTAGAGCAAGTATCATGATAAGTCTGTATCAGTTCCGTCTGTCCTTCAACAGACCGCTCTCTGAAAGATAGTGCTCCTTCTCAGGAGAGTATGAGTGCTATTAAAGTATTCAATGCTAACAACATTAACCACAAGGTCATTCAATTTAGCCATTCCTCAGGAGCACCGCTGCTGTCTGTTTCTCAGAACAACCCTGATTTTTGTTTAAAGCACCAGCTCTGCTTAGTAAAACACCAGCTGCTTTCAGATTCAATGCTTTAAATAATATGTGAATAATTAATTGGTTGGTGATGGTGTTTTTAGCCCCAAGCTTCCTGGAAGGAGGTGAAGAGGCAATAGGGAGACCATGGTGACAGTTGAGTCAGTGAAAAGAGTGATTCAAATCCCACTGAGCTGGAAGTACATGATATGTTGTTCCTCACAGAAAGAATGACTTTGGGTCTTCATTCTGTTTTCTCAAGTTTAAAATGGCACGTATTTGAATAGAATAGAATAGAATAGAATAGAATAGAATAGATATTATTATAATATATTAAGTGCAAGTTCATCACAACAGTTCATACTTCTTATGACAGGCTCTCAAACATTTATCATCGAATTTACATTCACAAAATTAAAAGAATGTGAATAATCACACTTTAATTTAGCAAATTTGTGAATAATTTGTTGTTACCACATCACTGCACTATTTGCTACTAGTGGCAGATATTTACACTACAGCTCAAAAGTTTGGTCAGTAAAAATAATGTTACAAAAGATTTAAATTTCAAATAAATGCTGTTCTTTTAAAAATTCTGAAAAAAAAAAACTATCATGGTTTCCTCAAAACTATTAAGCAGCACAAACTCTTTTCGACACAGACAAAAGTTAAACAGGATTTCTGAAAGATCATGTGATACTGAAGATTTGCTGCTGAAAATTCAGCACTGCTATTATAGAAACAAAATACTATAACACTTTACTTAAAGCCTTTATGTATAACGCACAATAGAAGTAGTTTCAGTGCATTAATTATGCCTTGTAATGCACCTTATTGTAATGAATTATACCATTTAATAATCTGGTAATAATCACTTATGTATTATAATGCATAATACATAAAGGCTTTAAGTAAAGTGTTACCAAATATTATATTTAAAAAATATCAAAATAGAAAAGTTATTTTAAGTTGTGATCAAATTTCACAATACAGCTGTTTCACTGTATTTTTGATCAAATAAATGCAGCCTTAGTGAGCATAAGAGACTTCTTTCAAAAACATAAAAAAATTCTTACTGGCCCCAAACTTTTGAACAGTAGTGTATGTTTGCTAAAAGTTTGCCATAGAGCTATTTGCAAGTACTGGCAGTTTACTATAAATTAACTACAAGTTTGTTGTACATACAGTAAATTGTTCTAACAAGGAAATGTGGAATGGATTGATTAGTGAAATAATAAATCTATATGGCATGATGAATAAATGAAGTAACATACAAACAAATCAGTGAAGATATAAGTCGTGCACTATGTCACCTGCAGCTTTCAGCAATTTTGTTATGCTCGGTGTGTTCCTGTAATCTGGTCTCAGGTTTAAATGCAATATTCCATCACCAGGTGCTAGATTTTTTAGCCCACTAAAACATTCAGGTACTTCATGAACATTTTATTAACAGAATTACTCCACACAAGCGATCAGGGCCAATACCTCCTTCTCTGACCTCACTCCCTGCTGAAAACTTTCCTAACACACAAATGCCTCACAACATCAGTTCTTGTAAGATGTATTTATTGATGTGTTAGTCATAAGAGGTTATAAGGTTTGAATCTGTTACTATGTGAAAGAGAAAATAAGTGAAGAGCAGTAGCTAGAAGGAGGAATGGTTGTTAAATTTAAAGTTTAATGCAGTGATTGTGTGGGTGTTTGTATTTGTTTGTTCAGAGGCTTTAAGGAAGCTGACAGTGAGACTCATAAATTCTTGACAGAAGGTGCTCGGGAAGGTTTTCGAACTCCTTTCTTATTGAGGATGTTTACTGAAAGCTTCTGTTTACACAAAAAAACGACAGCAGCAATGTGAGAAGCACCTTTATATTTCGTGAACAGCAGTCAGAGAATTCGCTCCTCGGGTAGGATTTCATTTTTTGTGTTATTGACTGAACAATGTTCCTATTCCTTTTGCATAATACAAAAGAGAGAGATGATTTGGGAATCAATTCTTGCCAACAGCACCAAAGCCAATTATCATGCGTGTATATGAAAGAGAGATAAAGGGAATGAAAGAGAGAATGAGGGGCTTAGCTGCTTTTTTGTTTTTTTTCTTCAGCCAGTGTCGGGGCCTGCTTTCCGAAGCAAGGTAACCACACCCAGCTACTCCCATCCTTTCATGTCGGCCTGCCTCTGGCCAATCAGAGCCTCTGACTGGCTTGTCATTTTGTTTCACTGATTTTGTCAGTTGTATGTCAATGTCTTGTCTCTGCATACTGCCTGGCCCAGTGTTGTCTGCGTGCCATGTGCATTAGCACCTGTCTATATGAGTGAGAGAGAGGGGTAGTGAAGCTACATGTACATTAGATTGCGCCTCTTGTGCTTGGAGGCAGTTTGGGAATGCACAAACATATTTGTGCCGCTCTGTCAGAAGAGTCTTGCACTTTTAAACTGAGGGAACAGTAAACCAAAGTGTCAAGGCTTGGCTGGTTAGCATTGTTCAGTTTGCCCCTGCTGGTAGATGCTGTAACTGCAATTTGCAAGTATCTGTGGAATAAAATGTAGGTCACATATGTTTTTCACTATATTATAGAATCACCCTTTTTTAAACAGATTTTCCTCACCTATTTGTTTTTTTTTGTTTTTTTTTTCATTTTCTTAAAGGGCTAGTTCACCTTCAGTTGCTGGTCCCCATTGACTTCCATAGTATGGAAAAAAAAAAAAAAAAAAAAAAACTATGCAAGTCAATACGGACCAGCAACTGAAGGTGAACTATCCCTTTAACTCTTCTTAACTAAATGATTAAATGAAATGTCTGTCATCATTTACTCAATTTCATGTCCTCCCAAACACATTAATAGACTTTTGTTTATTTTTAGAACACTAATGAAGATATATGTAGTTTTTAATTCACTCATCTTTTTTGTCCATCCATTGAAAGTCCATGCAACTAAAATCTTAACACCTCTAGAAGTACAAAAACATTGTAAAATTAATCCATATAAATTAAGCATATAATCCAAGTTTGAATGTTTAATCCATGTCTTCTGAAGAGACATGACTGCTTTATGCAATGAACAGATTTAATTTCTCATATAAACATTAACACACATACATAGAGCACACCAAATATGGTAAACATAGAAGCTCAAATGTGATTATTTGACACGTTATAATAACTTACTCTGCATCTGAAATTGCATACTCTCTTGATTAGGTAATTATTTTAATTAAGAAATTACTTCGGGACTGCTAAAAAAAAGTATGTTTTATATAGTACAACCCGAATTCCGGAAATGTTGGGATGTTTTTTTAAATTTGAATAAAATGAAAACTAAAAGACTTTCAAATCACATGAGCCAATATTTTATTCACAATAGAACATAGAGAACATAACAAATGTTTAAACTGAGAAATATTACACTTTTATCCACTAAATGAGCTCATTTCAAATTTGATGCCTGCTACAGGTCTCAAAAAAGTTGGCACGGGTTCAGCAAAAGGCTGAAAAGCAAGAAATTTTGAAAAGAATCAGCTGGGAGAACATCTAGCACACTGTAAAAAATTTCACTGTTAAATTACAGTAAACTACTGGCAGCTACAAACACCAGTATAAAGCTGTTATTCTACAGTGTACCTACTGTAATCTGCAAAAACAGTTTATTACTGTAAAAAATATTACACTACCTTGCCGTAAAAAAAAATATAAGCTTTACAGTATAATACTGTCATTAAACTGTTATATTAGTATTCCAGTTGTAATTTCATTAGCTCTTTATTACTTTAAAATGTATTAAAGTATTGTAGAATATGATCTTAACATTGTAACACTGCTAGAAGCTAATGATTAAAATTGGCATTCTAAAATTAAATACAACTTAAAATTACTTGAACACAAATTTCTTTGACTTTAAAACATTAGTCTTTTATTAAAGCATTATTAATGACACTGTTTCCACTTAACCAGTGAGACTGGACTGAACAGAGCAAAATGCTATGACTTGACATGAACATCTGGTTGCAGAACATGTGACTTCACCTTACTAAATACTGTCCCACACAAAGTTCATGAGGTTTTTATAAAACCTTGCCCTGTCTTCTTCGACACCACTGTTACTTGGATGGCCTTTTGTTTCCCTCTTGTGGTTCACACCATTGAAGTGCCTAAAATGTAATAATAGAGGAATATGGGATGTTAGGTGTGGCAAGTAAAGATTAATTGGGGATTAAGATTAAAAGATTAATCCTACTGTGTTTGATGAAACTTTGCTGGATGCCTTCACATGATGCGGCTTTCAATACTGATCATCCAACCTCCAATTGTGACTTTGTCACCAGCAACTGATGCAGACAACAATAATAGTTAATGTTCAGAAACGTTATGAAATATAGGTATCAGACTACACACCGTAACAGCAAAATAATTTTACTAGACCAACACAGACAATCTTTAAGGTTCTCTCTGACAGAATAATAAAATGATTATGGTATAACTATAACTGTTAGCATAAGTTTAGCGCACATTTCAATAAACCCCTCAACAAATGATAAAATAAAGCCCAGTCTATCACGTAGATTTTACAAAAAAATAAAACAAAAATAAAAATTAAAGGATGATAACATATACCACGGACATTTGATTAGATTGCAAAATAGCAAAAGTTAAACTCGAATGAACAAGCTAGCTAACTTAGTTTGCTGATTTGTTTACCGTTCACTGGATATGAAAATAAAAAAATAAAAAATTGTTATTGGTAACTTCATTCAATAAAAAGATGTAACAGTGTGTAAATAATATCACAGGCTAAAACTGACTTTGATAAAAATCGCAGTTACCTTAGTCGGAAAGTAGAAAAGCAAGCCGGTGAACGTGCCGTCCATTTTGATGCTGGCAGCTCACAAAAATCGTCTTTAATTCTGCTTCTTATTATTTTTTCTCTTGTTAATAAAATATTAGTAATTTTAAACCTGCATGAGTGCACACCTCTTGACTGTTGATGGGAGCTGATGCGTCGTGGTTTTGCTTAGATGAGTTGTGAGCGGGCTCAAGCAACAACGTCACACGTCTGACTAGACTAAAAAAATACTGTATTATACCATTAAGACTGAACAGTAGCTTGCTGTTAATATGTTATCATCATTTACAGTATTTAACTGTATTTTCATAGAACAGTACATTACTGTAGAAAATTCCCTGTATTTTTACAGCATTTTTTTTACAGTGTAATTAAGTTAATTGAGATCTGGGCCCGTATTCATGAAAAATCTTAATTCTCGAGATGCTCCTAGTAACAAAATTCTAAGAAAATTCTTAGAAATGTGGGTATTTCCTCTTAAAATTAAAGGGGTCATATTATGCTTTTTCACTTTTTGAATTTTAGTCAGTGTGTAGTGTGTATGTTTGGGCATAAAAAAGATCTACAAAATTACAAATCTCAAAGTCCACTCCAAAGGGAGATATTTTGTTTTTAAAAAATCCCTTTTCAAGAACTACAACGAACGGCTCGTTTGTTTTCCTGTATTTGTGACATCACAAATTGGCCCATTAGAATATCATTAAAATAAATCCCGCCTCCGGAAATTTGAAAATATGTTTCAAAATCGAAACCTGGTGCGGATGTTTTTATATCACTGTATTTCTGATGGAAACCAACTGTCTTCAGAAAATTATGGATGACATTTTCATTTCATCTTGCATGTAATGTCTGATAAAGCAGCGTTTGTGAGCGGAGCTCTGCTTTGTGTACAGCGTTACCGGGGAAACCTCGCTCTCTCGCGCTCCAACAGCGCCTCCTGCTGGCAGAGAATTAATGTGCATATATATGCCGCCACAAATAGTGCAACTCTGTGGGACTATGGTATAAATAAATTCAACTATATAACAGTTTCACTGCAATTCATGTTATAATGTTAGAATTAAAGAACAATAAACATAATACATATTACCTTTGCACTTATCTGTACATAGTAAATGCAGTTATTTTTACGCTGTTGTTGACATCCTATCTAAAACCTGATTTAGCCAAAAAAAAAATAACAACAAAATCGTTACTATTTTAATATGTCTTGCAATATCCGTGTGTGCACAGGTTCTGCGCGATCCTCTTGATCAATATTCTAGGGGTCTGAACTGATATGGCAATATTGACGAACTTGCTGTTTTGTCAAGGGGCGGGGCAGTACTGAAACACCGTCTAAGCTGTTCGCCAATCACAACGCACTGGGACAGCTAACCAATCACAACACATTTCGTTTTTCGGAAGGCAGGCCTTCATCAAACCCGGAACTAATCGAGCCGTTTGTGCCAGGCTGGGGAGGAAGGTATTGTAATAATGTCAGTTATGTGAAAAATAATGCGATTTTCGAACCACCAAGCATGAGAGCATGTTCTAGTACACCCACAAAACAAAATCAAGACTTTGTAAAAGAGCGTAATATGACCCCTTTAAAGAAAAGATCCTAGTAAAGAAAAAAGTAATTCAGAAAGCATCTTAACCCTTAAAAGAGGTCTTAAGGTCCAAAATTGTTAGGAGTACGTACGAGGACTTTTAAGAGGCTTAAGAGTTTCTTTAGCAGTGGAGAAAATGGACGAAACATGCATGCACGAAACATGCATGAAACACAATGCATGACAATGAGTTAATAAAACGCTACACATTAGATCGTGCAGAGATCATGTTTGTGACCGATCTTATTAGAGATACGTTAACATCTCCGACACTGCGCAGAAATGCCATAGTGCCAGAAATGAAAATAATCACTACATTAACTACATTAACATATTTGGCAACTATAAAAATGCAACTATGCAGCAGTGATGATTTGGGTCTGTCACAACCTTCTATAAGCAAAGTGATCACACAAACAATTACAACACTTTCAGAATCTTATTGTGTCGCTGTTCATTTCCTATTAAATATGTTAAGTATGACAGCATGGTAAATAAAAAATAAAGAATGTATATACAGTACATATATAATGTGTGTGTGTGTGTGTGTGTGTGTGAGAGAGAGAGAGAGAGAGAGAGAGAGAGAGTACGGTAAAACAGGAAAAATTACACCTGTAATTTCAAAGTGAAGGCTTATAATAGACTCTACTCTTAAAAGTGCTCTTTTATTTCCTTCTTGGACAACCAACCAATTACAGTCTTCAAAAGACTGTGTCATAGCTAGCAACGGGGTCAGCCCCGCCTCCTCACTAAGATAAACGTTTTTGTCTTTTCCTCGCTGAGAGCTGCTCTTAGATTGTTCCTGAATCACTTTTAAACTAAGACTCCTAGTTAGAAATTTTTAAGCTAAATTAGGGGCTCTCTGAGAGGATTCTTAGAACCTTTAAGAATACGGGCCCAGGTCTGTAACATGATTAGCTATAAAGGGAATGTCTTAGAGAGGCAGAGTCTCTCAGAAGTAAAGATGGGCAGAAGCTCTCCAATCTGTGAAAGAGTGCGTAAAAAGATTGTGGAATACTTTAAAAACAACTTTCCTCAACGTCAAATTGCAAATTTGCAAATCTCATCATCTACAGTGCATAACATCATCAAAAGATTCAGAGAAACTGGAGAAATCTCTGTGCGTAAGAGACAAGGCCGAAGACCTTTGTTGGATGCCCGTGGTCTTTGGGCCCTCAGACGACACTTGACATTACTAAATGGGCCCAGAAATACTTCCAGAAACCACTGTTGGTAAACACAATCCACCGTGCCATCTGAAGATGCCAACTAAAGCTCTATCATGCAAAAAGGAAGCCATATGTGAACATGGTCCAGAAACCCCGTCATGTCCTGTGGGCCAAGGCTCATTTAAAATGGACTGTTTCAAAGTGGAAAAGTGTTCTATGGTCAGATGAGTCCAAATTTGACATTCTTGTTGGAAATCACAGACGCCGTGTCCTCCGAGCTAAAGAGGAGGGAGACCTTCCAGCATGTTATCAGCGTTCAGTTCAAAAGCCAGCATCTCTGATGGTACGGGGGTGCATAAGTGCATACGGTATGGGCAGCTTGCATGTTTTGGAAGGCACTATGAATGCTGAAAGGTATATATATATATTAGAGGAACATTTGCTCCCCTCCAGATGACGTCTATTTCCAGATGACTTGTGTATTTCAGCAGGACAATGCAAAACCACATACTGCAGCTATTACAACAGCATGGCTTCGTAGTAGAAGAGTCCGGGTGCTGAACTGGCCTGCCTGCAGTCCAGATCAGAGAACATTTGGCGCATCATTAAACAAAAATACGTCAAAGATGACCACAAACTCTTCAGCAGCTGGAAATCTATATCAGGCAAGAATGGGACCAAATTCCAACACCAAACCTCCAGAAACTCATAACCTCGATGCCCAGACGTCTTCAAACTGTTTTGAAAAGAAGAGGAGATGCTACACCATGGTAAACATGCCCCTGTCCCAACTATTTTGAGACCTGTTGCAGGCATCAAATTTGAAATGAGCTCATTTTGTGCATAAAATTGTAAAATTTCTCGATTTAAACATTTATGTTATCTATGTTCTATTGTGAATAAAATATTGGCTCATGCGATTTGAAATTCTTTTAGTTTTCATTTTATTCAAATTTAAAAATCGTCCCAACATTTCCAGAATTCGGGTTGTAAAATGTGTTGCTTGAATGTAATCTGGACGTGCTTCTTTTGTCATGTTGTCATTGTCATGTGATTTACCAGCATCAGTTGCATCACTTCACTGGCATTCAGAAATCCTCTCCTGTGGCCTCATGAGAAAATAATTGGATGGACACTTCAGAATCTCGTCTGAAGTAGATCATCTGGGTACTTTTTGCCTACTCTTTTATGAGTACTGTGAATTCTGACATACTGCTTTTGTCACATACTTCAGCATTAATTTTTGATGTGTTAAATGGTTTGAGGGTGAATTAATGATGACAGAATTTGTCATTTTTGTGTGAACTATTTCTTTAAGTTGCTGAAAAGTGCTTAAAAGCACTTATCTCGTCTAGGGCATAAAATGAGCCTGAACTGCCACTGGTGCCCCTCAAAAAAAATTTTTTAATTTACAAAAAGTACATGATGCCCCTGACCTCTGTAGTCAATTTTTCAAATGCTTTTATCTCCCATCTTGTATAAACATATTTTCATGTGAGTATATGTGAAATTGCATGCGGAAGAGCATGCACTTGGGGTGTGGGATCCAGTATGTATGCTCAGAAAGTAAGAAATGCCACATCGGACGACAAAAGCAATCGACAGGCAAAGCAAAATGTAATCTCCTACAGAGAAATTTTGGCTCCATTCTTTATTCTGATCTATAGCTCAGTGGTTTTACTTTTCCTTAGTTCCCTCTTTTCAACTAAACCTGAGATCAATAACTCTGCAGGGAGCAGCCATTCGCTCTTGTGCTCCTTTAGGTTGTAATAAGTCTAACAATTCATCCCATTTTTCTCTCTTCCTCCCCTTCACCCCATTCTCCTCCACCGTCTGTCTGTGAATTTGTTTGTGCTGTTGCATGTATGCGTGTGGTCGTGCATGACCGAATGGATGCTGGTGCCACACTCTTCACGTTCCTCAACTCCTTCTCACCCCCTTCATCTCTCTCTCAAACCAGACCCGGAGCGTGGCGGAGGTCACATGATCTCCACCGATGACCTGGAGTACCCGCGTGAATATCGCACGCTGGGAAACAGCGCACGACGCTTCTCCAATGTGGGGCTGGTCCACACCTCTGAGCACCGGCACACGGTCATCGCCGCCCAGAGCCTGGAGGCCCTCACCAACCTGCACAAGGCCGACATGGAACGCAAGCGGGATGCCTTCATGGACCACCTGAAGAACAAGTACTCTCCCCAGCACTCCTTACCACCCTCTCCATCCCCCTCGCACGGCAGCATGAGGGGCACTGCAGAGAGAAACGCACGTGAACAGGTATGTATGAGACTTACCTTGTTTGATGTTGCTGGATCAATGTTATTGTTAGTCATAGAACAACATTCTGATTCACCAGTCATATTCCAGGATTAAGTTTAGGGCGAGGACAGGAAACAATATTCTTTTTAATGGTTAGGGTTATGGATTTTTATTTTATTTTATTTTATTTTATTTTATTTTATTTTATTTTACAGTAGTCAACATTTGAAGTGGATCGAAACCTTTCATCAAAGTTAACCTAAAACCAAAATGCGTTCTTGTCTTAGAACAACTTTGATGAACTTTTTTGATCCACTTCAAATGTTGACTACTATATATGGGTCTCTTCACTGTAGGGTGCCTTTTGGTGTCTTGTACATAAATAACTCATTTGCCATGATAACTTAACATAAAAATGACTATGAAAGGGTGTGTTATATTAGGCTAAGTTTTTATATTCATAACAAAAGCATTACTTGGCTCTTTAGATAAATTTTCTAGATTTTTCTTAGTTTTGTGCAAGAGGATGTGTGTTATTTTGCTATGTCCCATGCACTGCTCATTAAATTTGATTGAGAGTAGAATACAGTCAAATCATAAAATTAAACAATTTTGTCCTCTATTAATATTTTAATTTTTGTTAAACTCAATTTGAGTGTATGGATCATTTGGTCAAAAAAATTATATTTTTATTTAATAAAAAAGAAGAGTTTGTCCATGTCCCTTGAATGCTTGTCCACCCTGTCGTGTTGGGAAAGCCGCCCATTTAAGAAAAGGCCATCCCCTTTAGTGACATCAGGACAACTGATTTTTTGTCTCTTCAGTGGCGGGAATTTCACCGCTTAGGTGAATAAGTTGGTGACTTTTCAGCTGACAAATTTTCTTCGTCTGAGTTTGCTTACTTGCTTTTCCTAAGCTTAACATGTCCACCCTGTCGGCATAAAATATGCCAGAAGTGATTAGAATACAGTATTTTCAAAATATGTAAGTTTAAATATACCAAATTCTCTTCAACAACCAGACTAAATATTTAGCTAGTCACAGCCTGTTGTAAGCTAATATGCTAATTGAAGCTCAAAATGTCCAAAAATAGGTGATGAAAATGTATGGGGGGGGGGGGGGGGGGGGGGGGGGTATATCAGTGTGATTTATGTAATTATATTATTTATTAGAAGATTATTTAGAAGTTGAATAAATGTTTCATTTTCATATTTTGTCATGATTTGTGTGTTCTGCATTATGTGTCCACACCATCATGTGCTAGTCCACCCTGTCATCTTGACATTTTACAATAATATTTTATTTTATAATAATAATTCGATCATATCTGTATAATCCAGTGTGTTCAATAGCTAGGTGTGGGGGCAATAACATGCAAACAAAAAACTGCATTAAAATATCACAGTTTTCTCCAAATAAGAAAAAATACATGTGTGAATTGTATGAGTTTCTTTAAAAACACATGGTTTACATAAAATCTTTTATGTATTTATAATTTGAAAGCATTTAACAGTAATGTATATGTCCATGACAGGGTGGACATATCTTATGGTTTATGCTTTGAATAATGGCCCATAATTATCTAAAAAAATGTGTGGGAGCTCAGCTAATATGTTTCTATAGTACTTGAGTGTCTACTGTTTATGATATGACATAAAGCGAATGGGAAATTAAAACCAAAATTTCTGAGTATTGTGAGGGTTGAAAGGCACTCTATGGTGATATTGACCTATATATATATATGTATATATATATATATATATATAAACTACAGTAACTTACACTTCTGTGAAAAAATTATATTTATTTATTTTAGCTATTTTATTTAATAAGTTGATGCCATATTAGAGACGATGTTGTACACTACCATTCAAAAGTTTGGGATTGTTATTTAAAGAAGTCTCTTATGCTCCCCAAGGTTGTGTTTATTTGATCAAAAATACAGTACAAATAGTAATATTGTAGAAATTATTACAATTTAAAATGACTGTTTTCTATTTGAATATATTTTAAAATGTAATTAATTCCTGTGATGTTAAAGTTGAATTTTCAGCTTTAAGTGTCACATGATCCATCAGAAATCATTCTAATATGCTATTTTAATGCTCAAGAAACATTTCTGATTGTTATCAATGTTGGTATAGTGTGTGTATTTGGAAAAATGCACACACATAGGATGGATTTTGGTTCAACATCCTTAAGCCTCTGACTGGTTAATAGCAGTGTTACTCCAGTAACTACAAAAGGATGTTGATTCAGGAACATACGCTGCTTGTGTAAATTACATTAAGCATGCATGGACACACTCTCACACACACAAGATGCACAACATGTGGCTTTGAAATTGTACCCATCTGAGAGGTCTTCTGAAGGAGGCATTGACACATGGAGCCTGCAGTACATACAAACACTTCAGTCACTGTTAATATGCCCCCATCTCCCCAGCTTTCACACAGCTTTAGAAACGCTGTCAAAATGTCATTGAAACATTTTGTACTCACCATAGAAAACAGGCAGTTGCATGCTAGAGTGCAGCGAAACAGCAGCCACTCTGTGAATGGAACAACTGGTTCTTATGGAGGAGGGTGACGTAATGTTGAATTCATATGGATGATGTCACTGCATCAAACCAGTATCAGCCAATCAGCTGTGCGCATGAAAAGAGTGAAAGACACGCAGGTATAACAGACATGTTTACGCTCAAGTCTTTCAAAATCCACCTGCACTGATATTTTCAGAGGGATGAGTGTTGAAAAAGAGACTTTTCTGCCTCGGCTTTCTAATTATACCCATCATCCCATTATCTCTCCATCAATATATCCCCCTAGAAAATGATTTCCTGTTCAGTCCTTTGTTCTTGTTCTTTTTTTTCCTGTTGAAATGACCTGCAGTACTGGTCAGCAGCATATACTGTGTTGTGGCATACACCGGTGTCCCTATCAGGCTTCTTAAACTAGTTTAAAGGGATAGTACACCCAAAACTTCTATCACTATTTACTCACCCTCATGTTGTTCAAAATTTGACTTTGATGGCAGATGTGGATCCAGAGGGCAGACTTAAAGCTGAAATATGTATCACACAATTTAAAGATAGTAAATAACACACTGCAATGAAATTTACATTAAAATTTTATTCAATTAGAAATTGGTACAGTACACTGAAAATGAATCAGTATGAAAAAATAGTTTAAACTTGATGGACAAACCTATAAAATAAACTGATTCAAACTGTAGCCTATTTTTACAAATGAAATTGTTAAAAACATAATACTAAAAAGGAAATGAACACTGTAACCAACACTGTTTGTAAAATCAAATATTTATTAGATATTCAATGACTTATTTAAAAGATATAAATGTGTATTTGCTGAATAATTTGCTTTAAAAATGGCTGTAAACTAATGAAAATTGAAAACATTGGTATTGGGTAGGATTAGGGATGTAGAATATGGACATGCAGCATATGTGCTTTATAAGTACTAATAAACAGCCAATATGCTAGTAATATGCATGCTAATAAGCAACTATTTAATAGTGAGAATTTGTCCCAATACTAAAGTGTTACCAGTAGTTCTTATTAATAAAGTTTAAATCATTATTTGAAGCTTGAAAAGTTGTTGTTGACTAGAATGACAAGTTCAATCATCTTGTGCATCACTGAAAGTCATACAGGTTTAAAACAACATGAATAAATGATGCAAATTTTCATTTTTGCATGAACTATTCCTTTAAGTAGATTGGTCATTGCGCATTTTTTGTTGGCAAACAACATGACTATGATATGTCACTATCTGTGATATATTCTAGTGACATTCACACATGACTATGATAGTCCACAATCTAGACTAGCACCAAACCAGCATAAACATGGGAACTCATGCTGGTCTAAGATAGTCTTTTCAGCAGGGCTCTCTTTTGTCTTTTCATCACCTATTTTACAGCTCTTTCATCCTCATGTATGTGATTCTCATAACAGTATATACCTGAGTGTGACATTAATGCCCAGTGAGTGTGAGAAAGATAGGATCAAATGAGAGAGAGAGAGAGACGGGGAGGTTGGGTGAGAGACAGGTGGAGTCCATGGTTGCCAAGGCAACACCACCCTTATATGGAAACTGGTGATATCATATTGCAAAGGTCAGGCTGGAGAGAAAGAGAGAGCGAGAGAACAAGGAATAGAGAGAGAGAGACAAGAAAAAGGGGAAGGCTTACGGAATATCCTCACCTCTGAAGGAAGACGCTTCACAGGATTTCCTCCTTATTTATTTGCCTATCTGCAGCCATGGTGGAATAATGGAAAGGGGGAGGAGAAGAGGAGGACAAGAAGAGAGCGAGAGAGGGGACATATGAGTGCAACGGTGTGTAAATCGGCGGGAGGAGAGTTAATTACCCTCTGCCAGCCTTTTCCCGAGACTCCAGCACGGAAGAGTTAAAGCAGCAGCCAATAGCCAGCCGATGCTGTAATGAATTAAATAAAGAACCTGCCATCGCATGTGCCGGAGAGAGAGAGGGCAGGAATAAGAGAATGAGTATTCTGTACACCTGACAGCCAGCTGCTTAGACTGAAGGTATCTAGCTAGTGTGCACGCATGTGTGTGTGTGTGTAGGGAGGAAGCACACTCACTAGCACACATGCATGCAGGTGCAGGTGAGATTCGCGCTGACGGCTTCATTTGTTTGGTCATTGCGAGATTGTTTGATGTGGTGACTGCATACAGATGGACACTGCTTGGGTTTGATTTTTTTCAGTGTGAGTGTATCTGCGCATGAATGTACTGAATGTATGTGTTTGTATGCGTGTGTGCATGTGTGTGCATGTGAGGAGAAGGAAGAGCTGTTTTGCATGCAGGTCAGGTGGTGTATAGCTGGATGTCGTCTTGCTCGGCTGACACATGTTTCTCAGGTGGAGACTAATGCTGGTCACAGGATCAGATGCAACTAGTATTCAGGCCTGATTGTTGTGTTTAGCGCACATGAGGATGTGCTTGTGCTTTAATAAAGGTTGATTGGGTTGTAATGCTGACTTATAGGTGCACATGGTGGCATTTGACTTGCAAACAAAAGCCACTGTGTTTCTGATGCATGCAGGAGGTGGATTTAAAGGGGACATGCTCTATTGCACTTTTGAAGTATTTTATTTTGACCTCCTGATTAATGCTAGTTAGGGATTATTGCAGGAGGATGTGTCATAATTTATATTTCAATACCAGTTTTCACTTTATAGCATTTAACAACAAGTTGTATTTGTTCCTTTAACTTTAAGACTTACTGTAGGATTGAGGTTGGCTTATGTAAATAACCTTTAACTTCCATGTGTCAATCCAGTTCAGTACCAATTACAACTGGTCAGCTGTTTTCACCTGATAGTAACATGTTGCAAATGCGTTTCTGATTTTCTGAAATGCGCTGTCTGATTTTGTGACTACATTTTAAAAATGATTTTTCAAACTTGTGAATAAAACGAAGAATATTGGATTGCATTTTATAGTAAAATACTATTTTAGATTTTTTACTTCAACATTTCATGTTCAACTCAGTGTTACTTGCCATTTCTTTGTAATTATTGTTAAATGTACTACAATTTCTGGGTGAAAATGGTTTCAACACCAATGTTTTCAAAGTCACTCTTAAAGTTAGTGCATCAGTGCATGTTGATAAAATGGCACAATTAATTACATCCAAATTTTAATCTCACCACAAGCATTATGTTCTGAGCAGAATTTTCAGTTATTTTAGTCAAGTAACTGTATTAATTGTACTTTGGATGTGCTTTTTCATGTGATCTGTATTGCTGCTTGTTGATGTCAGGCAAAGTCTGCAAAGATTTCAGCATTATTTTATGTAACTGTCGAATAAACACTTACTTTAGGGCAATGGGTGATTGACTGATGGATTAGCATTTTCAGCTGCTTCCAAATGTGGTTTGAGTGATGGAATCACAAAACAATTTGAACCCCTTTTATTTAGTGCTGTCCATATGAAATGAATGTTAGTATCAGGTATAAACAGAGTTTTAGTTTTCATAAATGGACTGGGTGATGTGGAAGGGAGCTTTGCGTTCTGAAAGAAATCTGTTTTGCATCATTTATCCCTTTTTTTTTTTTTTAAATGTTTCCTTTTAGATGCACCTGTATCATCTATTAACCCTTAAACATGCTGTTGATTTTCCGCTGGCAAATGCAGCCGCAGCTTAGACAGTCAATTATCCCCCATTTAGAGTTGTTTCTTAGCAACTGAGGACGCCGGCCTCATACCGCTCCATGGAATTCTGCTTGTTAGGGGAAAATAACATCACCAAGCCACAGCTCACCGGCCCTGCAGTGCATAAATCCATAAGACGCTGAAGCGGCCCCTCAATTATGATCCAATATGATGGCGTTGGTAGTTGTGTTATTTCAGTTATTTATCAAAAGCTATGTCAAAGAGAGAAATTTAGGGCTGTCACATTGAAATGATTTAGGAAACTTTTCATTGCTGTGAATTTTTCACTTCCTCTGTGGTTTGGCCGGAGACCACAGCACAAATTGAAATGGCCGTGAAGGGGTGTGTGTGTGCGTGTGTGTGTATGTGTGCGTGTTTCTAACTTATCCATACTTTTCAGACAAATGTGCTGAGATATGTTGCTAGGAGTTTGCTAAAACTGACAAAATCTCATTTTGGGTGATGTCATCAAAAGCAAATGTGGTTCATAAATAAATAAATGTATTTTTATATATTTACTTTTTTATGTAATTTTAAATATTTACTTTTTTGTAAAATGTATTAGTACTTTTTTGAGAAAATAATTTACGAGCATCATTTAATTATATATTTATTTAATGTAAATTATTTATTTATACACACACACACACACACACACACACACACACACATATATACATACATATATATAAACATATGCAGTAAAGTTGCATATTATGGTGTCTAGGGTTGGTGTGTTGTAATTATGAATAATAAAATTAATAAAGAATTGGCCAAAAGTTTTTCTTATATCCATGCTGATAGGTGTCCACTTTTAAAGTCCACTTTTTTTTATCAGCCAGTGAATCCAGTGAATCATGCACCTTTAATTTACATTTACATTTTAGGTGAATGTTTGAGTATGTGTGTGTTGAAAATAAGGGGTGTATAGACTGGCTACACTGCCATTCCTTTCATGCTTCAGACAATCATGTCCCAAGTAATACGAGAATGCTTTGGCTTAAAAATGCTGCTGGGAGACATTTAATATTATGTCCTTGAGCAGGCACTTAAATCTCAAGCTGTTCCAAAGTACGGTTTATCCCCACGGATTGACCATCAACTGCTCAAAAGGCTTGGCTTTAGGCTGAACTTCAGTACCAGAACACCTCCTGGCAGCAATGCAATGGGTCCATCTGCCGCTCAGTAGTACCTGACATCAGGTAACCCAGAATCAATCCCTGCAGGCGAGGCCCTGCCCCTATATTTGACCCATTTCTGTCTGGAGGGGCAGAGTCAATCATTAAAACAGCCCAGACGCAGAAACCAGTTAAACCTGCTTTATAACAGAATAAACACAGAGAAGGGTTGGCCAGTTTTTTTCCATATATCAGCAACACAGATACACTGAACAACACTGAAATATATATTATACGATTATAGGTAAATGTGGTATTTTCTTTTTGGAGAGACCCTGATGCAATGTGTGTATACTAGTGTCTTAACCTCAACTTTGGGGTGTTTGTGTGTATTTAATATAAATACACGCAGCACATGTTTGCAGTAGTGCTTCGTAAAGCTGCATGTATTTTTCATATTGCTGCTCCTTGTAGGGCGTTGGCAGGATGAACTGCACAAAGTTGAAAGCAGGTGAATGAATACACAGAATATTATTTTACTAGAAATATAATGCTGAAGTATTGCTATATGAGCGGTGAGCTATTATACACCAGTGATATCAACATCCTGCTTCAAGGGAGTTCAGCAGCATTTTTGGCCTTGGGTAGAAAGAAATGTTTAGTTGATGTTAAGCTTTCCAGTTAATATATTTTCCTCTCTAAATACATGTTTGTACACACACACACACTTTTAATCAGCTGACTATGAAGTCTAGACTTGGCCATGAAATATTCAAAGGTCTTGATCGATCAGGGTTGGGTTCACCAAATAAGCGGCAGTCTGAGTTTTATTCAAAGAATATATGGGAACTCGGGGCACTTTAGGCCCTGTAGCCTTAATGAACTGAATAAAGAAAATAAACCACTTTATTAACCACGCTTTTCAGACTCACTAGTTTATTTAACTTGTCTTCTAATAATGTAATGTCGTCTGTCTAATAATGCGGCGGGCATATGTACAAGACAGATGAATTAGTGTTTAAAATATTATTTTCACCACAGTGTCATTTCCATCACATCTCAAATCATTCTGTGGTGGAAATGACAGTGATTTAAATTAGTTTTCTTTCTCTCTCTATCTCTCTTTTTTCAATATAATTGCAACAAAAGAGTAAAAAGTGACCAAGAAAATAAAAAAAGACAACGTCATAATCTGGTTTTAGCTGGTAATGTCTTTGACTTTCTGTAAATGTGAAATTCACGGATGAAATGGGAGAGATAGGTGTGAGCGCTTCAGACAGCTGACCAATTTCAGTATGATTGATAGATCTGGGCAGCAGGCCAAACATAGACACAGAGGGGATCTTTTTAATTAATTTTTTTCTCATTTGCTGCAATCTTGTCAGTTAGTCCATCAGGCAGGGCAGCTGATGGACAGATGAGAGAAAGCCTCAAAATACCTTCATGCAGACTCATTTAGAGGGCCGGCCCATTCAGAACAGCTCCATATGATACCCAGACTAGAGGAATTATGTGTCACTGTGTCACCATGTGCTGTAACGCCGTCATTTTGCAAATCGCTGCATATGAAGCTGCATATGTGGTGTAAAAAGTCTATTTATTGCTGCTTATACACTACCAACATTTTTCGACTCGGTAAGTTTTTTATTTTTAATTGTATGCAATGTAAATTGACCAAAGGTGAGAGTAAAGACATTTATAATGTAACAAAAGATTTTTAACTTTTTGAACTTTATATTCGTCATTTTGGGGAAAAAATGTATAAAAATTTCCACAAAAAAATAATCAGCAGCACAATTATTCCTTGAAAATGCTGAAAATTCATGTTGAAGTAATATTTTACAATGTTACTGTTTTACTGTATTTTTGATCAAGTAAATGGAGCCTTTATGAGCATAAGAGACTTACAAAAAAAATCCTGCTGCCCTTAATTTTGAATGTTAGCTTTGGTGGTATAAATACGTATTGCATCAAATGGTGAATGAAAATATTATATTGTAATTAGGGAATAAATAATAAAGCAGTAATTAGAGCAGCTCTACCTTGCTTGTATAAACAGGACTTAAGTTATGCAATATATTAGTTGTAGTTACTTACAATTGCTTATTATTAAGAGTGAGCTGAAGTGAATGTGAGTACAAAATTCTCAGTAAATTTGGACAGATATCCTCTCTGTGATCTGTTCCCTCTCTCTCTGTTCATATTTTCCTTCACATTATTTTTTCACAAAAAATGTCAAATGGTTGGGGATGGTGACTATGTATGAGGTGTCACCACACACAGAGATAAATGTCTAAGTAACGCTCTCTCTCTCTCTCTTCTCTCTCTTTCCATAGCAACAGCCGAACTACTGGAGCTTTAAGGTCAGTACTTTGATTACTTCTGTGTGTTCCTATATCAAAAACTTGTTCTTTTGATACTTGTTTGTGTGTTCTTATGTTGTATGTACATGCTGTATATTGATGTCTGTTGTAGGCCCACTCTGAATCCACATCAAGTTTTATACACCTTACATCCCAAAAATCAACAAAGAAAAGCGGATTCTGTCAGGGCTGAGCGGCGGGGACATAATTGTTGCCAAAAGTGAGATAAATCTTACAAAAAACAACCCTTTGGTGGCTCGCATGGACATCCTTAAATGTTTAAAATGATGATAGTCTGTAGTAATTGCAATGAGCATCATATAAAAACAGTTGAAGCATATGGTGTTGAATAGGTGTGTATCACGTGTCAGGTGTGTTAAAGTCATTGATCTGTGGGCCATGCAGGTCTGAGGCTGATTTGTGATGATCTGCTTCACTGGTTTTTATCTTCTAAATCTCATTCCCCTGTTCTTTCTTTCTATCTCCATCTATCTCTTTTTCTCTCCTCCATTTTCTTACACACCTGCCCACAGAACCCAAGTCAACTTAATGGAACTGAACACATGGGTCTCTATAGATGTTTTTAAAAACTAAATTTCTTTTAAGTTGTCACAGCATCTTAAAAACCCAGGGAATGAGACCATAAGAAAAAATAATCAGAAAGCCACAGCAGTGAGTATGCTGGTAGGATGTTGGTTCAGAAACTTTATAGACTTTCATACTCCATCAAATCCCTCGTTATTGAACCTGTCCTATATTGTGAATTATATTTATTCTGTCAGGGATAAAATGTCTATTATATGTATTAGCTTTGGAGGGTGTGTATAATTGTTGAAGGACACAGGAAATGGCCTTAGGCTGTGATAAACAGTGTCATTAGACTGAGACTCAGTAATTGGATCCTCCTGATTCTGTTCATTCATATTCACTCTCACACTTATTTACTCACATTACACTCCTCCTGTCAACGGACACACACTCATTCTCTATATCTGGCAGTAATGTCATGTTTTTTTGAGATTTGACTATCCAGATACTAAATAACATGCAGACAGCATGTTTGAGTTCATGTCAACATTGATTTGGGACTGAGATCTTGCTGTGTTTTTCTGCCAATGTTGGGCATCTCAGTTGGGTTTGTGAATCATCATATTATTTGTTTCACTGTAGACTTTCTAGAGTAATGGACTCCTACTGACCTGACCCCCCAAATTCCTTGGAACATGATACACCTCAAACTCCCTCGTTTATCCAATACTTAATCTTGACACTCTCTATTCTTGTCTATTTGTTTCCTGAATTATGGACCTTCTCTTCTCTTCTCTTCTCTTCTCTTCTCTTCTCTTCTCTATTGATGTTTGCGTGTTCTTGTCACGGTAAGATAAATTGTCAGATGCTTTCAGAACATTTTTTCCTTTAGGTGTAGATTCTGAGGCCCCAAACAGATGCCTGTTAAAAGCGAACATCTCCCCTGGCTGGTTACGCCACATAAAATTAGCCTCTCTGCATATTACTGTCAGAGTTGTGATTTGGTGGTTTGGTTCCTCTCTCATTTGTGCTGCCTTGTTTTTTACTTTGATCATTTCCTCGTATCTAGAAATGTGTTTTGATGTCCAAGTGCTGGTTCATTAGCATTTTCTGTTGTTCTTTTCTTTATCAGATGTTTCAAATCGTTAGAGCTAGCCATATGCTAACAGTGAAGAGAGGGCAGAGCTCGTCATTGACAGTGTTGGGGAGTAGCTAAGTTCAAGTAGTGGTGCTACGAAAACATTCAGTAGCTTGAAAATAGTTGTTTTCCAACTTTTCTGGCTTTTTAAGTAAATAGCATTTTTTCAGGCAGCTCTTGGAAGCCTGATTCATTAGTTAAACATTTTGTGAGGATGCATGAATGATTTACTAAATTCATCACTTAAATGTTTTCCTTTATTTTAGTAAAATGTTTTGCTAAATTCTGCTGCTTATCACAGCGTTTTGTATGATTAGGGTGTTATGTTTGTTTTATTTGTTGTCATTTTTTGCTGTAAAGTTGTGTCTACCAGTTTGGTTGTGTTGGTGTCAGGTAAAGATTTCTCAGATTCAATTTGGGAAAACAATTGGGCTGTGTATCATTTCGGTCAAGTGCATTTCTTGCACATTTTGCAACACTTTCTAAGTGAAATGTCAGTTCAGTTTCATCCAGAACCAATATACATGAACCAAACAACCTTTCATTACGTTTGTAGATATCACAGCGTTTTTTAAAATGAAATGTCCAGTGAGTGGCGCTAATGGTTAATGCTCTATAGCCTGTTAAGAAAAGCAAATTTGACATAAAAACACATTTGATGAAGAAAACAAGACATTTTTTGCATGCTTCTACAAGTCTTTGAGATTTTTATTGGTTCACATACCTGAACCCTCCCCATCAAAAGTGCAGTGCTGTACCAGGTGTGCTACTAAGCAAGTTTACTGCATTTAAATCTGGTTCTGTGATGCATCAAACTATGTTAATTTACAAATCATGCACTATTATAAGTGTTCTGAGTTCATAACATATTATGCCAGAAAAATGTCTTGTATTAACTGATAACCTGTCCTGTAATCATATTTTGTCTGAAAAGTTTTGGTGTTTTATTGCCACTAGTGGCAGTTTCAGCTGGAAACTGCAGTGAATGGAATGTACAATATAGGTAGGCTTTTGAACTTCTGGAGGCACGGTTCTCCAATGAGCCTAGGTTTGAAAGATATAGTTTTAACTGTGATTTATTTATTTATTTTGTAATATGTGAAATAAGAAATAATAATTTTTTTTTCATATAGTTTCAATATTATTAGGTGTTTTCCAAAGAGTAACTGAAGTACAGCAGCCTGTCGAATTACAATTTAAAGTAGCTTCTCCAAAAACAGTCATTACCAAATTCAGCCCACTGAATGAGTTTCAAGGTATCCTAAAAATCACGTGCAACATAAACAAAGACATACACCTGTCGCACTGCCTGTATATCCAGTTATGTATAACATTATTTTTATGTTTATGTTTTTGTTAAACGGTGTCACCTGTTATCTCTTGTTTTGGGAGACAGCTCACAGCTTGTCCTCCAGCAGACAGTAAAGGTGTGCTGAACTAATCCATTTTCCTCCTTTCCTTCCTCTTATCATTTCAGTCTTCATCATTGCTATTAGTCCCCAATGATAAGTGCAGAGAATGCCGCCATTTTATGACCACCTACCAGCTTAACATTTCCCTGCTTTCCCTGCCTCTCTCAGCATTGGACTGAACAGGCCACAATCTACTGCAATTTGCTGAAGCAATTTCTGCTGTGCCTTCAGCCTGTGTCTAACAATAGCAGGAGAGAGAGAAAGATTATTCTCAAGAGCAATTATTTTCTTTCCTTTTCTCTCTCTCTGTCTCATTCCTTTTCCTTCTCTGTCTGTCTCTTTGTAATAGTTAATAATGTTATTTTAATAAAATTGTGCACATTATATCTTATATTATACTATGTCTCCCATCAACTTATCTGAAATAGACACACTTCTCTCATGTACAAGGAAAGAAAAATATGCTTCTCTCTTTTTTATTTCATTCCCACACGCACAAAAGAGGTTTCTGTAATATCTTAATCGTTACTCATAGACGGCAATGAAATTAAATGGAGATCTAATGGAGACTTTTGCTTTTTCTCAGATTTTTCTCATAAGAAAAAGATAATGGTAATCTCATATGTTAGAAGAGCTTCAAAATAGACCTCAATAATGTGCTCAGCTTTAAATGATCAGAGATGTCGACATGAACTCATATTTCAAAAACTTGATGTAGGCTAAGCTGTCCACGTTAATTTTACTGCACTATACGTCTGCTGCATATTATCTCATCTGTGAATTTAAATTTGTCAGGATTTTTAGGATAAGCACAAATGTGTGTGTGTGTAGTATGTATGTATGTATGTATGTGTATATACAGTGCCACTTGAAAGTTTGTGAACCCCTTGCAGAATCTGTGAAAATGTGAGTAATTTTAACAAAATAAGAGAGATCATACAAAATGCATGTTAATTTTTATTTAGTACTGTCCTGAGTAATATATTTTACATAAAAGGTGTTTACGTTTAGTCCACAAGAGAAAAAATAGCGGAAATTATTAAAATGACCCCATGCAAAAGTTTGTGAACCGTTGGTTCTTAATACTGTGTGTGGTTACCTGGATGATCCACGACTGTTTTTTGTTTTGTGATGGTTTTTCATGAGTCCCTGGTTTGTTCTGAACAGTTAAACTGAGCACTTTTCTTCAGAAAAATCCTCCATGTCCTGCAGAATCTTCAGGTTTCCAGCATCTTTTGCATATTTGAACCCTTTTCAGCAGTGACTGTATGATTTTGAGATCCATCTTTTCACGCTGAGGACAACTGAGGGACTCAAACACAACTATTAAAAAAGGTTCAAACATTCACTGATGCTCCAGAAGGAAACGCGATGCATTAAGAGCCAGGGGGTGAAAACTTGTGAACAGGATGTCCAAATTTTTCTTATTTTGTAGAAATATAATTTTTTTTCCATTTAGTACTGCCCTTCGGAAGCAACAGAAGATACTTGCATGTTTCCCGGAAAACAAATTAAGTACAATTTACCTTGATCTTCAAATTCAAAAAGTTTTCACCCCCCGGCTCTTAATGCATCATATTTCCTTCAGGAGCATCAGATTCCGCAGGACATGGAGGATTTTTCTGAAGAACAGTGCTCAGTTTAACTGTTCAGAACAAAAAAGGGACTCATGAACAACCATCACAAAACAAAAAACAGTCGTGGATCATCCAGGTAATCACACACAGTATTAAGAACCAAACTTTTGCATGGGGTTATTTTAATAATTTCAGCTATTTTTTGTCTTGTGGACTAAATGTAAACATCTTTTATGTAAAATATCTTACTCAGGACAGTACTAATTAAAAAATAACATGCATTTTTTTTATCTCTCTTATTTTGTTAAAGTTAGTCACATTTTCACAGATTCTGCAAGAGGTTCACAAACTTTCAAGTGGCACTGTATATAACATAATATAAAGCCAACAAGCTCAATCTGTTTACCACTATTGCTCTTTAGGATTACAAAGGATTATAAAACAAGGTGAATTAAACACAAACTGAGAATTTGATTATGTCTCCTGAACTAAGTGTAATATTTGTGCATTAAAATATTTCTCTTGGCATTTATCTCTGAACAGCTAAACAATGTTGTTTACTTTATTCCAAAAACATATGCACACAAATAAAAGAAAGAAAGTACTGACAGCTCAGGAACTTTATCCATTAATTTTAAAGACATTTCCGTTAACTCTAAAACAATGCAATGCAGTGTAAAATTCCAAATACTGGTAAAACATGAAAAATAAATTCCTTTCAGAACATTGTGCCCTATTTTTACTTTAACTCATTCATTTTATTATGATTAATTTCATTATTGCGTGGTATTTAATTCAGAGTTTGTTTGTTTACAGTGTGGTACTCAATATATAGTGAATGAGCGAATAATAAGTGATTTCGTTCTCAGATTTGTACTGCCTCATGTTGCATTTAGTATTACTGCTTCTGTTGTTGTAGTGGATTTCTCAGCTGCATCTGTATTTACTATAATCGTATGCCATTCACACTCCAGTCCTGTCAGATGCTGTTACCTTCATTTCATTTTCTAGTCAGATGTATTTTGGCATGAGGTTGTCCTCCTTCCTGCTGTTGGAACAGAACTGAAGTGCGTGTGTGTGCAATGAAGGTGGAGATTTATTGCAGAGAATCCTGCAGGGATCCCTGATTCTGTTTAATTCAGAAAATACAGGCACTTTAGGAAGGTAATATGACACACACGCTGACACGTTTATTGACACAAATACAAATTTGAAAGGAAACTGAGAGCTGGTTTGTTTATTGCATTTGACAAAAAGCCGTTTGAAAGTGCATTAGTGCTTGAGAGAGAAGGAGATCTTGATTATGTGGATGGTCTTAAGGGTGTTTTCACTTGGAGCATTGATTAACAGTGTGCTGCGTTTTCTCCTTACCTTTGGTTCAGTGCTGGTTCAGTACTGCTTTTTTCAGTATCTTAAAAACATATTAATGTCTAAAGTCTAAACTGCAATCAGCACAAACTGTGATACAATAAGTATGTTAGAAGCATGAATGAATGAATACAGTATCCTGAAAAAGAGACAATCCTTTCTTGCTGAGTTTGTAGGCCTATAGCATTTAGTTTAGCATGGGATACATGAAAGCTATATGGCTATGTGTCTTTGTGTGGATAAACAATATCTTATTTTATAGATGTATGTATGTGCGTTGTGTATGAGTAGCACCCAGACTGCTCTCTGTTGTGGATAAATGACCCCATTATAGTTACACTGGGGCCTCTCAACTCGGCCCCTTTCAACTCGGCCCCACAGCACTGCTTTTTTACCTCAGCATTTGTGTGTGTGTGTGTGTGTGTGTGTGTGTGTGTCTAGGCTTTTACCTTGCGTGTAAACAACACACCCTGCTTTAATGAGTTTTATTTTTATAAATGTGTATTAGCTGATTTGTTTTTGTTCACTTTTCGTGAATCAAATCTAGTTTAAATCTAATATAATCTTTTCTAAATGTTACTAAGTTTATGGTTAAAACAAGAACAAAATAATTGTTTATTAACTGTAAATCAAGATATACACTTTTGAAACGTCTGGGGTCAGTGTGATTTTTTTTTTTTTTTTCTCTAAAAAAAAACCAAAAAACTTTTTTTCAACAAAGATGCATAATTGGATACAAAAACATTGGATACTTTTTTCAAAAACATTAAAATATCTTAAGGAATCCAAACTTTTGTATGATGTTTTATATTCTCTGAAAATAATATTTGTTACACAAACACACTTTTCAAGTAAATTTGTCTAGTTTTAAATATGTTCATCTTTAAAAAAAGGGAAAAATACTGATTTAGAAGTAGATTTTTTTGCAGTACAGAGGAGAATTGATTTGATGTATGGTGATGCTGCTCTGTGGATGTGTCCTGCTCTGCAAACCAGCTTGCCAGTCTTTCCCCAGTGCACCCTGGGAGCTCATTACAGGTGTCTCTGAGCTCGTGAAACACACCAGGATGCAGTTGTGTGGATCCTCTTCATTAAATACTACAAAATAACCAGAAACATCCGACAAGAAATCCACAGATGTGCGATTCACCGTTACTGTATATGCTATAGTGAGGCAGACTGTTTTGTTCTGTGTAATTGTTAGCGTCGCCGTCTGTTTGTAGAGACACATCCATAGAGACTTGTTTGTTTGTGAGTGATTTTCCTGTCAATGCATTGCTGTTTTTCCCATCATTACACAAACAGAGAATCAGGTCCTTTTTATCTGCCTTACTTTCTCACCCACCCTGAGCTGGAGCAGTGATGTCATATCCTGTGAGTGTTGTTGGGTACAAACTTGGGGGGCTTAGGTGCAATTTACTCTGGTTGAAGGAATTTACTTTTGGTTTCTCCTTGTGAGTTAGTAATGTCTGCCTTTTACATCATGCCATTTAAAATGCTGGAAATCTCTCTCTTTTTGTCATTTAGAGCCGTAGTCCACGTCACTCCCAGTCCACTCAGTCAGGTTTGGCAGACCAGGCATCTAAACTGTCCTTCGCATCTGCTGAGTCTCTGGAGACCATGTCTGAGGCCGACATGCCGCTGAGCTTCAACCGCATGAATCGTTTCCGTCAGAGCCTCCCACTCTCCCGCTCTGCAAGCCAGAATAAACTACGCTCTCCAGGTAACATATACACACACGCCTCATCTGAGTATCGTCTACTGCTCTCAGTAAATCATTCTCTTTACCTGACACTCAAATGACTAACACGCTTATGCCCACATAAACACAAAAATAAGTTATCAACTTTACTAGAGTCACTGTGTAAGATTTTTTTTGGAAAGAAATGAATGCTTTTTTTTTTAGCAAAGATGCTTAAAATTTAACAAAAGTGACAGTAAAATCATTAATAATATTACAAAAGATTTCGAAATGAATGCTGTTCTTTTGAACTTTCTATTCATCAAAGAATTCTGGAAAAGTGTATCACAGTTTCCACAAAAGTCTTAAGCAGCACAACTGTTTTCAACATTGATAATAATAAGAAATGTTTCTTGAGCAGCAAATCAGTATATTAGAATGATTTCTGGAGGATCATGTGACACTGAAGACTGGAGTAATGATGCTGAAAATTCAGCTTTGTCAGATTCAGAGTTATTTTAAATTGAATTAGTATTACACAATATTCCTGTTTTTGATCAAATAAATGCAGCCTTGGTGAGCATACAGACTTTTCTGAAAATATTTCTGACCCCAAATTTCTGAATGGTAGTGTAATTTTAATAATTATTAAATAATAATTAATTTAATAATTAAATTTAGTAATTTTCCACACACTTTTCTTCTGTTAAGGCCTGTAATGCCCTACAAAGCCCATAAATAATAGAAAATTTAACTTCACTAGTGCCTCTGATTCATCCAATCGACTTTCTGTAACTTTCAAATGAAATGATTGTTTATGAATCTCTTCTGAACTGTCACTGCATAACCAATTTAAATTTATCAGCAGTGCCTCTAAGCCTCTTGAGAAACTATTTCAAAACAATTTCAGGGCACAATTCAAAATCAAAATGCTTTGATAAAATGTAAACATCATCCCAAAGGTTATGCAGAAAGTTACTTGAATGTTTAACAATTAAGTATTCATTATAATAAACGTTTCCTTGTAAATAACTCGGAGTACAAGGACAGTTTAAGTTGCAGTCAAATTAACCTCAGGAAATATCTGTGCTATTTTTAATAGTGATGTGACCTGGTGCTACATTACTTCTTTTAATGTCACATTGTACTGCGTGCACCATCACAGTTAAGTGAGATGACACCATAATTAAACACATTCAGCTGTTGTTCATTTGCGGTGATGGAAAGTCTGATTCATTCTGTTGAATCACTTTGTTTGAATGGTTGGATGTTATAAATGAATCAGTGGGGGAAAAAACATGTGCCCCACAGTTCTGGTTTGCTTTTGACAGAGGATGACATTTTGCTGTCCTGCAATTAGATACTGTGAAATGTTTTCTACTTGTTGATAGTTAATAGCAGTGCTTTAATTACAGCAGTACAATGCATTCAGATGAACTGACCTTCAACAGTTTGTTTTTCAGCTTTGGTTTCCATGGTGTGAAGTATCTCTTAGATGTGATACAGTGTTGTTGAACTTTTATAGCTGAGTGCGTGTTAGCAGCAAGCGCACAATATTTGCTGAAAGTGATTCGGTTGGAGCTCTTCCCCACAGAGAGATTATTGTCCCATCAGCAGGAAGTTTAGGATCGCCTGCTGCCCCGTTAGGTGAAGTGCGTCGAGATAAACTGACAAAAACTGATGACAAAAAGTCTGCAGGAGGAGTTCAGCAGCCTTGAACGAGAGACTTGCTGTCGCTGACATCCCTCTTAAAACACTTTACATCCATTTGGATTACACAGTTTTAACATAAACAGACTAATAAACCTAATGTGATGCTTGTCACACTTCATATTTGTCAGTAACACATAAATAAAACAGATAAGCAGCAGGTAAGATTTCTGCACAGTTTATTATCAGCAATTTTCATCTATTTGATTTTATTTAAATAATTTTTTCTTCTAAATGCATTCATTCAAATTGCTTAGAATCTGCATAAATCTGTTCATTGTGAAAAACATTTGAATTCATTCAGTTAGAATAGTATATGAAACAAGCCAAATTCAATTAGTTAAAATGTATTAGTCAGAAAGTAATTGAATTTGTTTTGAGAATAACTATTGAGGATGTTTTTTTGTGTTTAAAACACATTCAGTTTATTAATCCTATTACAGAAATCTTACCTTTTTCTTACCTCTTTCATTTATGTATGATTGATGATAAATACTGTATACATCACATTAAGTTTTTTAGTTTATGATAAAACTGCGTAATCCAAATAGATGGAAGTTTGATATGCCATTCAAATACATACAGTAAATCTCACGTTTAGCGTATGGTGGAGTGTATGCTTCACCATTTTCATCTTCATTATGGTGGTCTTTCCTGACTTTCTTCTTACTTTTCTCCTTCTCTCTCCTCAGGTGTCCTTTTCCTGCAGTTTGGCGATGAGACCAGACGTGTTCATATCACTCACGAGCTTAACAGTTTGGAGACCTTGCACGCACTTATCGTGCACATGTTCCCTCAGAAGCTGACAGCAGGAATGCTGAAGTCCCCTAACACGGCCATCTTGATCAAAGACGAAGCGAGGAATGTCTTCTACGAGCTGGAGGACGTGAGGGACATACAGGACCGCAGTATCATTAAAATCTATCGCAAAGAGCCCATCTATGCCTCCTATCCTGCAGCACATCTGGCCAACGGAGACCTCAGGGTGAGATATTCCTCCTGCATTCAATGATTCAGCTGTTTGCCATCTTACATTGTCTCAGCATGGGCTTATGGGTAAAAGAAGGTACCATGCATGATCAAGAATGATAAAGAATGTTTTCTTTCTCAAGTCAAAATAAGAAATCACAAGGTTAAGGATGTAGATCGCAGTATGTGGCGAGATGAAAGGCAAACCTAACCTTCAAATCGACGTAACGGTCCTTATTGCATGTTAAATATTTTAAAGGGAAGTACTTGTTGTTTGATCCATTGAGCGACGTCTTTCAGATTTGGACGTTCTTGAACTCGGAGGTTTTTGAATTATGCACAGTTTTTGGCATATCACTTGGGAGTTCTTTTCACTTTGTGAGCTCGCTGTGCTACCACAGGAGTTTGATGTGGGTTGACTTTGAAATGCGATCATGTTGCGTCACTCTGTTGATCAAATGCTCGTTTTTACTTCTCTGGTGTAAGACGTCTTTACCATTTCATATCCACTGCTATTATACATGAGTCTCTCAGCTAACATTAGACATGAGGCTGTTGATGTATGCATATGTTTCTGTTTATTGTCTGTTTGTGTGGGGTGTATTGTATGTGTGTAAACTGATATCTGAGTGTGTGTGTGTGTGTGTGTGTGTGTGTGTGGGGGGGGTTTTTATTTTTAGTGTTGTCAGAGTTGGGAAAGCAGAATGGGTTTTCACTCATTTAGACTTAAATCAGTGTAATTAATTACAAAAATAATAGGTGTGGTATTACAAACATGTTTCTAAAATTAAATGTTTTATTTTTCAGTTTTTTTACATTTTAATTTTTGAAAATTAAATAACTAAAATATTATCTGCAAAATATTTACTTTAGTTGCAAGAGCATTTTTTTCTATCCACTATTAATGTAAAATGTATAACATTTAAACTGTCCATAGGATTTAATAATTGTGACTAATTTCATGATTTCTGATTAGATAGAATAAAACAGTAATAATATTATTTTAATGTGTTAAAAATGATCAAATGAAACGTGTAATTAATTATGCACTTTGCTAGTCCTAAAATACAACCTCCTAGCACTTACTTACAGCACCCTAGGACCCAGTTTGAAAATATTCCCCTGGTTTCATTACTTACGATTCCCATCTTAAGTGTTTATGCAATTTGTGTGTGTGTGTGTGTGTGTGTGTGAGAGAGAGAGAGAGAGAGAGAGAGAGAGAGAGAGAGAGAGAGAGAGAGAGAGAGAGAGAGAGAGAGAAAGAGAGTGATTGTGCAGGTTTTTGTCAGTTTTTGTTTAAAAAGAATTAATACTGTAAAAAAAATTCTATACACGCTAAAATGGAATTTGAGGTTTTTTTTAGGTTAATTGCTGCTTTCATATTTTAAATAAAATAAGAGGTTCAAAAGTGGCAGCCTGCAGTGACAAGCTCATTGCACCTTTTGACCACTTTGAATTTGTTCAAATTGCCACTTGAGTTGAAACTCTGCAGCCCTTCGCTGTTTGTGTGTGTTTGAGTGAATATATAAAGCCCATTTCTCTATCATCAACAGAACTCTAGACAGAACATGTCAACTGCTCCCTGGAGTGTGTACTTGCATTTATGTCAGTGTGTCCGTGTATGCAGGCTAACAAGCTATATCCCTGTAATGCTTCAGTAAGTTCGACTACTCTCAGAGTAGGGGAAAAAAAGGGAACAGAGATGAAGAGGGGAAAAGAAACAAAAAATATAAAGAAAAGATGGATGAATCCCTTAAAAAAAGCATGCTGTGGAATAAATGCAAGTGAAGTGACAAGCAGATATAAAATTTTTAGAATGATATGCAGGATGTAGCAAAAGAGAGGTGAGAATGAAATGTGCTGAGACACAACAAGGCAGAAAAAAGGATCTATTAGATGAGTGTGGGTTTCCTGGTGTTTGTGAATGGAGAGTTTAAAAGCTCTTCCTTCTGCTCATTGTAGCTTAGTAAAGTATATGTGCTCACTCAGAAGTGCTGGTGAAATCTGAATACAGTGTCATGTAATCCAATGTTATGCCAGTAGCTTTAGCTAGGCTGGGTGAAAGGAGTGAATAGGATGAATGGAGCTCCCCGGAGTTGAATTACAGACCCATGAAAAGAAAGAGTGTGAGAGAAGGAGAGAATGAGGGCAATAAGTCTAGAGCTCTGCTCTTGGTTTCGTGCTAAACCTCAGAGGACTGCTCTTGCTTTGAGATGTTTGATTTGTCAACAACTCATTTTGACTTTTGAGTGATTTTTGGCAAATATCCACTTTAACTCCCCTAACTATGAATGGAACTGGATTATTCTATTGAACTGCTGGCTTTTCAATTTTTGAAAAATTGTATTGTACCATCTGAATGTAAATGATTAAAAAAGAATTTTGAATTATTCTGCTTTTATAAATAATAGAAAACAAACACTTTTAGAAAAAGTTATATTTGTTTTTGTTGTTGTTAGTTTTTTTTTTTTTTGACAAATCTTATCAAACATGAAAAACAAAAAAATCTAAACATTAAATGAGAGTAGAACTTGCCAATTTATGAACTTGACTCCTCTGAAAACACAGATGATGTCACTTCCTCTTCATTATGTCATTTAAAATGACAGTTCACTATCATTTTGAGGTAAATAAATGTGATGTCAAATTTATTTAATTTATCAAATGTGTTTATTATTATATTAATTACATATTATTTTTATTTATGTATGTGTCACATTTAAAAAACATTGTGAGTAACAGAAGTTTATAATTATTTCTGTAAATATATTTTATAATATATTTAAGTTTGCACCTTTGATCTATGTAATGCACTTTAAATGTTATGAACATAAATGTACTCCCTTCACATAAAGACATCCTTTAATCATTTCTATGTTCATGCATTCAATTTTTTTCTTCGATGACTTTGACACAGATTATTTATATAAATTGCTCAGAGTGATATATTCATAAAATGCTAATTTCTTTTCTCTGTTTTATTTTAGAGAGAGATGGTTTACTCATCCCGGGACTCGTCACCTACCCGCCGCCTTAACACTCTCCCTTCCTCCACTGCCTCGCCCTCCTCCAGCTCTCCTTCCCGATCCCGTCTCTCCTACAGTGGAGGTCGGCCCCCCTCTTTCGCTGGTCCGGGTCACCCTCACCCACAGGGTCCCCAGCATCCGTCTCACTCTCACCACCCTTCGCCTTCTCACGGACAGGCTCAAGGCCTAACTCCCTCCTCCTCGGCCATCCTGGAGCGGCGTGATGTCAAACCCGACGAGGAGATGTCTGGTAAAGGCATGGTCCTCCTGAAGAATGAAGGACTTTATGCTGATCCATACAGCTTGATGCATGAGGGTCGGCTTAGTATCGCTTCTACTCAGTCTCTGGCCACCATCGCCGACCCCTTCGGCTTCCCGGTGTCAGGAGGTCTTTACCGCCGAGGTTCGGTGCGGTCTCTCAGTACATACTCAGCTGCAGCGCTTCAAAGTGACCTGGAGGACAGCCTGTATAAGCCTGGAGGTTCTCTATACTCCGATACCTACAGCAGCTCCACGCTCGGCATGGGCTTTCGTCTGCCGCCCTCCTCCCCGCAAAAGATTCCCGATGTGCAGCTGAGGGACAGGGATTCGTTCACTGGGTCTCCCAGCCGAGGGTCGCCTGTGAGAACTACCTTCCGCAAAGACTCAGCTTCCTCTTCTGTGTTTGTGGAGAGTCCGAAGTCCAGACCCAGCTCCAGTTCTGAACCCCTAGGAGATGGGAGTAAGGGACCTGGATTTGGGTCGTCATTATCTGGGGGCGAGACGGACACACGGTGAGCACTAGCAAAAGTACATGTACATGTATGTGAGGTTATTTATTTACTTTTTCATACATACACATTTTCATGGACAAGAACAGAATGTCAGTCTACACACTCTTAACATAAATTAATAAACAGCATTTATTATTATGCAAATGCAAGAAAGAAATCCTTATTCAAGGGATAGTTCAAAAATAAAAAATTCTGTCATTAATTACTACCCCTCATGTCGTTCCAATCCTGTAAGTTCATCTTCAGAACACAAATTAAGATATTTTTGATGAAATCCAAGAGCTTTCTGATCCTGCATACACAGCAATGCAACTGACACGTTCAAGGCCCAGAAAGGTAGTAGTAGTAAGAACATCATTAAAATAGTCCATGTGACATTAGTGGTTCAACCTCAAAGGGGACCTAACACACACAGATTCACCCAATCTCATGTTAATCTTGAGTACCTATAGAGTAGTACTGCATCCTTCATATCTCAAAAAAGTCTTTAGTTTTATCATATTTATAAAAGAAAGATAGAGCTTTACAATTCTCTCCGGAAAAAGCCGAGCTCCTGGAGGTGCGCCGTGTGGGTGGAGCTAAAAAGTGACGAGCACTTGCGCCAATCGCCAACAAACAGAGACATTTGATGCCGTTTCAATTACCACCTGTAGTTCTGAATCATGACCGGGATCTTTTATAGCTGGGACTGCTCCATCTTTCAGTATCAAACGATGTGCAAATCCAGCGTCGAACTGGGCCTTGTTTATAAAACGTTCCATTGCTACCCCGAAAAACAAACCGCATCCACTGTTCACGTAACGCTGGGCTCTTTCGGGAAGCTGAACAAAGTTATCTTTCCCTTACAACCAAAAACACACTTCTTCAGAGACATTATTCCCGAGCGAGTCCTGTCCTGCAGCTCAGCCGAATGAAGCGCGATGATGGGCGCGCTCTCGCTCTCGCTCTGGTCGACGCGTGCGCGGGCGCGTGCTTCCGGGAGAAATCCCCATATAAGGAGTTCCACCATCATCTACGTCAGCAAGAGCCACGATCGAAAAAAAACTCTCCGAAACTTGTACGAACCCGGAAGTGAGATTTTTGGCACAGAAATACTCTGTCATACTTCCAAATTGCTTTTTGAAACTTTGTCCATGCTTAGCATGAGAATCCAACTCTTTAACAGTGTAAACAACTCTGAATGCATGAAACAGCATTGTACCCCCCCTTTAAGGTCCTTGCACACTGAGTCCGAAATTTTCGTATGCATTTTTTTTTTCTTCAGTTTTTTTCCTATTCGTCATCCTTTCCTATCAAAATGCTTGCTACGGATACGAAAACGTAGAAAATCGAACCTGATCCGAATTTTTTTTATGACAGATGAAAGTTTCAGAGGCAGTGTGTAAACATGATTGACACAAATCTTATTTATTTATTTATTTATACACAGATCATATTTATTTTTAATAATTTTTTTAAATTTATTTTTATTTATATTTCGAACAAGAATTTCAGACTCAGTGTGCAAAGACCTTTAATTTTATGAAGCTACGAGAATATTTTTTGTGCGCAAAGAAAACAAAAATACAGACTTTATTCAACAATTTCTTCTCTATATACAGTATACTGTATATTTAGATAACTTTTTTGAAAGTAATTATTTAGAAGCATATGTCATTGTTGTTTACTTCATGGTTACACCACATGCATTATTCATTAGTCTTTAAAATAACCTTTGATTTTTTTCCAAAATCTTAAATATATAAAACATTAATATATAGGGTACATTTATAAGAGCTTGGCACATGATTTAAACTAGCTTTTTAATATCTTGTTTGCCTTATCTTATTTATATCTTTATCTTATTTATTTTTGGCTTTGTCTTTTCATTGGGAATTTCTGGGATGGTGTGGCACATTTTTTAAAGATACTGGATTCTTCTTACTCAGTCTTCTTCCAAACATTATGATCCAACAGCTAAACAGTTTTTACTCTGTGCTAAGCTACACCTACTCACTAGAAAACGAAACCTGTGCCCGGGCACTGGCACTTTATTATTGAGAGATCTTGAGTGATGCCCCTAGGCCAGGGGTGTCGAATCCTGCTCTTGGAGAGCCACTGTCCTGCAGAGTTCAGCCCAGTTAAACAAACCTGAACCAAAGTAATCAAGGTCTTCAGGATTGGGACAAGGTGGAGCTAAAGTCTGCAGGACGTTGGCTCTCCAGTACCTGGGTTAGACACCCCTGCCCTAGACAATCCACTGTTAGGGAAATGTTGTCTTTGAACAGATATGACTGCCAGTAATGGAACATCTACTACTGCAACAGTGTTTAAGAGAAAAGTTAAGCAAAAAACCCTGGGAAATGTATGTTAAAAAAAGTATACACTTATACATTTTTTGTCTCTGTCTCGTTAGCAGGGATCGTATGGAGGCAATGGAGAAGCAGATAGCCAGTCTGACTGGACTGGTTCAGAGCGTCCTAACCCGAGCACCAGACAGTGACAGCACGTAAGACATGACTACATCCACAGAGCCATCTATGATCCATTAACATGGAACCAGTGCCAATCAGATGCTCACTTACATTGACGACCAACCTATAAAAGCCATCTCACTCATACAGGCTTCTGATAAGTCAGTCACAATAAGCATTTGACACATAAAGACCATTGTACATGGTACACAGTAACTGTGAGTTCACAGTTCAACTAATTTTATGGAGAAATAATATTATATGGAGAAATAAATGGCATTTTGTAGTTCATTTTTTGTTTAGTTTGATTAATTTTCACATGCAACATTAAATACATAATTTACAGTAATCACATCATTTATAGAATTAGCCTGTGGTTTGTTAGCATTGAGCTAAAGCAGTAGTGAGTGTTGTTGCGCTCTCTCTTGTGTATATGGAAAACATCTGTAACTAAGAATGTGTACCATGTAAAATGTATTTGACACAAAAAAACAGTTTTACACAATACATTCAACCATTTCACACATGCTCACTGTTGTTATCATGGTACCATTTTGCTGTCATGCAGTAATATCCTGTGTTCTCTTGTTTGCTATATAGCCATTGGCTTTTCTTATGTTTCATAAGCTTGCAAAAATGTCTTCACTTGCTGACTGTAAAGTGCTTGTATTGAAATTGTGTGTGCTGGTGGTCTTTTTTGTCCTGCGATGGCCATGAATCTCTTTGTACCCGATGCTTTGATGTTGCTGGACATTTATTATCATTCATATTCGATGTGACAAGTCATTCACATCAACTATTTTATGAAAGGAAATGAATAATAATTAGATTCTAACTTCAAAAAGAGAGTTTTGAAGAAAGCATTGAGTAGAGATTATAAGATTATTGTATAAGTAGGGTGTTTAGTTCAGATCAGGCAGAGTTAGAAAGAAATGCCTGATGTAAATCCTGCTGATTAGAGAGTTTTTTTCTTTTTCTTTTTTTTTTTTTTTTTGAGTGTATGAACAAAACAGCAAAAAAAGTCATAATCACAGTGCACATATGTGCATTTTGGTGTTAAAATCCTATAGCGCTGAAATATGTGCTCATAACTTACCCTGGTGTAAATAGGCCTTAAAGATACTTTTAAGTGAGAGTTCATTGTTGACCTTTAGATGTTATTAAGGCCAGTGACTTGTGGTTAAGCATTAGTGTTTAAATTGTTTTGGAATATAAAAAATAGGTAGGTTAGAATGAAGAATAGTAGCTTATTGGGTTGTATAGCTCAGTTCTAATACACCACTATTCAAAAGTTTGGGGTTGGTAAAACTGTTCAATGTGTTAGAAAAGTCTCTTATGCTCACCAAGAGTGCATTTATTCGATCCACAAATACAGTAATAACAGTAATATTGTGAAATATTATTACAATTAAAAATGACTGTTCTCTATTTAAATATATTTTAAAATGTGATTTATTCCTGTGATGCAAAGCTGAATTTTCAGCAGTCATTACTCCAGTCTTCAGTGTCAAATCATTATAATATGGTGATTTGCTGGTCAAGAAACAATTCTTATTACTATTAATGCTGGAAACAGTTGTGCTGCTATTTTTTTTCAGGATTCGTTGATGAATAGAAAGAAGTGAATTTGATTATAGATGTCTTTACGGTCACTTTGGATCAACTGATCTCATCCTTACTGAATAAAAGTAATAATTTCTTTAAAAAAAAATAAAAAATCTTATTGACTCCAAGTTTTTGAACAGCAGTGTATATGGTTTAACACAATTGTTTTATAGGTTAAATAAAGCTGTGTTAGGAATTGTAATGTGTGGAGATAGTAAAAGGCGCAATAACAGTAGCATAATATAAGATAGATAGCGAAACCTTTTGTTAGCCATAGAGAAGGCTAGTGTAGTCGTCGTGTTAGAGTAGTGTAGTGTAGTAATAGGTGCTGTAGTACAGTGGTAGTATCATGGCTGTATGATCCTCAGATGCGGCCTGCTGCGTCTCTGCATGATGGCGGGCTGCCCTCCGGACCAGGGGGCGGACTTTTCACGGCCCTTCCCTTTCTCTTCCAGCGAGAAGACCGAATCCACCAGCGACGGCTCCGCCACAGGAAGTGAGTCCAGCTACTTCTTTATGGTTGTCCAGAGCAGTTGTGAGGCAGGCTGTAAAACTAATATCTAAAATATTGTGTTCTTAGTAGATCAGGCTGGCTCAAGTTTAAAAACTGCTGATCTCAAACAGGCCTTTGACATATTAAAACAACCAGACATTCTTCATCAGAGTGCACTTGAATGAAAGACCCTACTTTGTTTTCACTCCTTTGTTCTTCTTTGTCAGAATAACCTTGATGTTTTCACGGATATTGCACAATGCTCCTTTTTTTGTTAGTTTTCAATTTTGTTGCTTTTCAAATCCGCAACTTCCATGTTAATCTGAGTTTTTTTCCTCACCATGGGTGACCATCAAAAGCGTAGCATGTCAAGACAATTTGTCTATTTTCGACACTAGGTAGTAATCCCATTGGGACTGCTCCACATAGCTGGTTATGAAACTTTAAATCAAACTTCAAAGTTCTGATTAGGGTTGCAAAGGGGTGGAAAATTTCTGGTAAATTTCCGGATATTTTCCGGAAACTTTCCATGGGAACTTACAGGAATTTTTGGGAATTTATGGAAATTAATTGGAAATTTGGGGAAATTTATAAAACTGTATTATACAAAAATAAATATAAACATTTTGTTTGATCATAGACTCACATGCATGCAAACAAATATCTGTGAATATCTGGGAATCTGTGATGCTTTTTTCAGGATTTATTGATAAATAAGAACTTATGAACAGTGTTTATTCAAAATAAATAAACACTGTGTCCTCAGAGAGCGTCTTCATCAGTGGCCAAGCCTTCAAAGGCAGCAGCCAGTTTTGATTTGCTAGATTTGTCTTTGAAGGTTCTTCACGGTTAAAAGAGGTGAGTCGAAGTCGACTCTTACCTCAGTAAAGGGCCATCGAGAGAGTTTCTCATGAGTCCTAGTCTCCCTCTTTGAATTTGATCCACGACAAGTCCAATTCAGCACTCTGTTTCTTTACTTTAGTACAGTTATTTAGTTAACTGCAAGCTGAAAGATTCTAATATATGTTACAGCTGGCCGGCTGAAAAAGAAAGGTAGCCTTGTCTCTGCTCTCTCATATTTAATGTCTCTTTCCTGGTGTATGTAGTGGGCGTTTTTGTTTTTATATAAATGAAAATGCGATCCTTCTGTTTATTTAAAAAGATAGTCCACCCAAAAATGAAAATTCTGTCATCATTTACTCACCCTCAATTTGTTTCAAACCTATATGAGTTTCTTTCTTCTGCTGAACACAAAATAAGGTATTTTGAAGGATGTTGGTCAAACATTTGATGGTAGCCATTGATTTCCATAGTATGGATAAAATACTATGGAAGTCAATGGCTACCATCAACTATTTGATTATTCACATTCTTCAAAATATTATCTTTTGTGGTCAATGGAAGAAAGACACTCAGGTTTGAAACAACATGAGGGTGAATAAATAATGACAGAATTTTCATTTTTTTTTGGGGTGGGCTATCCCTTTAATGCCTGAACCCACTGTAGTTTTCTACTGTATCTCTCCTCTGTGGCCTGCCTGCACTAGATATTTCTCTCCCTCAGTCTGTTTTCACTCCTAAACTTAACACATTCACACGCTGAAAATGAAGTGTGGGGAGGATGTGTTGGTTTTCACATTTCCTGAATCTTGGGGAATCAGTACATGTACCCTTTTGTTAAAACTGGACTGGACTGACTGACTGGAGAGTGCTGGTATCTCTGTATTCCTCACTAACAGCATGTTCCTGAATGGGTTCTGGAGGTGACAACACGCTTTGTGTGTGTGTGTGGGTTAGTGTATCTCTGTCTGAAAACACCAAGAAGAAAAGTCCTTGATCTGGTTTCTGGAGATCTTCCTTCCTGCAGAGTTTAGCCTCAATCCTAATCAAACACACCCGATCCAGCTAGTCAAGGTCACTTGATGGAATTTACAGCAAGGTGTGTTGGAACATGGCTGGAACTAACTGTGTTCAAATCCTCCTGGGAAGTTCCTCTTTACAAGTTCGGAAATCATAATTATGACATTATGAAGTGATTTTGCTCAGAATAAAATAGACTCGCAGGGCAGTTTCATATTTCTTTCTCTTTATTTTCACTTGCAGACTAAGACAGAAAGCTTTTAGAGCTAATGAAACAAAATAAAGAGCAATAATGAACATTAATTGTGTGTTTATTGGTGTGTTTTATCACTCCATGCTTTCATGGAGAATGATGAGAAATGTACAGTACTTTGGTCTCCTCGTAAACTAACTAAATGACTAGTGTTTTCAGGCAAGCTTTATATTTATTCTTCTTTAACAGTATATGCAGAAACTGTACATACTATACTGCACCATCAACATTCACAGTTTATGATAAAAAAATAATCTGCCAGAATTCTTTAATCGACCTGACCTAAACTTGGAAAGTCTTGGTTTATGCAAACTTCAGGTCGGAAATATCATAATCATGAGTTTTGTGCTTGTGAATGACCAAGCAAAGTCATATTTACCAGTGGTTTCCAGAAAAATATTAAGCATTAAGCAGCACAAAATGATTCTTATGCAATAAATCAGCATATTAGAATGATTTCTGAAGGATCAAGTGACACTGAAAACTGGAGTAATGATGCTGAAAATTCAAATTCAAATTTCATTTTAGAATTGTAATAATATGTCACAATATTACTGTTCTGCTGTATTTTTGATCAAATAAATGCATGCAGTCTTGAATATAATAAGACTAAGATACAAGACTTCTTTCAAAAACATAAAAAAATCTCAGCCCAAACATTTGAACATGCAAATTTGAAGTACAGTACATGAGAGTGAATAATTTTGAAGTTATCACCAATATAAAGCTACACACTCTTAACTGTTTTCTTTGTGCAAATTTAATAATTGTTAGTTAAATTCCATGCATATAGTGTAAAGATGATGCAGGTGTATTCATTAGTGCTTATCTACTGATACAACAGAAAAAAAGAGCTTTTGATGTTGTTTTGTTTTGGATATTGCGTTTTCAACTTGAAAGTGTGATGTATCCTAAAAGCAATTGCGTAACTTGGCTGTAAGAGCTTCGAAGGTGGACTTGATTCCAACATTATCCTGCATTTCCGACTATTAAATATGATTTTATGTTTGCATTAAACTTTTAAACACATTTGTTGTAACATGAAAGCAGCATAAACTCTGTTGTAAGGTCGATCTCCAGGCGCAGGACTAAACAATGCAGGTGTAGAAGGTGTAGATGGGTAAGTGCAAAATAATTCGTATTTGATTGAGTGCGTCTTTCAAGCTCACTGTGTCGAATCTTTGTCCTGTGTTGTGGTTATTAGCGCTGACTCCATCTGCCCCGCTGGCACTGATGCCTCCACCTTCATCTGGAGGCTCTCAGGCCTCCACCGTCTCCAGGCTACAGATGCAGCTTCACCTGCACGACCTACAACAGAACGCCACCGATCTGCGCAAGCAGCTCGCACAGCTCCGTAAAATGCAGGTAAGGCATTACAATCTCATGCATCTTGACACACAGCAGGTAACTGAACAGGCATGACGTGATAAAGCGGCATGTGATAAATCACCTCTCTTCCATGTTAATCTGAGTTTTTGTCCTCACCATGGGTGACCATCAAAAGCGTAGCATGTCAAGACAATTTGTCTATTTTTGACACATCGCACTAGGTAGTAATCCCATTGGGACTGCTCCACATAGCTGGTTATGGCACTTTGAATCAAACTTCAAAGTTCTGAATTGACTGATCGTGGCATTTAGCTTTCAGGAAGTCAAGTTAAATCACATTTATTTATATAGTGCTTTATATAATACAGATTGTGTCAAAACGCAACTTCAAACTAATAAACAGGAAAATAATAGTGTTAATATTGCAGAATTCCTGATGAAACAAATTCAGTTTCAGCTGTAAGCAGCTTTACAAAAGACAATAGTTAAATGTTGATTCCATTTAGTTCGGGAACAGTGTAAAGGTTGCAAAGTTCATCAGTTATAAAACAAATCCAGTTCAGCTGTAAGCAGCTCTAAAGAAGGCAATAGTGTTAATGTTCAGCTCAGTTCAGTTCAATCTTGAGGACAAATGTTTCTTGATGCTTGAAACTTTGTAATTTTGCTCCTATTTAGATAGGTGTCACTTTTCGATTGACAACAATGCTCACAGCATCAGTGGAAATCATCACACATTACACAAAATACTGCTCCAGACTGCTTTAATTTGATAGCTGTAAATTATGATAGCTGTAGTTTTGCTTAGTTTCAGTCATAGAAACACACACTATTGGAAAGGTTTGAAGGTCAGACATTGTCATTATAGTAAGACCTCAGTCTCAAAGTAAGGAATAATTGACAACAGACCGCTGAAATATTGAAGACTGAATGCATACCTGGGGCTGAAATACAGCATGATGCGAAGCCAATTACCAGTTACTAAAATTTAAATTCTGAAGCAGTTCAGTCTCAATTATTCCACTTATTCCATGGAAATCACTTGTACATGTGCTTATCTCTAGACATTGGTTAAATGTAAAACACTATTTGCAGACCTGGAAATACTTCATAGCCATATTGGAATGAGTGTCAACCAGACAGAATCAAGAATTGAACAATGCTAGGAAGTGTTGGACTAACCTGCACCTAACACTGCAAGCCATCTAGATGTTTGCCTGCTGACAGGGAGGACGATTTAAGGAGGTGATACAGAAGGTGGTACAGAAGGCACAGACGGCAGGAACAGCAGTGCCGATTTGTAGTCTTCACAATATCTCACAGTCTAATTTATTTACACACAGCAGCGAAAAACAAGGAGGACGTGCTGAATGGCCTCACCTGGTATTTACGACAGATTTGTTGCTCCATGTCCCGATGGTGTTCAGTGTGTGTGGTGTAGAGGAGGAAATGCATCGATCTCGGTCATGTTTAGAGTTCATTATGGAAAGTTTGGATGCATTACCAAAGACTATAGAATACCCAAGACGTGTCACTCGTATAGTTTTGAATGGGGAAAAATGCAACGCTCAATATGGCCGCTCTATCGAAAGAAGCCCCGCCTTCTGAGCCAAAGAGCCAACTGCTAATCTGTAAAGTCAGCACGTCACTGCAGCTGCCGTTAGAAGTTCCGGTTGCTATAGAAACAGTCAGCATTCTGAGACGTTCGCCTAGGACAGCGCATAATAAAACTAAACAACATTTATGATACAGTTGTTGTCAGATTTCATTGATGATTTCAAATATGAAATTTAATCGTATTCCCCAATCTAAGAGATAGGAGCTGCACTTGCATGCCTGAGAGGCGTTTCAAGGACGGCCACCGAGTGACATGACTTGCCTTAAAGGGACTTTGGCGTTACACACTTCAACATCCAAACCAGAGGACTTGATGGTAAAATCAAACCTATTTGAACGTTTTTGAACATTTTTGATTGTGTTACTGATGATTTTAATAAATATTTACAAAAGATAGACACTGAAAATTTTGGATTCAAAATCTCTTACTTTTTACATTACAGAAAGTGTAGATTGAAATGCTGGTGTTCTGTACCCGTGTGTGTTAAGTTGGGCAGAAATATAGAGAAACAGACAGAAAAAGAGGGAGAAGAGTGATGTTTGATAAGTTACCTCTATGGGGAACAGGGAACATTCATATACTGTATCAGTCAGAAATGTATCTGTCAAAATGTCAGATTTTTTAGATATGGGCCAACTATCCCAAGACAGCAGTCATCTCTGACGAGCAGGATGGATATAGAATCTGATGTCTGAATGGGGCAAAATGTCTTAAAAAAATATATATATGGATACTGTTGTAAACTGTTGAAATTCCTTGTACGGCCAGCTGTCAGATTATTATGGTGACATGTTGAGCAGGAGTATGATAAAGGGAAATGTTTATGTTGGAGAATGTGTGAAGGAGGAGAGAAAGGAAGGATGTGGAGGGAGCTTTAGGGAGGGCTGAAAGCCAGCAGAGAGGAGACGGCACACTAACAGTCTGACAGATCCTATTGGGTTGTGTGTCTGTCATACGCTTTCCTTTCTGTATTTACAGAGTTCCCACAGTCATGCAACACCTGGAAATGCGAGGGAATTTTTAAATGATTTTTTCTAGCCTCAAAAAGTCATGGAAATTTTTACAGCGGAAAATCATTTTTTCAAGTTATGCTCAGCTATAAAATTGCATCAGATATTTCTCTTTGTGAGTGCGGTGTCTCAAACAGGGATCTCACAGCAATGAATCTTCATGACTTTTCCAGTCATCCATGATTTCTAAGAATAATTTTATATGGATTGCACTCACGAAGAGCAATTTTAACTCATTAAATATTTCAAAACCAAGCATGAATAAATAAAAAAGAAAAATATAAATATAGTAATATTTAAATTTTTTTATTTCATTTATTTTATTTGTTTAGTTAACAGGGACATTGTACATTAATAAAACATTTCTGTAAATGTATCAGAATTAGCCAAAGGCTACTTTTCAACCGTAGTCCTTGGACAGAATGTTACAACTCTTACAATTTGAATAGAACATAGTCTATATATAGAAAGAGATTTATTTAAAGATTTATTTAAATTTATTTTTATCCAGCATGGATGCATAAATCACATTGTTACATTACATTTCTATTTTAAATAAGTGCTGTTGTTTTGAACTTTCTATTCGTCAAATAATCCTGAAAAAATGTATAACAGTTGCCACAGAAATATTAAACAGCAACAACTGTTTTCCACATTGATAATAAGAAATGTTTCTTGAGCAGCAAATCAGCATATTAGAAGGTTTCTGAAGGATCGTGTGGCTCTGAAGACTGGAGTAATGATGCTGAAAATGTATTTAAAATTTTTAAATGGTATATTACAATATTACAATTTAACTGTATTTTTGATTAAATAAATGCAGCCTAGGTGAACATAAGAGATTTCGGTAACACTTTACAATAAGGTGTCATTTGTTAACATTAGTTAATGCATTAATTAACATGAACAAACAATGAACAGTGCATTTATTACACTGTTTATTAATCTTTGTTAATGTTAGTTAATGAAAATACAGTTGTTCATTATTTATTCATGTTAGTTCACAGTGCATTAACTAATGTTAACAAACACAACTTGTTATTTTAATAATGCATTAGTAAATGCTGAAATTAACATTAACTAAGATTAATAAATGCTGTAGAAGTATTGTTCATTCTTAGTTCATGTTTACTAATGTTGTAAACTAATCTTACTGACCCCAAAATTTAAAAGGTAGACACACATTGAAAATAAATAAATAAATAAATAAAAAAGAACCATGACTGGAAAATTCTTGGGAAGCCATAGAAATTCTTTGATCAAAAAATGTGGGAATTCTGTATTGATTACACTCCTGTTCATAAGTATAAGTGTGTGTGTGTATGTGTGTATTTATGTGTAAGTGAGCATGTGTTCAACTAGTCATTAATTTTCCGGCTGCTGCTGTGTGTGATTCACTCCTATAGCAGGGCAGGCAATAACTCTTAATATCATACTCGATGAGATGGTATGGGCCAACAGGGATACATAGATGAAGAGAGAGAGGAAGCCGGCCCCAAATCAAGTCAGCTATTCAGTCAGCAGTGCTTTAATAAAAATTGACTGTGGAATGATAGCTACCGGTGTGATTCATGAGTTAACACCCCCATCTCAACTCTCTGAATAAACAGAGTAGAAAAACAGGAAAGTAAGCTTCTAGAGAGACATCTGTTTCTCTCAATGCAAGCAAGGAAATTTGATCTTTTATACAAAGGAGTTCACATGATTAATTTGCTTATTCAATTAGTGACCTAGAAAGAGTGCAGAATCTTAAATATTCCTTGTTATTTCCTACACAATGGTTCTTCATGTTCAAAAACCTAAAACCATTTATTTCCATATGGAATTTTCTAAAAGATTTAGATTCCAATATATGGAAGATGAAAAATTTAAGTCCTTATTACATAATATAAACCCTGCAGCTGTAAAGAGTCTGCATTTGCAAAAAAACAAAAACAAAAACAAAAAACAATATAAAATTCAAATCCCATAATGCAAAAAATGAACAAATAATTATAAAATATTAAATATTCTTAATTAAGAAATAAAATATATAGTATATAGTAAACATAATAAGAATATGTAATTATCTACTAGTTCTTAAAACAAGATAATTTTGCTAGAGAAGCAAACTTAAAAGAAAACCTGAAGCAACCTGCATGGGACATTAAGAGTTGTTTAGCAAATTTTTAGAGAGAGATTTTGGTAACACTTTCCTTAAAGCCTTTATGTATAATGCATTATAAAAGTAGTTTTAATGCATTGTAATGCACCTTATAATGCATTGTACAATCTCTTGAATAATTGTAACCACAGTTAATATATTGTAACAATTATAAATTCATTGTTACACTGTGCATTTTAAATTCGGTTAGAATTATTTACGACAAGTTATAATGAATCACAAGGCACATTATGCATACTTATAATGCATTATACCCTTTAATAACCCTTTATAATGCATTATAAATAAAGTATTTAAGTAAAGTGTTACTGAGATTTTTTTTTACTATATAAATAGAGAGAGATTTATAAATTTGTATGGGATGTCAAAAAAACTGATTGAACCCATTAAGATGTCACTTTTGCAGTTTATGAACATTTAGCACTGAAACAGAGCACTATACCCCAATTTTGGGGTGGATGTGAGTTGGAAGCCAATAAGGCAAATGCTTGGAGAAGTAGAGGGGATGTTGCAACAGTCTGAGCATGTTGCGTGGGGACTGTGAGATTGGTGTCAATTGCTTTGGTGTCGAGAGCCAAGCCGCTGGTGTCATGACAACTGCAGATTGCTGAGTTAGATTATTACCTGCCTGAATGCCAGAGCTCGAGACACGGCCCCTGCCCTCATCCCGTTACCTAGGAGACATGGATATGTTGAATAATGTATGAGACTCATAAATAATTCAGCTCGAGGAGGAACTACCGCCAAATGACACTAAAATCGCATCGTACACACAAACGTAGTGTGCGCAAAAACAGTTTTTACACACTTTTCTCATTATCGGCATTATGCAAGTGACAAAGTCCACTCTGTTTTTCTCTCAGGGTAAACAAACATTGTCTGCAGAGTGCTTACGCATCACAAAATTATGGTGATATCTGGCACTCCAACTCCCACACAACCTTCAGCATGCACAAATTGAAAATACTAGAAAATAAACTCAAGGACATGGATGCGCATTCACATTGGGGCATTCAAGAGACCTTAAACGAATGTGATCCATCATAAACACTATCAAGGATAGCATACGGTATATATGCACACACTATCAAAGTCAATTCTATAATATTATACCTTCACATTCAAGATGACAGCTGCATATGGTCAAAGACAGGTCAATGTTACACATGGATACATATATGAGTCATCTGATAGCTGTGTTGTGATGGATTGTGACAGCTGACCTTCTGTAAAACGCTCCCACACCGATACACCTGAAACGTCTGAAGACTGTAATGCTTAACAATTATTCATAGATTAATACTGAACATAGAAGGGCTGTGATTGGTTGTTGGGAATATTGTTCTAGGAGGTTGATCATGTAACATATCCTGCATTATTATTCTCAATTTTTTGACCGAAAGCCTCTGCTGTCCAACACAATATTTTAACACCCCTCCCCCACATTGGCATATATTTCCAGTATTTCTACTGTAATTATAAAAAGCTGCTCAGAAATTGGTAGTAAATTTCACAAATAATTACAATAAAAATGCTCCCTCTAGCAGCTTAATTGGATTTACACAGCCATACATGTTTATAATATGCATTTACGTGACGAAGGCATAGCTAGTTAGCAAACTGTAGGCTGTAGTAACTCTTTGTGAGTGCGGCCTAACTCCACAATTCAGTACTTCATAGTTCACAGTCTTTGTAACGTGTTTTCAGCAACACATTTCTAACATTTATAATGTGTTTAGAAACGGTTCTCTAAATTGCCTTAACACGGACTTTAATTGGAATGTGTTTGTGTGTAGTTGCAGAATCAGGACTCCATATGCAGCCTACTGAAGAGGACCGAGACAGAGCTGAGTCTGCGTCTATCAGATGTGCTGAGGAAACAGGAAGACCCTCTCCAGAGACAGCGCCTCCTAGTGGAAGAGGAGAGACTCAAATACCTGAACGAGGAGGAGCTCATCATACAGCAACTGCAGTGCGTCTCGCACACAATATGTGCTATAATACTGCCGTCTGAGGCGCTAGCTTAGTGACACTGCTGCATAATGTGCAAAAAATAATTTCCCAGTTATTTTTATTGCACAGGTTCTCATCAACTCATACCCGAACGTGAATAATTCATAACAATGAGGCATAAACAGTCTCAGTTAAAGACCTGCAGACCCACACCTCAGCGTAAGCCCGTACAAACAACGGACAGCATCTCATTGATTTATTTTCTTCCAATTAAAAACAGCAGGGTGACTAAATCCGCCTCTTCAGCTCGCTGCCAGATCAGTCGTGTTGCTTTTAATTGATAGCGGTTATTAAGTATAGCTAACAGCCAGTTGATGTGATTCAATTATTAACGGGACGCTGTTTGTAACAAACCATTTTGTGGGGGGTGGATTTATTTGACGTGGTTAAATTGGATTTCGAGTGTAAACACTCTGACTGTGTCTCAGTCGTTTAGTGCTAATACACCCTGCTGCACTGACACTTATTCAAATGCATGCCGACGCCACAGCGCAGGGAGGCGGGCTTGGGATTTTCACACTCATCTTGTGCTACATTTTTGAACTTTTAAATGTCAGAAACATCAAAATGTGCAAGAATCCCTTCTGTGTAATAACACTGAGGTGCTTTGTGATAGCATCAATTAATATGTCATGCAGGTTTATGCTCTTTCTGAATCTCAGTCAATATGTAATGAAGCTAATGAGTGGGTGTTTGTGCTTGACAGTGATCTGGAAAAGTCCGTGGAGGAAATCCAGAAAGAGATGTCTGTCAATCACCGACATGTGACAGTGCAGGAGCTGGAGGAGAAAAGCTCGCTGCTGAGGAAACTGGGAGAGACTCTCACCGAGCTGAAGAGTGAGACAGATTCAGACTCTTTTCTGTCCTTCACAGCCAAACACTTGAACCTCAGTTATAGAAGAGAGTTGTTCACTTCTCTGCCTGTCTGTTTTTCTCTTTGTCTCTCTCGTTCAGATCAGTTCCCGGGGCTCCAGAGTAAAATGCGAGTGGTGTTGCGAGTGGAAGTGGAAGCTGTGAAATTTCTGAAAGAGGAGCCACACAGACTGGACGCTCTGCTTAAACGCTGCAGATCTATCACAGACGCTCTCACCACGCTGAGGAGGTAGACAAACACTTATTTAATCATTCCTTGTCTAGCCACACGTCTCAAATGTAATTTACTCTTCATTATTTTGAGTGCTGTTTTATGGTTTAATCAGGCAGGTGAATGAAGGAGTGTGGAAAACCCAGGATGAGTATTCCAGCCCCTCTCCTAAACTCGGAGGAGGGGACGAGTACAGGAAGAACACAGACTTTGATATTCCAACCAGTCCACCGCTAAGCCTCAATGAGACCAGCCTGGCTAACTGGAGCCCTCATTCTGGTCAAGTCCACAGCCACTCGAACCCTTCTAGTGCACAGCGTGAGAAGGATTCTCATGGGATGGTGGGCTCGTTCAAGGGACGGGAGCTGGGCGAGCTGGGAGGCCGAGGAGGGTCTGATAAGGCTTCATCCGTGGAAGTGAGACTGGTGAGGAATGAGATTTAAAATGAAAGAAACCGTTTGTCAATGTATACAATAGCAATACCTTTTTTATTTAATAATGTTGTTTTAATATGTAAAGGCCAAGGTCTGACGTCATTAAATTAGACAATAGTACGAAGGTATATTTTAAAATTAGAAATTAATCTTGGACAGCCTGTGTTGCTAAAAAGAATGACAATGTTTTAATCGACAATTTAAAATACTTACTATGCAAAGTGGCACAACTGTTGATGAACTGTTATGAACTAGTAATGAAGTTCAAATGTTTGAGGTCAGTAAAGTTTATTTAAAGAAATTATTTATTCAGCTTGGATGCATAAAATTGATTAAAGGTGACTGTAAGGACATTTATAATGTTTCAAACAATTTCTATTTAAAAAATGCTATTTTTTAGCTTTCTATTCATCAAAGTATCCTTTAAAAAGTGTCACAAAATATTCAAAAATTTCCACAAAGATATTAAGTAGCACAACTATTTTCATCATTAATAATAAGAAATGTTTCTTGAGCAGCAAATCAGCATATTAGAATGATTTCTGGAGGATCATGTGACACTGAAGACTGGAGTAATGAAGCTGAAAATTCAGCTGTGCAACAGGAATAAATGACACATTTTTAATAATTTCACATATGTTAAAATAGAAAACAGTTATTTTCATTTGTAATAATGTTTCACAATGTAACTGTTTTTACTGTATATTTAATTGAACAAATGCAACCTTGGTAAGCATAAGAGAAATGAAACAAACTCAAAATCTCTTACCGTCCTCAAACTTTTGAATAATAGTGCACATTTACATATTTACTTTTGAAATCTTTTTGTGAATGTTTGAATGAGTTGAAAATTCTGACTTGGTGTGAATAGGCTTTAATACTTCAGCTTCTTTAGCTGTTTTGAAGCACTAATGATCTTGTAAAATGTAATCTGTATGTCTCCTCAGGCTGCTGAGCGGGATTGGGAAGAGAAGAGGGCCAGTCTAACACAGTACAGTGCTCAGGACATTAATCGACTGTTGGAGGAGACTCAGGCTGAGCTCATGAAGGCCATTCCTGACTTGGACTTTGCTGCCAAGCAGATCAAACCTGCTCAGAACCAGATTCAAAACCAAAACCAGAGCCAGAGTCCATCTAGTACCAATGCCACACCTGAACACAAGCCTAATAAACCTCAGAATAAACTTTCCAGTAGAGACAGCGGATCCAGGCGAGGCTCGGATGAACTGACGGTGGCGAGGTATCGAACAGAGAAGCCCTCAAAATCCCCCCCTCCTCCACCACCCCGCCGGAGTTTCCCCTCCTCCCCTGGCCTGACTACACGCAGCGGAGAGATGATCATTCCTGGAAAGAGTATAAAGGTGACTGGTGACATTCAGAATGACACCCACACACAGATAATTTTGCATGTGTGTGTTTATGCATGCAAACTTTCTCAAACATTTATATGCAAGCTGTTACTGAAAGAGCAGCACATGGACCATCAGAGGAGTCAGGGGAACACACTAAATCACTTTTATTTGAATGCAGGGTCTCAAAAATGTCAGGCATCTCATAAAAGCCGCCTGTGTTTGTGGGTGTGTTAGTCATGGTTGATATTTACTCTATCACCTCAGTTGTTCCATTATATTTTTATTATTTGAGAAAGATTGAGAAAGATTAAGATGGTTCTAGGTGTTAATTTCCCTTGAGTTTACTTTTAATTAAGATTCAGTCATTACTTTACAATGGGATATATTCTTTACGTTTGCAGCCTTTTAGTTATTATTTTCTGGAATTCAGTTATCATGTCAGTCAAAACAGCCATAATTAATTTTACATGATTCATTCATTCATTCATTCATTCAACCATATGAATAAATAAATATTTGTATTTTTAAATATTTATATAATTATTTAATTATTTCAACCATGAATGATTATATTTTATATTATTCATTGATTGATTGGTTCTGTCATCCATAAATAAATTTAAAAAAAATGTATATTTCATAACAGTTTTTCATAAAGAAAAACAAACAAATAAATGTATTTTATATTTATTTATTAATTCATTCATTTTATACTCTCTTGTTGCAGACATTCAGTGTGACTTAAGTGTCCAGAAATATCTAAATCTGTTTTATTAGAAACCTAGACAATGTCTCCATTACATTACAGTACATCAAACATATTTCAAAAGAGAAAATCATGTTTTATATATATATATATATATATATATATATATATATATATATATATATATATATATATATATATACACATGATTTTTTTTTCTTTTGAAATAAGTCCCCTTTTTTAAAAAAAAAAATGCATATAGTATATACAGATTTGTCCTTTTGTCTGTGTATATAAACAGAAATCAGAATCAGAGGAGACTGAGTCTCAGAAGCCACATGTTAAGCTGAGGAGGAGTATATCTGAAGCCCCCCGACCAGCCTCCACCCCTCCGACCATCGCTGGTGGAGAGCGAGAGGAGGGCAACGAGGAGAAGTTAGCAGCTGAGCTGGAAGTAAGCACATGTATTACCTTAGGAGTCACATCAGACCGTCTGTACCCTAATGGCTGAAGTGTTAATGTTGGTGATTAATGTCCATATGTCACGCGCACCAGATGTGTCTGATGTACACCCACAGAGCAATGCAATTACATTCTCACAGACACACACACACACACACACACACACAAATTGGTGGCTTCTACCAGTTGGCGGGCTCGCTCATTCATTAAGCACACATTAGCAGGCAGGAGATCTGAATTTCTGTCTGTGCTCTTTGGCTCATGAACTATTAAGTTCAATTGAGTGGTTTGACAATGTTGTGTGCTGTACTGATGTAGAGTGCTGTTAGTTAGGCTCTGGTGAGTATATTGTGGGATACCGTTTGTGTCTAATTTAGCTGTACATAGAATCAACAACCATAAGATCTAATATATGCCATCTCACTTACCCATATACTTTATCTCTAGATGCATTAGCAACTTCAGAGCAGGGGTTATGCACCACTCAAATTGAATTGGGAATGCCTTCTACATACTAATTTTATTCCAGAATTTAAACTGAATTTAAAGAACGCAGAACTGTAATTCAAATTAGAATTTAAAAAAGCTGAAAATTTTTTCTTAATAAAATTAAAAGAAATTCATATACAGTACCTGCTGTAATACTGATGTTCTGTCATACCTACGTACAACACACACTGAATATTTCTAAAAACAGTACACATTATTAATAATCAGTCTTTGTAAATTCTATAATTCATTTAAATTTAATTTTATATTTTCTATTATATTACATATATACACTGTTGTTCAAAAGTTTTTAATGTTTTTGAAAGAAGTCTCTTATGCTCACTAAGGCTGTGTTTATTTGATTACAAATACTTTAATACTGCAATATTGTGAAATATTATTAAAAAAATATTTATTGATATATAACTATTTATTAATACAATTGTTATTTAAAATAACTATTTTAATATATTTCAAAATATAATTTCAGCAGTCATTACTCCGGTCCTTTAGATTCAGAAATCATTGTATTATGCTGATTTGCTTTTTAAGAAACATTTGTTATTATCATCAATTTTGAAAAAAAGTTGTGCTTCTTAATATTAATTCCTTTACATAGTTTTAAAGTTCAAAAGAACAGCATTTATTTGAAATAGATTATTGTAACATGTAAATGTAACAAAATATCATATTATGTAATATAAATAGAATGCATCCTTGATGAATGAAAAAAATAAATCTTACTGACCCTAAACCTTTTAACAGTAGTGTATATATATATATATATATATATATATATATATATATAATCTATGGGAAAACTATTAATTTTGAAAATTGTACTTTTTAATCAGTTTATTTCAGTTCAATTTGTATTATTTTAAACTACAAACCTTAAATAATGGATTTTACCCAGTCCTGCTTCAGAACATGCATCAAATCTATTTATATTTGTTTAATTGATGCACAATTAAAAATTCTAACCTCTCTCCCCAGCTGTCTCCATTTACATATTATCATTTTGCCATGGGGCCATAACAGTGCATTTCTCCTGACTGACACTGCTTGAGCTGTGTTGGTGTTGATTTTAGGCTTCCTTGACCTGCTTCAGGGCAGCAACACACACACATACACATGGCACACAAACTACAAGGCTCATTAACACCAACAAGCAGACAGATTTTGTTGTCTTGGTTGAGTGGATGACAGGGTAAGCGAGCAGATGTCTCTTGTCCTCCATCCCCACTGCATGTCTCTGTTGGAAACCCTGTGGAGACCTGTGGAGATCTGGGCACTGCTGCAGTGACACCATACCTACCTCCCTCTCAAACCTAATGAGGCTCACAAGCTGCATCTCAAAACAAACCCATAACTCAGTAACACCCACACTCTACATACACATTCATGAACAGAAATAGCTGAGCTCTAAACATTGTTTAAAGGTACAGCATGTCATTTCTGATGTTCTGTCAAATTATAATGTAATTTTGTGTAAATTTGTATAAATAAATTATGGGATTTTCCCTTCTGTATGCAAATGTGCATAACCTAAATGATTGAGTTTCAGAGTCTTTTCATGGGAAATCGTGAAATGTCATGGTCTGAACTGATATTGTGCATCCCATATTTTTCATTCATTCTCTTCAATCTCCCTGACCGCTCAGCTTTTTGAGCGACATCTGACTCTCCCCCTGCCCTCTCCCAGGAAATATCCTCCTCCCTCTAGTTTACAGCTGTTGCCCCATGTGTCCTCGGCTGGACAGGTAACAACCCCTGCTGCGAGCTAGTGTGGACTGCTGTTGTATACTCATGCACACATCTATATCTGCCCCTCTTAAATGTTAGTCATACTCCTATATAGACAAAAACCTCACTGCACTCAAACTATAGACAAAAGATGCTCTTAGGCACAGAAAAACAAAAACAAAAAGATAATCCCAAATCAGTGAGCACGATCACAACTACACAATCACCACATACTGTGCATTGTGTTTGAGTGTGCACTTGCCAATGCATGTCTGTTTTTATGTTTAAATGCCCAATTTCCTTCACTGAAGCTAAAAGTGATTTGTTGTGGTAGCACTTGCTACTTGCTACTAGATTTCTGAATTTTGCTGTTTTTACATTTTTAAGTGAGCACAGAAGCAAAGCTCTGTGATCTTGAAAGGAATAGTTCACCTAAAAATGAATGTTCTATCATCATTTACTCACCCTCATGTTGTTCCAAACCCTTCTGAGGAACAAAGGAGGAGACATTTTGTTTTACTATGCTTTTTACATGAAGTAAAATTGAGTGGAGACTGAAACTTTCAAAATTCAAAAAGTATAAACGCATTAAAGATATCATGAAAGTAGCCCATATTCCATATTCCATATTCCAAGTTTTCTAATTCCATAATATTTTTAACACTAAATGTAATAAGTTCATGAGAGAAATAGCTGATATGTAATTAATTCTTTTGAATTCTTTTGGATATTTCTTTGAATCAGTTAATCCGTTTCACAAAACTAGTCTGAATGATTTGTTCACAAATCATGCTCTCGAGTTCAGCTCACTGACTCAATGATTCAGTCACAAGTTAAAGGGACAGTTCACCCAAAAATGAAAATTCTTTCATTAATTACTCAATCTCATGTCGTTCCAAACCTGTAAGACCTTCATTCATCTTCAGAACACAAATTAAGATATTTTTGATGGAATCAGAGAGCTCTCTGACCCTCAATAGACAGCAAGGGAACTACCACGTTCAAGGCCCAGAAACGTAGCAAGGACATCATCAAAATAGTCCATGTGACATCAGTGGTTCAACCGTAATTTTATGAAGCTACTTTTTGTGTGCAAATAAAACAAAAATAACGAATTTATTCAATTATTGCTTCTCTCCCGGGTCTGCCTCCATTCACAGCAGTACCACAACACGTGTGTGGAAGAGAAGAAATTGTTGAATAAAGTCATTATTTTTGTTTTCTTTGCACACAAAAAGTATTCTCGTAGCTTCATAAAATTACGGTTGAACCACTGATGTCGCATGGACTATTTTAATGATGTCCTCACTACCTTTATGGGCCTTGAACGTGTCAGTTGCATTGCTGTCTATGCAGGGTCAGAAAGCTCTCGCATTTCATCAAAAAATATCTTAATGTGTGTTCCAAAGATGAACAGAGATCTTATGGGTTTGGAACGACATGAAGGTGAGTAATTAATGACAGAATTTTAATTTTTTGGGTGAACTATCCCTTTAACAACTCAAATAGAGGATAAGATTATGAATGAATAGCTATGTAGATTTTAGTCAGTTCCTCACAAAACATTACAAAAGACAAGACTAGCATGAGTCAAATTAACTATTTTGGACTATTTTTGTACTTTTGCATTTTTTGAATTCAAACTGAAACATTGTAATTACATGAAAAAGAGTAAACGTAAGTAATATAAGTAAAAGTGAATGAGGACTGAATGGTTTTTGAGTGAACTATTCTTGGGTGAATGCGTTTTAAATATTTGTGATTTCTTTATTTAATTTTGTATTTGTATGTGTGCTACGCTACGTATGTGTCAGCAGTTGATCGCATCTAAGGGTGGTGATGATCACTCCAGTGATTTTACAGAGAAATCTTTGGTAAGTATATTTTAGCCACCTTTACATTAACCTTACAACCTCATACATTTATGATTCACATTCATGGGTTAATTATACAAATTACTCCTGCTAAATTGCAGATGCAGCACAGGATGTCCTCCACTCCAGTTCCCCAGATAGTCTTAACCGAGTGTATCTCTCTCCCCACGTCCCCCTCTGAGGACTCAGCAGAGACCCGGCAGTCTGACAGTGCGCAGACAATTAAAGACAATAACACTGGAAATGACATCAGAGTAAGTTACTTCAGCCACATTGTGAGGACTCCCCGTCTGCCGCTATGGAAACAAGACTTGTCAGCCAGCCAAAAAGTCCCTCGATTACAAGACTTGGATGCGGCCCAGAGGGAGCTCCAGAGTCCCGTCCAGGATGTGACCCAGTCGTGCCCGCCCTTAACAAGCGAGAGAGCAATTAAACAGCCCCTGAGGAGGGAGCCAAGGGTTCAGGATTCTCTCGAAGCGGCGACAGAAACGAAAGAAGAGCGGATGAGAAAGTCGGACACTACATTGTCTGTTTCGCTGCAAAACGGGCCTGTAGAGACATCTCAAGTGGGTTTGATCCGCACTCAAGGTGTTAGAGGGGAAAAGGAAGACATCTGCCATAGCACATACCGTCATATGGACAGTCTGGAGGAAACCATCCGTGAACTAGAGCTCAGCCTGATGGAGTTCAGCTCTGATCCTCACACAGGGAACATCTTCCCAGCGTCCGTCCAGACGCAGAGTTCCTCCACCAAGATACCCAGCAGCACTCGATATACAGCAGACGGAGGAGACACAAACAAACCCGCTGTCCCACCTAAACCGTCCTGCATCAGCACATCCACAGCCAAGGTTCAACCTAACCTTCAGTATCTTCTTCAGCCCTGGTCTTTCTGTCTTTTCCATCTGTCTGGTGGAAGGTTTTTGGTCTCTTCCGCTGGGTTACTCAACTAGATCAGTTTGTTCTCTTTTGCAAATGCTTTGAAAAATTGTTTGCCTCCAGCCTCTGTAGAAATACATATTGTATCTTTCGCACAATAAATTCTCTTGTTTCCTCCTCTTCTTTATTAGCCCACTCTTTTTTTCTCCTCTTAAAATGACTTTGCAATTTGATTACTCTCCCCTTGTCTTATTTTCCTCTGGTACATAGGACATTATATGTGGTTTTCTCGTAAAATAAAAAGATAAAGCCCAGAGAAGCTCTTCGTAACTACTCAAGTGATTTTTTTTTGCGTAATTTAAGTTATTGTCTCCTCTCACATTTGTCTTTCGTCTTCAGAGAGTAGTTGTCAGGATAAACCGCTATGAAGCAGCGATCCACCAGACGTCATGTGTATTACTCAGCTCCGCTGAGAACAGGGCTGATCTCTGTGAGTGACAGAAGGGAAGGATTTGGATGAAGTCACTTGTGTTTTCCACTGCATTGCTTTCAGCCCACACATTTGTGTACAAGCCAGCATTGCATCATCCCTCCTAACTGGTGTGTTCGAGCCCCTTGCTCTAGGTCGTTGCACGCTTTTCTCATAGGACAGATGGAACCTGGCAACTACAGGTCCACCTGATTGCAAGCATTAGATCCTCTTACAGAGCCCCTCGTTCAGTGAGGTGCTCATTAGCATAAAACACACAGCTAATGGGCCTCCTTGAAGCTTTAAAAGGACTGTTGGCTGGTTGTGACTCTAGATTTTGGTCTAGTGCTTGATCTTGTGTAGGTAATCTATGCAGAGAGAGAAAAGACTAGAGAAAGCGTCCATTATTTTGTATTGAACTGAGACCTTTTGTCAACTTCGTGCAGAGGCGTATCATTTTTATTATCTGAATTTAATACAAGAAACTATAGGTAATATGTGTCTGTGTGTGTGAGAATGAATGAGAGGATTGCTGAGATGCATGTGTTCTATTAAAAACACATCACCCTCCTGCCTGTCTTGCACACTATTCTCCTCCAGCACTTCCTTTGACTGCTGGTGATGGCAAATACACTGTTGGAAATTGGATGGAAAATATTACCAAATATAGAGCACAGATTCATCTCTTCTACTCTCTCATCCTTCTCAGACTGGTGGTGGAAAGGCGTTGTCTCGTCTCAAGCACCTACAGCAGAGCGGATCAGAAAAGAGCAAAACAAGCAAACCGAGAGAGGACTTCCTTAAGAACCAGGGTCAACAGCAGGTATAATCTCTGTCTGTCCGTCCGTCCGTCTGTCCGCCTACCTATCTATCTATCTATCTATCTATCTATCTATCTATCTGTCTATCTATCTATCTATCTATCTATCTATCTTCTACATTTGTGCTCATAAGTTTACATACCCCTTGCAGAATATGCAAAATGTCAATAATTTTAACAAAATAAGAGGGATCATGAAAATTGCATGATATTCTTTATTTAGGAATAAGCTATTTCACATAACAGAGGTTTATATATATACTCCACAAGACAAAATAATAACTGAATTTATAATGACCCCATTCAAAAGTTTACATACCCTTGAATCTTAATACTGTGTGTTGTTTCCTGGATGATTAAACTGCCCGATATTCTTCAGAAAAATCCTCCAGCTCCTGTACATTCTTTGGTTTTCCAGCATCATCTGCATATTTGAATCCTTTCCAACAATGATTGTATGATTTTGAGATCCATCTTTTTGCACTGAGGACAATTGAAGGACTCATGCATAACAATTACAAAACGTGAAAACAATTACTGTTGCTTAATAAGGCAACACAATGCATTAAGAGTCAGTGGGTGTAAACTTTTTGAATTGGATGATCAGGGTAAATTATATTTATTTTGTCTTCTGGGAAACATGTAAGTATTTATGTAGCTTCTGAAGTGCAGTACTAAATGAAAAAAAATATGATCTTTAAACAAAATAAGATAAATGTAATCATCACCCTGTTCAAAAGTTTACACCCTCTGGCTCTTTTTTCTTGTGGAGTAAATATAAACATCTGTTATGTGAATTGGCTTATTCAGGACAGTACTAAATAAAAAATAACATGGAATTTTCATGATCCCTCTTATTTTAACATTACTATTATTAGTTATTAACATATTTGCATATTCTACTATTTACTATTATTAACATATTTGCATATTCTGCAAAGGGTATGTATATGTCAAAACTATTCAAATATATCTAGGCCTAGTCAAATCTCAGTCTAGTTTTGGTCTATCTTTAATCTTAGTTTTGGTTTATTGTTAGTTTAGCCTAAAAATTAAACTGTATTTAATTTTAGTTAGAGTTTTGGTCAAGTCTTAATCTAGCCTAAGTGTTGATTTTTGGCTTAGTCTTGTCCCAGTTTAGTCTTAATCTATCTGTAGTCTTGATCTCTTTTTGGTTTGTTCTTTTTTCAGTCTTGGTTTTGGTTTTGCATGGAACATGGTTTTAGACATGTTCTTAGCTTTACTGTTGTGTAAGTTTGTATTAACTTAAAATGGTTTACTGAAAGCTAAGAAGATAATTTTCTGCTTGAAACCAATTCATAATGTCTGTCTGAGGGCATTTCAGAGCTCAGATTCCACAGCTCAGACTATTGCAGAGAGCCTTGGGAGAGATGTGTGTATATATGCACGTTTGTCTGTGTGTGTCAGTCACAAGTGAAGTGAGGCTGGGAGAGAACTTTCTAGCAGTGACGCTTTGAAAAACTGAATTGGAGCGTCAATCGCAGAACATTTGGGACTCTAAAGTGCACTTAATACCCTCTAACAGAACAAAGAAACCAGAGACAGGTGGATCTCAGGAGAAGGGGGAGAGAGAAAGCATGAAGCCAGAGACTAAGGAAATGTGAGCTCTACAACATAAGTGAAGTGAACGAGACAGGTGGAGAAAACAGGGGAGGGTTTGAAAGATGGATTAGAGGAAGAAAAAGATGCACAAACATGGACAGCTATGAGCCTGTGTGCTGTAGGTAAGGATAAGATAGATATGCTGGTGCTCTGTAAATCTCCTCACTCTGGGTTTAATAAATGCGGCCCCTGTTCAACAGGCCATGAATATTATAAAAGAATCTAATCTTTTATGGGGAAGGAAGAGAGAAGCAGATATTGGCAAGAGAGCGAGCAAGATCAGAGGGTTCATTGCAACTATAATTACAGGAGAGCATATTTGCTGTTATAGGCACTCTTGCTAAGCTGGATATGATCAGGATTTAGTCTTGTCAGTGTAACAGCTAATTATTCCCTTTGAAGTGGACTGCGTACATCTCCTTTCTGTCTTAACCCTCTTAGCGGCAAATGGATACAAACATTTATGCACACTCATCTTTTCACCCGGACTCTCATCATTTCATTGAGGCTTTTTTTCTGCTTGCTGTGCCTTTCACTGTGCCTCTCGGCCTCATCCACATTTGATTTAGTTTTGTACTCTAGCCTTCTCTCAAAAGACTTCATCTTTGAAATGATTGCTCTCCCTGACTGCTTAAAGTAAATTAATCACATCACTGCTCCTCAAACACTTCACACAATGTCTTTTGGTCTGATTCACTTGCCATTTCTGACCTCTTCTCCCTGTCTTTTTTGGATTAATTGTAAATAAAATGTACACCACCTTTCAAAAGTTTAGGTTGGTAATAAGTCTCTTATGATCATCACAAAGTCTGCATTTATTTGATCAAAAATACAAAATATTAAATCTTAAAATAACTTTTCTATTTTTAATATATTTTAAAATGTAATTTTGGCAGCCATTACTTCAGTGTCAAATGATCATTCATTCATGTCATTCTGATTTTTCTAATATTTTTGGTGCTCAATAACTATTGCTTATTATTATCAATGTTGCTATTTCATATTTTTGTAGAAACTGTAATGCATGTTTCAGGGTTCTTTGAATAGAAAGTTCAAAAGAACAACATTTATTTGAAACAAAAAACTTTTGTAACATTATACATGTCTTTACTTTCATGTTTGACTGTCACATGGATCCTCCTTACTAAATGAAAGTATTAATTTCTTCCCCCCCAAGAAAAAAAAAAAACTAACTGACCCCTAACTTTTGAATGGTATTGTACAATTTTTTTTCTGGTAGCATTTTAGTATAGGGACCAGTTCTCACTATTAACTAGTTGCTTATTAGCACCTATTATTAACATATTGGCTTATATATTTATTTATAACATATTTATTAGTACTTATAAAGCACATATTCTGCATGACCATATTCTACATCCCTAATCCTACCCTATATCTAAACTACCTTACTAACTATTAATAAGCAGCAAATTAGTTTACTGAGAAAAAAAGTCTTAGTTAATGGTTTGTTAATAGCGAGAATTGGACTTTAAAATAAAGTGTGACCTCTTTTCCCTAAAAAACTTTTTTTTTTCTTGCTGTTAAAACTTTTATGCTGTCAGTAGAATGAAGTAATCACGTCTTGCAGACAAAATTGGTTTCCTCAATTTAGTAAATGCAAAAAAAAAAAAAAGAAAGAAAAGAAAAGAAAAATCCTTCTGTTTCACACATTTCATTAATGTATCTTTTTATCTCTATCTCAGATTGTTTGTGTACCCCCCTAGCACCCATTTTCATTTCACATATGACTTCCTTGAACAGCTTTATGTCTATTCTCAATTACATGAGCTTGTGACACATAAATTTTAAAAGGGCAGAGAAAGTAAGTGGGAAATTGCCAAAAGGGGAAATGTATTCCTTATGACTGTGCAAAAGCAGTAGCTATTTTAATCTCCATCATAGTTGTGTTCTCCAGGGACTTTTTGAGAAGGCTCTGTGAAAAGGACATGGGCCAGCAGGTTTGGAAAAGAGTGAGAGAAATGAAAGAGAGGGAGAAGGTTAAAGGGAAGAGAGATACGGGTAAGAGAGAGATGGAGAGTCTTTTTCTGCTCTATCAGGGTGGAATAATTGGCACTTCATGTAGAAAGACACGGGCTCTCTGGGCTCTCTCTTCACCCTCATCTCTCTCTCCTCTTCACTCCTTGTATCCGTGCTGTCCATCCATCTCCCTCACAACTGATTAGAGTTTGAGCAGATTTCAGTGGAACTCTTTCAGCGTCCTGTCACACAGGAACCGAAAGAGTGTTTGTGAGTGACTGATGGTTATAGAGACGCATATACACTCATGTTCAATAAACCCACCAAGATCTTGTCAAATGGTCAGTTTCTTCTAGCATAATGCATTGTGGGTGTTATAAATGTACGTGGATTCGCCCTCATGTGGTGAAATCCACATGTAGAGCTGTGTACCAGGCTAGCATCATGCATGAATGATCCTAACCTGAATAACGTTGTCCTGTGTTTGTCTTCATCCTTCCTCCCATTGTCCCCTTCCTCTTGCATTTTCCTCTGTGTCACCGCTACCTGCCACCTTTCGTCGGCCCTCATGGCAACCATTCACGTCCAACTCCTTGACCCAGTGAACAGAAGCGAGCGACCCAAACCAACCTGACCTGACCGAAGCTTGTCCACCTCCTCCTCTGCCGTCTTCACCACCACTTCTTCATCAGCATCTCCTGACTGAAGTCCGCAATCCTTTACCCCGTTCCTCCTAGTCAATCCTGTATACTTTTAAGGAAAAAACATCATGCAGCTGTCAATATTCACCAGAGCCTCATTCATTCCTTAAAGAAAGTGTCTTGTGAGAGAGATTAATGATGTATTGCAGTCAAACCAAACCTTAAAAGCCTCCCAAAATGTTCTTAGTTTTACTCTGTTCTTCTCTACCCATTCTTCTGTCCTTTTTCCCCCCGACTTTTGCCCTCGACACCCACCCCTCAGGCTCTGAGTCTGAATATCAGCAGAGCCAGAGCAACCGAGTCGCTCCTCGCAAGCACCAGAGCCGCAAGCTTCTCCGGCCACCTGCCCTCCAGATTGCAAAAGTACCCCCAGGAGGGGGCGCTGTCCTCCTTGACGGCCTCCTCCAACCAGGCCAAAGCGCTTCTGACTAGCCTTTCCGCATCCAGCCTCTCGGCCGAGGCACTCCTCCTGTCGTCCACCTTAAGACAACACCGGTTTCTCAGAGAGCAGAACTTCAACTCCTCAAGCCTTCCTCCTCCCATCTCCAACAGCCGCTCCCCTCCTGCTCCAACTTCACCTACTTCCTCCTCCTCACCCTCATCGCCCTCTGCTCTCACCTCGCTGAGTCTGTCCTCGCTGGCCCTGAAACCTTCCGTCACTGGCAGCTTGGAGCGGAACAAGACTGAATCCAAGACGGCAACTCCAGATGATAGTGATTAAGGAGCAAGTGGCTGGAAATAATCCATATATAAGATGTGGACAGTGCAAGTAGATGAATTGAAATGTGACTGACCTAAAAGAAAGTTTTTTTGGAGGCTTAGTTTCTATGGCGTTTTGTTTCCCTGACTATCCCTACCAAGACACCTTGCGGAGAACGGTGACGTAGGGGTTCACTTTTCTTCAGTTTGTGAACAGATCCAAACTGTAAACCCTACCTATTCTGTGTTTCTGCCAGTTCCCTAAACTAGAGAACCAACAGATGGGCTTGGACACTCACCACCAGCCTGTTTCCATCTCCACTGCACAGCCAGCATCACACCACCCACGGGAGGCCTGGGGAAGGACTCTTTACCCAAACCCTCATTCATTTGCCAAATCTCACATGTTGGAGATCTAGCTGAGTTCAGTAGATGTCCATCAAGTGTAAAATCAAGACTGTAAGACTATGTAAAACCAAGTAGAGTTGCAATAATTGAAAGTGAGTACTGTAGTAGTCGGTGTTTGTTGAGATGTTTTATTGCTCATATCTATATCAACGAAAGGAATGTTAAAAAAATAAAATAACTGCAAAACCTTAATGTTGAGGCAGCATCGCTCGTTCTAATGTAGATTTTGGCTATCAGTTGTACTACTAAAGGAAAATAACTGAAATTGGTGCTATGATTAACATTTTGATGATTATACACTCTCTTAAAGGGATAGTTCATCTAAAAATGAATGTTCTGTCATGATCTACTCATTCTTGTATTGTTGCAAATGTCTTGGTTTATTGTCTATACAATGGAAGTCACTGGGGTCTAACATTGCATCGGACTCCACTGACTTTAATTGTGTGGACAAAAACATTCTTCAAAATATCTTCTTTTGTGTTCTACAGAAGAAAGCAATTCATGCAGAATTTTTATTTTCCAAAGAACTATCCCTTTGATATACATACACTGCCTAAGAGTCTATTTTTGTTCTCATTTGCACTCAAATAGGTCTTCATACAGCCATTTTACATGTTTGCTGTAACTTAGCATAAGTTGTCATGGCAACAGAGGAATTGTGGGAAAGTGGAGGGCTGCCTGCTTTTTGAATCACTTATTATGGTATGGTGTTTTTAGGCTATTGTTTTCTTAAGTTCTTAACAGTCACAGTTTTCCTACATAAGGATATAGGATACTCCCGTTCTTGTCATTAAAGAAGCACAAGAAGCTAGAGAAAGTACAATGATCTGACAATCATCAAACATTCGGCACAAGCTGTCTTAACCTTTGGACGTCCCAGATTGTGAAACTGAATTCCAATTTAAAATGAACAAACAGATGGTTAGGTTCACCATGTAGGGGTTGCACAAGCAAGAATTCCACAGCATGTATGCCAGTGGACGTGATCCATCGAGTGAAAGACATCTGTGCAGTAGAGCATTCCAACTCATCCTTTCTCCTAACGAGCCAGCCAAACCCTCCTCTTACTTTTCTATCAAACCACAGACACAGATTCACTATCAGTTTTAGAAGGGAATTGTGTGCCAGTTTATGATTACCTAGAGAAGGCGATACAAATATGATTATCACATCTATTCTTTGGTTTCATTGCTCTCCACAGTCATAATACAAAACGCAAGAGCATCCTTTTTTTTTTGGTCATTGAGGCTCTGGTTCTGCCCACCCTTCTTCTTTTCTCATTCCAGTCCTCATGACATTCAAACGTGCACACACACACACACACACACACACACACAGACACTCACAGATAAAGATTTTGTTCTTCTCACAAGGGTATTCCTATGTTGTGAATTTGTCAATGCAACAACCTGCAGGTTTCCTCATGAGCCCAGAGAATTTAAATGTGTAAAGGTGAGTGAGAGTGGAATAGAATTAGATGAATGGAGCAAGAGGGGAGATTTTTCCAGCTTTCTGACGAAACGAATGTGTGAAATTGATTGCTTGTGGTGCAGGGTTTAAAATAATGGCTTAAGCACTAGGTCGACGTCGAGAGTAAATGGCCAGAGGAGAGATTAGTGGTGTTAGTCCGTGTCTCGCAGCCAAATCGGCCTGTAATTCATGTCTGAAATGTGTAATGATTCCCGTTGGAGGTGCTGCGAGAGACAAAAAGGTCAAGCTTAGGCTGTTACATGCATGGAAACACCTTAATTTAAGCCATGTTGTTTGAATTTAACATCTGTGAATGAAAGAGAAAACAAAGCTTTATTTGTAATTCATGCCTGGATCTGCTAGTTACACAAAAAGTTGAGCAGTGGCTTGCAAATTCCTTAAAACTACTTTTGTTAAAATGATTAAAACTTGATTTATACTCCAGATTTTTTACACTCTAGATTTGTCTGGAAAGTTCACATCAAGCGTCAAATTCACAGCTCGGTCTATTTAAGGGCCCAGACTGAACTATTATTACAAACTAGCAAATGAGACAAATTTAGCAATTGGTGCTGCAGTGAGCACTCTGAAACATTCAAAACGTTAACCTTGTGGCTACAATTTCACAGAAACGAGAAGCGGGTTTCGTGCTTGAATGGAGATGGTAAGAATCTACAGCACTTCCTGTCAGGAAGTACACTTCCTCCTCTTACTAAAGCCACGGGTAGAAATTTGTGAGCTAAGAAAAGACTTTCGTGACCCCCTCAGAGACTGCAATGGATACATGTAGGAAGGTGGTGAAATCTCCCTTTTTAAAGTAGAATCTTTCTCTCTCAAAACATGGTAAGATAACAGCTTAGACATCTTTAAAGTTAGTCTTTTATTTTTCATTCAACATGGTTGGTAAAAAAAAAAAAAAAAAATGTATGATGCGAGATTTGCGTTTGTATATTTTTTGTTTGTTGATTTTATATTAACTGAGATTTATTTGTACATATTTTTGTTTTTGTAATCCTGAGGAAATATATAGCACACTAGAAAATTATTTATTCATAAGAGAAGTGTTTTGTATATTGAGTTGAAAATATTACTCTGTACAGCCCAGTTCATGTATAAAGTATAGCTGCATCTAACTACAGGTTGATATTTTGTTAATTTTCTGAGTTGTTTTAAGTGTTGGGTGAATTTGAAAACGCCTTTATCCAGCCAGCCATTCAAAAGAATTTAATTAATGTGATCCGAGTGAAATCGGGTTCATTGCTGATACTTATGAAGCTCTAATCTGTATTGTGACCTGAGAATGTCATTTGCTAACTCTTAATTTGTTTGCTTTGAGTGAAATGAACAATGTGGATATAATGGCAAATGTAAATGAGCTGTCACTCACGGCCCTCTTCTGCCTTCTAGTGGTAGGGAGTAAGTCTGTAATTTTCACTACTGAATAACAGATGTTTAAACTGTCAATGTACAAATGCCTTGGTCAAGGAAACAGTTGCACAAGCGTTTCTGCCACATTCTGCTAATTTTGAGTTGCAGGTTAGAGTTTCCCCCGGAAAGACTGCAGGAAATAGGAGGAGCTGGATGCTTCTGCTAGTTATGTCTGGCCAAAAATAACACAGAGTAATATGGAGAAAGCACATTCTGTAATGGAACGTCTATATGTAGAATATTTTACCAGAGCTCTTTAGTCCCTTAACTGAGATTTTTTTCTACATGGATGTGTGGATGTTACAAAATTCTGACATCAAACAATAATAATAAAATACTAGAAAAGAGTAAAAGGGGGGAAAAGTATGAAAAGACTATAGCATGTAAATAAAACCGTAATTATTAGAGAGTCCTACAAAATTATGTCCAGAAAAAAAAGTTTTATTTAAAAGATGGAGTTATAAGGTATATATTAAAAGTTTTAAAAATATTAAAAACAATAATTATAGCAATGCATGTACATTCTAAAAGCAATCGCACGGTGCAGATGATTTTAAAAAACAAAGTTATCTACATGTTTAAAAAAAAAAAGTCAACGGAGAGAATAGTGAGGTCAAGTGCAGTGATATGAGGTTCACAGCTGTAGAGAGAGTAGGAAAAAATGACTTTTTTACTATGTCTGATTTCTTTGTGGCTCAGGCATGTCCAGTCTTACTGTAACCTGTGGTGATGTGGTAACCAGACTTGAGTGGCGAGCTCTGAGTGTGTTTTACTGAGCGACTGAGCAGATTAAACTCTGTTAAAGCTCTGACCATCAGTGCACTAGTAATGGTGCGAGCCCATTACCCCATCTCTAGAGTAGAGTAATATACCAACTGAGAATCACTCCATATACAAATAAGATATATAAACACCTATGGATACAGAAGAAAAAGAAATTAATTTGTCAGTGTGGATGCCATGATAACTTTGTGAGAAATGTGACTATTTTTTTCCTGTGAGAAATCGTTGAGAGCTGAGACCTTTTGTACATACTTGCTGTGGTTGTGTGTCTAATAAAGTACAGCTCTCTTCTATGACAATATTTCTACTGAGTCTTTTTTTGGTTTCTCATAATAAATGAAATGTCTTACTGTACAATGTTTTCACTGTTTTATTAAAATATCTAAGAATTCTTATTATCAGGGTATTATTTATTATCAGGCTGTGTAAAAGTGCCTTCATCTATAAGCAAGTTTACAATTTCTTTAGCAATATAAACACAGCAAAATGTGAAAATTGAAGCTCAAGGAATTGTTTACATATTCAGGAGCAAATGCGATGGTACAAAACTCCTTTTTGTGCCTTATGTACAATTATTTTAAACATTCTCAAAAGGTTACGTGTATCAGAGCATGTATGTAAGCGTGTGTGATGATGGGTGTCTGTTAGTGACTCTTTGTTTGTGTGTAGCATCTGTTGTTGTGTATGTTTGGCAGTAATTTTCTGTATCACTGTACAGATTAAAAATGTTTTATTATATAAAGAATAAGAACAGGTGTTATGTACAGAAGTGTCCGGTGGGAAGGAGAGAAGTCTCTGTAGGTAACCCTCAGTTGTCTTGTCGTGGAGTTGCTCTCCGACCATCACCTCTTCTGTAGGGTGAATTTCTCAAATCTGACACAGACAAATGAAAAATAAAATTCTAATTCTTAAAAAATATAGATTATAGAATAGTAGGTGGCTAATAGCTCTTGACAGTTTATACCATAAGGAAAGTGCTTAAGGTATATTTTGACTTTATGACTATTTTGGCTGTATATCTGTAACACATTTTTACCTGTTATAATGCCCTCGATGGCCCCGTCTGTGACTTGGGGCTTCACCTGTCTTTTCTTCAGCTCTGCAATCAGGTCCATCTGAGGCATTTTGGGCATCATGGGACCCTGATCATAGTAGGAAAAAGTTTTCAGGGGAATAACTTAAGGTGTGCAGTTCCACTCAATGCTTTATTTAAATAAAATATTAACCAAATAGTTGATATATTAAAAAATATATATATATTTTATGAATAAAATTACAAACACATTTTAGAATTACACTTTTCTAACCTTTTGAGGAGTGCTATCTTTCTTCTTTGGGGAAGGGGTTGCCTGTTCTTCTGCTGCAATCTCTTGTTTCTTCTTCCGTTCATTGTCTTGCTCTGCTTGCTGTGACGCAATAATAAACCACAGTTATTAATAATCAGTACTTAATAATCATCTTTGCTCTTTGTGTAGAGCACAGCTCCTTTAAAGTGCCCCTATTATGGATTTTTGAAAATGACCTTTCATGCAGTGTGTAACACAGCTCTAAGTGAATGAAAACATCCTGCAAAGTTTTAAATCTGAAAGTGCACCTTGTATAAAGTTATTGTCTCTCAAAAGAAAGAGTCGACTCTGAATCATTTAAACAAGTCGTTTTTAAAACGAATCCCAAGCCGTTTCATGTTGACATCAACATGAAACATTAGCATATTGCCAGACCTGGGAAAACTTGATTTTCGAGTTGGTCTGAATGAAAATGCAAATTCATTCTTTGCCACTAGGTGCCGCTTTTGGAGCGGTAAAAATAGCAGTTTCCTCTGTAACGGCTGTACACAAAGCATTACAGGCATGATGAAATGGAAATCAAATCGACCAATCGGACCAATCACCGCAGACTAGCGTCACGCAAAGGAGGGGTTTGGAAAAATGAATCATTGAGTGAATCGTTTGGGAATCCTTGAGCAAAGTAAGGTCTGTTGTTGGGGACTCCCAAAACCAAAATATGAACCTTTCATAACCCATAATAGGGGCACTTTAACATGCTTATTCAACATTTTATTCCTTTACTGTACTTACAGTACTTCAAGCAATTCCTATAAGCATGTGAACAATCAAACAATAACAGCTTTGTTATTATGTGTATGTGTTGACATGAACAAGTTCAATAGCTGTGGATAAATGTTGCTGTATCTCTCACCTTATAAGCTTTGATAAACCTGACGAAGAGTGGGAAGAACATGGAAGGCTGTGTCGTCTTCGGATTCTCTCCGTAGTACTCCACTAGAGACGTGTATGCCTCCTTGTTGGCAAAAGAGAAAAAGTCAGCAAGACTAATTAGCAGAATTAATGTCAAATAGTTTGTGTGCATTGAGCACTCCCTGTGCTCTCACCTGTGCTGTCTTGCCATCTTTAACAAGTGAGTCTAATACGTCACTGTTAGCCTTAACAAACTCTTTCAGTGCCGTGATGTCGTCCTGCACCATGAACTCCTTCTTGGTCCCTTCCATTCCTCTCTCCAGAGATCTCACATCCTGGAGCACACTGTCCAAAGACACTGAGAGAGCAAAGGAGTAAGAAACAGAAAAGACTATGTATCCCCATGTTTGTAGTATGTACAGTAACTATGGCATGCCTTACCCAGAGCAGCCTTGTCTACAAAGCGGAGTTCAGTGTGGAAGGAAGCAAGCTCAGGGTATTTCTCCTGCACCATATTCACAATGAAGTGCAACAAAGTCTGTGTGCGGTCTGTGGACTTAGTGTCCAATAGCTGAAAGACACAAGAGAGTGAGACTGAATGAGGACACTGAAGAAATTACTTATTTTATTTCAGCTACTTTATTTCGGCAAATTTTTACATTTTCAATTTTGCTTTTTCATTTAGTTTAGCTTGATGTACTAACATAACTGTAAAACTGAAAACAAAACATAAGTAAAACTGAAAAAAAAAACATTAAAAACTAAAATTAAAATAAAAATATAAATATAAAAAATATATAAATAAAAATCATAACAGTGTACTAAAATAACACCAATTTTTCATATATATATATAAAATAAAAGATAAAAATATAAAAATTGTGTGCGTCGTTTTTTTTTTTTTTTAAATTACACATTAATTAAAAATGATGCGGGTGGAGGGGGGCAATCTGAAACATTTGAAAAACCTGGAAGGTAAAGGTAAAAGTAATTTATAGGAAATTTCAGCTACAGAAAAGTTTTCATTCACATGCAAAATTTCAATCCCTATTTTTTCAGAATCCATTAGCTTCTTTGTTTCTGCATCAAAGGCCTCTACATCAAAGGTCTCTCATAACTAATACAAAGAGAGCTTCCCAAGACACACACCTGGGCCTGTAACTTTTTGCTGTTATTTACAAAGCATACATAACACTTAAGTCCTGCATAAAAACATGAGCCTTAAAGCTGCAATCTACAAACTCACTCACCAGGTCAAGGCTCTGCAAACGGAACCCATAGGCTGCTCCTTTTTTACTGCTGTTCATGTAGTTCCCAAAAGCCAGGATGATCTGAAGCAGGAGACTGATAAGTGAGCTGCACTGAAGGAGCACACCATTCATACCTCTAAGCACAAATGAGGTCTACTCACCTCTAACATCTTCTTCAGCTTTGACGAAGACTTGAGGGACACAGAAGCTGCAATGATCGCATCTATTTGCTATAGAAACAGGTGGGGGGAAAAAAGGATGACTTTTGAATAAAACATATAAATTGTACAAGGTATAACAGCCAAAGAGTGATGTGAACTGACCGGCTGCAGACGTTTCACGCTCTCTGGGAAGTTGCCCATGAATGTGAGGGTGTTGATCCGCTGAGCAAGGCGTGGGATTTTACCAAAGCGGCTCATGAATCGGTCCTCCTCGCTCAGGTCCTCTAGTGGCCGCCCTTCCTTCTCGTAGTTCTGCAGTAGCTTCATCTCATACTCCGATGGGATAAAACGTTCCAGAAGCTCCAGAAAGTCCAGACTCAGAGACTGCTGATCATATCTGAGAGTGAGACAGAGAGAATAGAGTTTCAATGCTGGTTCAGGTTGGTTTAAAGCTTTTTACTGCAGTTTGCTGTTGTTGAAACACACCTCTCAATGGCTGTGCAGATGTCATTGGGGCTCATGCCTCCCTTGCGGAGGGTGATAGCAAGGTTTTTGGCTTTGTTTGCCTCCAGCAGGGACACCTTACTAGGTGCCTTCTCAGCCACCTTAACCTTGAGCTTAGAAAGATCTGCTGGAGGACCTTGAGCCTTGGTTTTAAACTGCTCAGCAAATACATCCATATTCAGCTCCTGAGACAGAGAGAGTGTAATAGATTAACTGACTGATTAATTGACCAATAATCAATTATTTAAAGAGATAGTTCACCCAAAAATGTAAATTCATTTACTCATCATCTTTATTGCAAACCTGTATGACATTATTCCTTCTGTGAAACACAAAATAAAATATTTTTGAAAAAATCCTTTCATCCACACAGTGAAAGTCAATGGGTTCGAAAGTAATTTTGTACCTCACTGGCTTTCATTCTATACATTCTTCAAAATATATTATTTTGTGTCCTCCAGAAGTCATACGGGTTAATTTTGGGTGCATTTTAAGGATTTCTTTGCTGTTACCCCTAACAGTTGCTCATCATTCAGCTCGCTAAACACCGTTCCTGTCACTTGATTGGGCTTCAAAGCCTGCCAGTTCAACAGAGGCATCCTAAACTTTGGTTGAACTGGTTTACGTTCCTTTGGTCCTGTGCGAAACAATGAAAGATACAGTCACTCAGCTCAGGTTGCATGTCTAAGTATTTCTTAAATTTCTTTAATAGTCCCTTCACCTGTTTCAGCCCCAGGGGCAGGAGGAGCTCCTGGAGGGGGCGGTGGTCCACAGCCAGGTGGGGGCGGGGGTGGTGGTGGACCTCCACCAGGAGGGGGAGGAGGAGGGGGAGGTGGAATACCTCCACTTCCAGGAGGAGGAGGGGGAGGAGGAGGAGGTGGAGGCGGTGCTCCAGCTCCAGGTGGTGGAGGAGGAGGAGGAGGTGGAGGTGGTGCTGCGACTGGAGGGGGCGGTGCTTGAGAAGCTGGATCTGACACAGTCACTGTGAACATTAAACAGACATTATGATTATAATATCAATGTAGTTAGCTAAAGGTAAACATTTTAAGTTCACTAGAAGCATTAAAGGGGTCATGAACTGAGAAATCAAAATTCCCTTGATCTTTTGATAGAGGTCATTGTGCTATTAAAACATCCTGTAAGTTCCAGAACTAAAAGAAGCCAATCTACCAAAATGTCAGGTTATGGAATGTGTCACTTTATGACGTAATAGTGTGGCTGAACACCGCCTCCGCATAAGAAGATCAACGCCTGCTTCTACATCGCTGCCTAAACAACAAGAGAGGCAGACGCAGGTCTACGCAGAAACCAAACGCTAAACTTTATTTGATGAAATTTATTTTTAATGAAGTGCCAGACCACATCAGCAAGAACTTGGTCCTTTGTTCACTTCATTTTACCATGGATTCATTTACAAACAAGGCACAATTCGACGCAGGATTTTTAGAGATTGAAACAAAGACGATGCTACGCCAAATATATCAGAATCAGAATCAGAATGAGCTATATTGGCCAGGTATGCTTACACATACAAGGAATTTGTTTTAGTGACAGAAGCTCTACAGTGCAACAGAAAATCAGCAAGAGGACAGGACACAGATAATAAAAGAATAATATACAAATATTGAATACTATGTCGCACCACACAAGTGTGAGTAACTGTTTTCATTACATGGTCACTATTGCTTTGTCTGTTATTACAGATTGTTTGATATGTACTGAGCATTTATGCGTTTTTAATCTAAATCAGAGCAGCGTTTATTTGTGAAGGCTGTCAAACATACACAAATGTTAGCCAATCACAGCAGTGGGTGTTTACTTCCGAGTCTACAATCCGCCACATCTATTCAAACAGAGCATTCTGATGAGGGGAGTTAAAAACAGGACAGAAAATAGCTTATTACTTCTAAATTATGATGTTTTGATGTAAAAATCTGGATAAAATTATAAGTGGACCTCAGAGAACAGTAAAAAAATAAATAAATAAATAAAAATAGCAGTTCATGACCCCTTTAATTTTAGATGCTAAGCAGAAGGAAAACTCTTGCAGAAGTGCTCCTACCTGTTTGAGTGACAATTTTCTCTACGGTGACTGGAATCACTTCGATGTCCAAGCTTCCAGAGGATGTACGCTCCAGTCGGACTAAGCCTTTCTCCTCCAGTTCCTTCAGCTTCGCCTCCAGTTTGGACTCCTTTTCACTCGCCTCTCTGTTTCTTTCTCTGTTTACCTGTGAGGGCTGTGACAGACGCTCCTCCTCTCGTTCTCTCTCTCTCTGAATCTCTCGTTCTCGTTCTCTCTGCTGCAAAGTGCTCACTTGGGCACAGGACTCTCGCAAGCTCTCCTGTTACACACACATGTAAAGATTTGAGACAATGACTGATTCCCAATTTTGATATTCTTATTATTATTCTAAGAATGTATGTACTGCATTTGGCATATCGTATATAAGGCATACCACATATTTTACATCTAAAACAAAATACATTTATTTTCATAAGATAAGATCTTGAATTATTTTTAATTAAATTTCAATTAAAAACAAATAATGATAATTAAAGATACATTCTCTGACACAAGTACAATTATTTTTCACAATTTGTGCTTCTCAGGTAAACCAATAGTTTTTATACATTTTTATTAATTAAGTTAATTATTTTTAATGGTTTTAGTTATTTCTTTCTTCTTTGTTTCTTTATTTAAACAATTAAAACAATCATGGGTTAACCAAAGTGCTGTACATAAAATCACCTTAAGGGCATTAAAAGACAAATAAATCAGTATACTAATTTGCAACCAATGCTATGAAACATTTGACTCAGTCAAAAAAACAAAACATTTAAGCCATAATCACCTGTTCAAATAAATAAGATTTAATCATAGATTGGCTGTTTGCATGGCTACAGGGAGATAGTTAATTGTTATAATAACCCTGAGACTCACTCACTACATATAATCTTATTAATTAACTGTTCTAATTAACTGTTAATGTTAAATGTTCTACTTAACTGCTCCCTCCTGGTGGAATGACCTGCCCAACTCAATCCAAGCAGCTGAGTCCTTAGCCATCTTCAAGAAACAGCTGAAGACATCTCTTCCATCTACACTTGACCCTCTAACGCTAGCACTCTATATTCTATTCCTATTTTATCTACTTGTTTTCTTTTTATTTATTTAAAAAAAAATTGACCCAATAACATTGGCCTCTCTATTCTGTTTCTATTCGAACTTGTTTTCTTTTAATTAAAAAACTGTCCCTCTAACACTAGCATTCTCTATTCTTTTTCTATTCTTTAGTTCTTGCTACGTGTACTGCATTAGACTAACTGAGACTTGTCACAACACTTACATTATTGCTCTTTTGTTGGTTTTGATTGCTTCTATTGTCTTTATTTGTAAGTCGCTTTGGATAAAAGCGTCAGCAAAATGACTAAATGTAAATGTAATCTTAAATACTACTAGTATATAGTGTAGATAGAATGCAATGAAAGGAAAATGCAGCGTGGTACCTTAAGCAGTGCTGACTCTTTAGTGGCCTGCATTAGTTGTTGCTCTAGTTCTGCCATTTTTTCCAGTGCTCCATTCTCATATTCCTGCAATCTGGCATTCAGCTACAACACAAGAATATGCACACACTTATGAGGAACAGAACAGCCTATGTGCAACATGTGCATTATGCAGTAGATGATTATGTGCAAATGTGTCCATAGAGTATAGTTAACCTGTGCATTAGTCTCCTGCAGTTCTGTTAAATGCTCCAATATTTCCCCTTTATTTTCTGCATCCTCCAGCAGCGCTCCAACATCAAACACATTATCCAAGTATGCCTGGATCTGTACTTGCAACTTCTCACTTTCCATCTCCTTTACGGACTGCGGACACAAACAGTTGTGTGTTACATTACAAGGATAATGCACAGCTTCATGAATACACACTGCATATAAAACATCTCAAATCTAACATCCAGTCCTGTGTTAATTATGTGTAAGATGTACGTTATGCTTTTATAAAGTATTTATCTGTCCTGTACACTAGTCTTACCTCTAAGTACTGGTCGAGACCCAGTTGGGTGAACTCATACTGAAGATGCACACGGAAGTTCATGTTCTCCACTGAGTGAACCACAATGTTTATGAACTGCATGCAAGCCACCTGTGAAGAAAAACATCAAATGGATAGAGTTTAAAATCAATCATATTACACAAAAAAGTGAGCAGGTTAACTGTCGTGTTATTGTGATTCACATCAAAGCTCACCATGAAGTCTATATTGCTGTCGTCATTCATGAAGTACTCCATTAGCTTCTCAAAGCGGTTCTTCTCTCCACTCACCTGTGAGAAAGTGGGCCAAATTCAGAGGTAAGTGTTGAGCATGACACTTGTAATATTATATGCTACAAAATGTCTAGACTTTTACTAGTGTCTGAAAGGCATTTGTGTAGTATTGGTAGCATAATTTGTGATATTTATGTCACATTAACTACCGTTAATTTTTTTTTTATTGAAAGAAACTAATTTTTCATGAAGGATGCATTAAATTGATTAAAAGTCACAGTAAAGACATTTTATAATGTTACAAAAGATTAATATTTAAAAGAAATGCTGTCTTTTTGATTAGATTAGATTAGATTCAACATTATTATCACTGTGCAGAGTACAAGTACAGAGCCAATGAAATGCAGTTAGCATCTAACCAGAAGTGCAAATAACAAGTATATAAATAGATATAAATATGTGTATATACATTAAGCTTTATGACTTATAGTGCCTATAGACATATAGTAAGTTATGAGGTAGAAGGGCAGAGACCAGCTCAATGCAGATGACTGTACATACAACATAGGGTATAAGGAAGTATAAACAGAAGGTGCAAAGGAAGTATAACAGAAGGTGCATTATACAGTGAGGTATGCAAGTAGCATATGTTATTTATGGCAAATGACCATACAGTGCAAATGGCATCCGGAGGTAGGCTAGATCTTTCTTAGATTGGTTTCCACAAAAAAAACACTAAGCAGCATAAATGTTTTCAGCTTTGATAATAATAAGAATAATAATACATGTTTCTTGAGAAACAAAACAACATATGAGTACACTTTAAAAGATTAAAAAGAGTTATTTAAGTTTTTAATTAATACATCTGGGCAGAAGAAAATGTATCCTGACCATCTGCAAAACTTGACCAAACCATTTTATGAGGACATCCCATTTGATTAAAAAATGTGTATGTGTATGTGGTGAAGGCTGGTCATCTTACTTCTTTAAAGTTGTCAAAGGCCAAGATGATGATGTCATGTCCTCCTCTAACCAGACACACTGCAGCCAACAGCTCCAGCACAAGTGCCTTAGTCCTATGGACGGTGTATTTAAATGTATTACAAACTCACACAATAAAAACACAAACCCCTACACCCCACACACACACACACACACAAAAAAAAACAAAAAAAAACACTCACCTGGGGTTTTTGTTGTTGAGGCTGAGTGTAATTTCATTGACACATCTGGGGTGAGTCATGACTAAATTGAACCCAGACTGTTCAATTTAGAAAAAAAAAAAAAAGGTGAGTCACAAAGTTCTCCTAAAATGACATTTGAGTAGCTGAGCCTAGTGTTTGTATGTGTTCCTCACGCCAACATACCTGATAATTCATGATAGCACGCAGACACATAATGCAGAGGTGAACGTCATCTCTTTGGGTGGCCAATCGAGCATTTCGCATAGTTTTTCTGCCGTGAGTCAAGTTACTTATTCTAATGTGGAAAGGCAGGGAATGAACAAAAGATGATCATTGAATATACTGAATAAGAACAATATCTAAACATCATGGTTTCTTCATTTTAGTCCTTATACTGAGCAGCGATCTCTGTATTTTGGGGTGTGCTGTAGTGATGACTCACCGGACAGTGAATGCACGTGCCGCTCTGGTCACGCCGTGTGTGGAAGAATGGTTAACATTTTTGGCTAGATCCTCCACTGATCTCTCTGACAACCTCCTGTTGTCTGATACAGATCCGCCGTTTTCCACAGATTCCACCTCAAACCTGAGAAACACGTCAGCACAGAATCTGAGAATTTTTAGCCACTGAGAGACTACACGCTTAAAAATAAACTTTCTTTATAAGCATCTATGGTTCCATGAAGAACCTTTAACATCCGTGGGACCTTTCCATTCAACAAAGGGTTCTTTGGATTTTTAAACTGTACTTCACAATACACTCTCACAAAAGAAAAGAAAAAAGGCTGAAAAAGGGGCTTTTCATAGCAACCATTTTGGGTTCCCCTAAAAACTTTTCAGTGAGCAGTTCTTAAAAGAACACAAATAATCTAAATAACATTTTTACACTATAAATATCCTTTTGTGTAATGGAAAGGTTCTATAAATGTTAAAGAATCTTCATGGAACCATCACTGCCAATAAAGAACCTTTATTTTTAAGAGCGCAATGGTTCTTTTAAGAGCTGTTCACTGAAAGGTTCTTTAGAGAACCAAAAATTGCTCTTCTATGGCATTACTGCAAAAACCCCTTTTGGAACCTTTATTTTCAATATGGAAAGTGAATTGTAGTTACTTCTTGTCAAAAATCTACTGTAGGATTTACTCATAAAATCTTCTTGGACAAGTACTGCATTAGACAACCGTAATGGTGTTGATGGGAAATCTTAGACAGAATGAACGTACGGCGCATCACTTTGAGCATATGACAAGTAATCCACCAGGACATCCAAGCCTTGGTTTTCCTCGTTCAGAAACTCCTGAGCCCACCTATAGAGTACAAAAGGAATATCATGAAATGTATCTATGGAGATTTTCCATTATTCAGGTGCAAAATTATCTTTCAGTTTTATTCAGGAGTAGCAGTGAAGCCTATCTTTGCACTGCACAAGAAAATAAAGCTGCCACTAACCCAATGTGATTGGTTCTCAGCGAGATCTCCAGCTCTCTCAGGACTTGAGTTGACTCCTGCACACGTTTCTTGAACTGTGGAGAAGGAATCACAGAGATAAGATGACTCACTGACAGAGAGTCATTCACTTCTCATCGAGACTCTAAACAGAGTTTTCATTTGGGCTTTTTGGGCAGGTGGGTATCAGCACTGATATGGGTAAAAGAGAAATGAGAGTGTATGGAGGTAGTGAGGGAAAGAACAGAAAGAGAGTGATGGTACTGACCCTGCGCGCCACTCCACCCTGGTCCTGGTAGAAGCTCTTGATTTTAGTCAGATAGGCCGAGGGAGGGTTTCTCACCTGAAATCGCTCCTAATAGACATCAAGAGAAAGAGAAACAATAAATGGACTGGTTTCCAGCTGTGATGAAGATATTTAAATGCTTTTTGATGCAATAGAATAATAGAAAGGTTGAATAATAGCATTCAAATGTTTGGGGTTAGTAAGACTTTTTAATGTTTTTAAAAGAAGCCTCTTATGCCCGTAATTATTATTTGATTAAAATACAGTAAAACAGTAATATTGTGAAATAACATAAAAGTAAAATTTTATTTGAATGTATTAATGTATTATTTTAGAATGTAATTTATTCCTGTATTGCAAAGCTGGATTTTTCAGCATCATTACTCCATCACATGAGTATGTCACATCTCACATGATCCTTCATAAATCATTCTATGTACTGATTTGATGCTCAAGAAACATTTTTTATTAGCAATGATGAAAACAGTTGTGCTGCTTAATATTTTTGTGGAAACCAAGATACATATTTTGATGAATATAAAGTTCAAAAGAAATTGTTTGTAACATTATAAATATATTTACTGACGCTTTTAAACAATTTAATGCATCTTTGCCACATAAAAGTATTAATTTCTTACAAAATAAATAAATAAAACATTGTACTGACCCCAAATTTTTAAACTTTACTGTAAATTCATCTCAGATACTTATTGATTTTTTCTTCGGTCGTATTAATACATATTTCCAACTGAAGGTGGTATATAGCCTACATAATGCCCATAAGAAATACATTTTAGTTGTGTGCATTCATTGCTATAACAACCTGTGCTCTCTGCATGCATAGCTACAAAACCTGCATCCCACAGTTGTCACGGAGACACAAATATTAACACAGGAAGTGCGTAGATAGTTTCACCACCTTAAGAGTCTGACCTCATACCGCTGCTCTTGTTTTCCCCTCGAAGTCTTTTTCTCCTGTTGAGATGTCTGCTCACTATTAGCCTTTACATCATCTCCTTTAACCACACACTTGCATCATTTTTTTACTGTCATTAAAAGGTTCAACAAAAATGTATCCGAACTTAAGAATACACCTCCTTTGCAAAACTTACCATTGTGTCTTTGTAAGCCTACTTAAATTAACATCATTTACATAGTCTACCACTGTTGTTTTTTCCTTCTTAAAGGCTATGCATTTTCTGAAACTGATCACTACAAATGCCTCAACCTGTATTTTAATTATATTGTCACAACATAGAACAAGAAAAACAGGTCAGATCATTAAATTTGAAGCATTTTTTTTTTTTAATAAACACTTAGAGACATTTGAAAAACTAACATTTTCTCCTTATATATGTATGATTGGAGAAATTAATTAAATGCTGTTTTTACTTTTTATCTTTCAGGCGCTTATATAAATTGGTTTCAGTTGCTTAAGCCCTGGTTACAGTCCTCAAATAACTTGTATAAGTTTGGTTTTTGTATTTGTGTCACAGTGTAAAGATCTCTTTAATGCTTCTGGTGTGTCTAAATGTAGTCTACCAGATAACTTCCTCTCAAATGTCACACCAACACTGCAGACATGAAGTATTATGGCAATACACAGAGAAAACTGCTCAAAAATGCAATGCCTTACGTATTTCAATATGAGTAATGTCTCACTCTCTAAATGAGAAGTAAACAGGAGAAACGATCAAGATACTCTCAGTTCTACTTTGCTGCCATTATTTAAAACGCATAATGTTGAAGTTGATCGACTCACCTGATCGCAGACCAGCTCCCATTTCTTCTCATTGTCATACTGACTCAGAAGCTTCATCTTGTCAGGAGGCAGATTCATGGAGCTCTGAGAAGAGAAATTAGAGGTTCATCGCAGTAACCTGGAGATCTAGCAGAACTGTACAAACATGCTAGCAGACTCATGGATTCAAATGACTGCAGTATCAATGTTAATACACTTATAAGTAAACATATTGCCATTCTTATTGCATATCTGTCACAAAGTACTGGATTTCAATAGACAGATTACATCCATAATATTGGATATTAAAAAAGTTTAATTATTGCTGCCAGTGGCATGTAACCCAGAACCAGGATTAAACTGTTTAAGAAAAAGAAGAGAAGTTTGTCAGTGTTATAATACTAATTGGTTTGTGATGGTGATGGCAACATCCGAATCCTGGAGTATAGCATGGGAAAGTCTGAGTATGGTTTATGAAAGAGACTGGCATTAACGTGTGTATACTGCGGTCTTTCCTCAGTTTCAAATAAAATCTGATTTGCCATTTACATCATGAATTTGTAATATTGATAATCACCATTTATTTTTGATACAAGACGTTGGTGGAACAGACGTAGAGAAGGAAATGTCTACATTACAAAATGTGTTATGATGCAATTACTGTTCCTTCTTTAGCCTACTTCAGATTGTTAAAGGCATAGTTCAGGCAAAAATGAAAATCCTGTCACTGTTTAGGCGACTATTTCGCTTCATTTAATTTTAAACCTGCATGGCTTTTGTGGAAATTTGAAAAACTGTCACAATAAAAGTCTATTTTTGTTTCTCAGAAGTCCTACAGGTTTGGAATGACATGAGGGTGAGTAAATGATGATGCAATTTTCATTTTTGAGTAAACCATTTTATTATGTACATATTAATTTTCCCTTAAGTTTATCTACTTAAGATCATATGCTGTGTCAGTCATCAGTCTGAAACAACGTGACTTCCTGAAAACATGGCACGGGGGCTAAGTTGCTACATGTCTTGCACTTAAACACATAAAAATCCATCATTAGCAATATGTTTTGTACTTTCACGCCATATCTGGAATTGCACCTTTCAACCGAATTAAGAGGGTGTGGGCTGTAAAAAAATAAAAATAAAAAAAAAAGGTGTAAAGTTTAGTGTAGAAACGCTGTGATCTTGGGTGTTTCCTCCTAAAGTACTAAGACGTTTCCGCTCTGAACATGGTTATTTTTTTATTAAGGCTGTGTGCATAAAGAGCAAAAGCGCATTTAGAAACACTTTGAGTGGCTACTGGAGGAACAGAGAGAGCGGGGTGGGTGGGGTAGGATGGGGGACTAACTGTGGTCTACTGGTTCAAGAGCGTGAATAAAGTGCAGACTAGATTAAGTTGATATTATATATAAAGCACAGTTCAGGGCCTATGGCAGTAGCCTGTAATGAGGACAGCACTCTGAAGTGTGACCATATGTAATGCATATATCCATTAGCACACACTAGTAATCTAATCAGGATAGTAGTTATTTGAATTTATGGGGTCAAGGACAAAATTGCAGGAATTGTCCCAAATTCCTTCATACAGTACTTTACAGCATTGTAAAGATGAGTTTAGTGGGTCCAACTCATTACAGGGCCTGGGACAGTCTGGTTGTGCCCGCCTGTGCATAGACCAATAAGAGTATGCTCAGAAGGATCAAATGGCCATTTGTTAGATGGAAGTGCTAAATAAAATTATAATGTTCTTTTGAGAAGTTAAAAACAAGAAACAAAATCATTCTGAGATTTAAGTCACATTTATGAGAAGTCACAATATTTATTCTGAGTTGGAAACAGGCTTATAATGTGTTGCTGAAGTGGAACCAAATGGAAGATAACTGAGCTTCCATTAGGAATCAATTAAATGATACAACACATTGCTCAACACACAGGATGGCATATCTAGGAGCATAACCAACTGACAATGTTGTCTTGCAATGAAGCGAAAGACGAAACAAAGGTCAGTCGTCACCAAGAATACAGGACGTCTTTTTATCTTATGACTTCTCTTAAGAAGTTGCCTAATTTGTCATCCCGCCACTGCCATTTCCTATAACAAAAGCCCATGTGGAACTAAAGTGACAGTAATCAGATTGTATTAAGTCAGAAGTGTTTTTCCAAATGTTACTTCATTTTGCATTTCAGGTGGACGACTGCATTTGCTTTGAAACGTTCATATTGTATTTGATTTTCTTTTTAGATTATCACTCTCAAGAATCATCAAGAATACAAGAAGTTCCTGTGTTTTTTTTTCAGCTAGTATTTATGTTTCTAAAAGGCAAAGACAGAGAATCTAATACTGTTGTAGTTGCTAGCACGGCTGTTATTTTATCAGAACAGGAAGTATCAAGATTAGCTACTTTTGCTGTGTTGATATATAATGTTTACATGTCTGTGTATAAAGAACTCACCAAAACCACACTGAAGCGTTCTTCGAGCTCTTCCTCAGGAGGCATGGGTAGTTTAGCAGGGGCACATTTCTTTTTGGGTGTGGAGGGAGCAGCGTTTGACCCTCCTGTTGAGCCTTTGGCCTCCGGCCCATCCACCTGCTCCAACCCGCCGGCTGCGTTACCCATCACAACTTTCCTTAGGAATTCCAGGATAATGAACTCTTTCTGGATCAACCACTGACAATTCCAAAAGGCCGAACTCTGGAGAAACCCAGACAAATCTCTCTGCGAAACCACAGGTAAAAATCCACAAAGTTTTCTAGTCACTCAGATCCAGTATAGGTGGAAGCACATGGAGTCTTTTAGGACATGCTGTCAGACAGTATGGATACCTTTCAAACCAAAATGGTGTCCAGGACGTTGCAAGTGACTGTGAAGAAGCTCTCAATAAGGATGAGAACTTAAAATCAAACTCACAATCAGAAAATTCCTCCGATTTCAAAATGGATGGTGAAAAGAACTTTCACCTTTCCTTGGTCAAAAAAGGAAGAAGAAAAGCCTCTGTTTATGCTTTCACAATAAAGACAATAGAGGTCCTTTAAAAGTTCAGCTCTTCAGCCTCTCAGTGCGGCTGAGTGTGTTGATTACCAGCGTAACAGGCCTTTTCTCCAGTTGTTTGCCTCTCATGTGAGTGCTTCAGATGTTGGAGCATCTTCCTTTATGTCCACCCCCTTGGATCAAGTCTGCAGAAGTTTCTTCCAGAAGAATATACAGATGTTGGCAACTTTACATGAAGGCACCTGTCCGAGCACATTGGTGTGTGTTACAGAAATGAGAAAGAAGCAGTTGTGACAGCAAGAGGAAACCACAGAAAAAAGCAGAAGCATCAACGCTTCCTGTATACCTCGCACTAGAGAGAGAGAGAGAGAGAGAGAGAGGGAGAGAGAGAGAGAGAGAGAGAGCATGCTGGGTGTGTCAGTTTAAGTTCTGTTTGTATTTAAAAAATATGATGATCTAAAACATATCACACCACTCATGTGCATATTATGTACTGTATGTATGTTACGACACTGATGCTGTTGATCAGGGCTTGTTGTCACAAGGCTACTTGTTTTGTCATTTTTTCCAGTTGTCCTAATATCATTATATATATATATATATATATATATATATATATATATATATATATATATATACAGGTGCATCTCAATAAATTTGAATGTTGTGGAAAAGTTCATTTATTTCAGTAATTCAACTGAAATTGTGAAACTCGTGTATTAAATAAATTAAATGCACACAGACTGAAGTAGTTTAAGTCTTTGGTTCTTTTAATTGTGATGATTTTGGCTCACATTTAACAAAAACCCACCAATTCACTATCTCAACAAATTAGAATACTTCATAAGACCAATAAAAAAAACATTTTTAGTGAATTGTTGGCCTTCTGGGAAGTATGTTGATTTACTGTATATGTACTCAATACTTGGTAGGGTCTCCTTTTGCTTTAATTACTGCCTCAATTCGGCGTGGCATGGAGGTGATCAGTTTGTGGCACTGCTGAGGTGGTATGGAAGCCCAGGTTTCTTTGACAGTGGCCTTCAGCTCATCTGCATTTTTTGGTCTCTTGTTTCTCATTTTCCTCTTGACAATACCCCATAGATTCTCTATGGGGTTCAGGTCTGGTGAGTTTGCTGGCCAGTCAAGCACAACAACACCATGGTCATTTAACCAACTTTTGGTGCTTTTGGCAGTGTGGGCAGGTGCCAAATCCTGCTTGAAAATGAAATCAGCATCTTTAAAAAGCTGGTCAGCAGAAGGAATCATGAAGTGCTCCAAAATTTCTTGGTAAACGGGTGCAGTGACTTTGGTTTTCAAAAAACACAATGGACCAACACCAGCAGATGACATTGCACCCCAAATCATCACAGACTGTGGAAACTTAACACTGGACTTCAAGCAACTTGGGCTATGAGCTTCTCCACCCTTCCTCCAGACTCTAGGACCTTGGTTTCCAAATGAAATACAAAACTTGCTCTCATCTGAAAAGAGGACTTTGGACCACTGGGCAACAGTCCAGTTCTTCTTCTCCTTAGCCCAGGTAAGACGCCTCTGACGTTGTCTGTGGATCAGGAGTGGCTTAACAAGAGGAATACGACAACTGTAGCCAAATTCCTTGATACGTCTGTGTGTGGTGACTCTTGATGCCTTGACCCCAGCCTCAGTCCATTCCTTGTGAAGTTCACCCAAATTCTTGAATCGATTTTGCTTGACAATCCTCATAAGGCTGCGGTTCTCTTGGTTGGTTGTGCATCTTTTTCTTCCACACTTTTTCCTTCCACTCAACTTTCTGTTAACATGCTTGGATACAGCACTCTGTGAACAGCCAGCTTCTTTGGCAACGAATGTTTGTGGCTTACCCTCCATTTGTTGAGATAGTGAATTGGTGGGTTTTTGTTAAATGTGAACCAAAATCATCACAATTAAAAGAACCAAAGACTTAAACTACTTCAGTCTGTGTGCATTGAATTTATTTAATACACGAGTTTCACAATTTGAGATGAATTACTGAAATAAATGAACTTTTCCACGACATTCTAATTTACTGAGATGCACCATATATATATATATATATATATATATATATATATATATATATATATATATATATATTAAATGGCCTAAAGCATTTATGTCTCAGTTAATTTCAACATTTACTAATACATAAATAAAATCAAAAAGTGTCTCTGTTCATATTATTTAATGGACCAGAGCTAACAAGAACAGTTGTGTTTTCACTTGTGTTAACCAATAAATTTATTGATAAATACTGTAACAAATATATTGCAGATTGATTGTTAATGTTAATCAATGCATTAACTACCGTTAGCTAATGGGACCTTACAGTAAAATGTTACCTTTGTAATGGTTGTTGCAAACAACTGAACACAATAAGCTCACACTGGCATTTTTATTTGATTTTTTAAATATTTTTTTTATTTTACAGATTATCACATTTGTTTAATATTGTATATTACTGATTTATTTATTTTTTATTTATTGCATTTTAATTTATTAAATGTTTATCACTGGTTTAATTTATTATTTACTGTTGTGTTCTGCTGGTTATAAATATATTACTATTAAAGAAAAAAATTCTATAATACGCTATTTAATGGACAGAATTATTTTATTTATTTATTTTTCCCCCTCTGACAATAACAGCATAAATTTTCAATAGCTTTTCCAGCAGACAGACAGACAGACAGATAGATAGATAGATAGATAGATAGATAGATAGATAGATAGATAGATAGATAGATAGATAGATAGATAGATAGACAGATAGATACATAGATACATAGATTAGATAGATAGATAGATAGATAGATAGATAGATAGATAGATAGATAGATAGATAGATAGATAGATAGATAGATAGATAGATAGATAGATAGATAGATAGGGCCTACTCGCATTACTATGTGCTATATGAGCTTTAACTCTCAGTTTGATGTATGACAAACTCTTAGAGCTCCACCATGTGGAATACATGACCACACACTGATGTTTATCTTTACTCGTATAGATGATCAATGTAAGCCGGTATCTGTGAATAGGCTAACGTAATACATAGACAATGCAATGAGTAAATAAATTTTAAAAAAAAAAGAAATGGACGAACGAATCCGAGTTTTAGTGCCTTGATTCGGACTCGGACTGCAATTGTGAATGAACTTGGACTCGTGTGGACTCAGGTGGACTCAGGTGGACTCGGACTTGGATATTTTGGACGCAGAAAATTTTCAGAGTATAAACGAATCCATGTCATGTGTGAAATATAAAATAAAATAAAATGTAACAACATGAAATTAATATGAAAAGACATTAATAAACGTCTCCCACTTAAACTCAATTGATTAAAAACTAGGACTCGACACTGGACTCGTATCCAACACTCAAAGGCGGAAATCCCGGGGAGGGGGGGACAAGACCCCCCCAGCTGAGGCTTGTCTCCCCTAAAAATATGATCAAAACCCATGCTGTGTATTGTAAATAATGTTTTATACTTAAAATAATTGTGTAAGTAGTAAAACAACATAAATGCAAACGGGTCAAAAATGCGATTTAAGTTTAGAAACATTTTGAGTCTCCCCCTCCTTTGCCTCACAGTGCTTTGGTCCAAATACTTTCCTCTTTTATATCACACACAAGTCCAGTGAGAGAGAACAAAGCCAATTTTATTCACTTAAACATCGGATGAAGTGATTATTTTCTCTTTGCGAGAGCAGCGTGTTTTTGAGAGCGCGCGTCGCGCATTAAATTAATGTGCTTTTGCGCTACAATAATGCGCTCTCGACATTTGACATTAAAATAACGCCTTAGTCCCCCTGCTACACTAATAGTAGCTTTCCTCTGTGTATACATATCCTTGCAAGTACAATTTTAGCTGTATTATTTGGGCCGCTCTATGTTACATGTAGGCTATAATGTCAATATTAAATGTGCGCATTTTCCCGTGTTTGTGCGGCGTGTGGAAGCTGAATAGCAGCGCGCTTCTGTCCAACAGTTAAAGCCTGCTTTATACTCGCGTCCGCACGAGCGCGCAGCTCAAGTTACTGCCAGAGGAATACTCGGACTGATTTAATTTTATTTTTAATATTATTTTGTTTATTTTTTCATAATATTTATTGTGATTAACCTCCCGTTCTTGTTCACAGTATAATGACATTCAATCGTTGCACGCAATCACGGAGAATATAACTCAATTAAGATGATCAAACTTATTTTTAATTATCGTCTATGGGCTGGAAATATTTCTTTATTTAAATCATAAAGTCAGCGCATGAAAAATGTGAGCATTATATTTAATACAACAAGTTTGCCCTAAACCTTTAATGTAATCCTCTACAGCCTTCAGTCGTAAATAATGTTTTAAGCTTTGGCTAATTCTAATGCTTTTTAATGTGATATGTCGTTTGTATATTTTTCTCGCTGTTCTGTAATGAAATAAGGTGATCAGACAGTGAAGAATTGCCTATACTCATACAGTATGGCTCGCGCGCGTCTGTTTAAGTTACGAAATCCGCATCGGGATATATTGACAACATATTCCTTGGTTTCATAATACTCAATTAATTGTTGTAAACTGAGATTGGTGTCTTTAGAAGACGTATCTGTGCTGAATTCTACATAAATAATCCACAACAATGCCGTGCTATGGGCGCAGCCTTTGATAGAGGCTGCAGCGGAAGTTCTTTTAGGGGCCCTACTTGTGCGCGCTCAAGTCCGTTATTTCAAATGTGCACGCGCGGCAGGCGCGCTCATTTTTCCCAGGCGCGTCCGCATCGCATCGAGATAAAAACATTTCAACTTTTCAGAATGCCGCAAGCGCACCGCGGGTCATGTGACAAGAACCAACCAATCAGCTTCATCCTTTCCCGTAACAACATTGAAAGCTCAGTCGAGATGCAGGAACAGCTGATCATAGCTGTACAGGGATAGCCATTTTAAATAAATTTAGTAGCAGAGCGCAAGCGATTTTTAGTGCTGGAAATCCATTTATCCTTTGCTGAAACTTCCGCGTCTTCATGGAGAGCACGGGTCTAGGTTGCTTAGCAACGGCAGAAGCCACGGGAGCGCGAGCATAGCGCGCAAGCTACAGACCGCTTTGAAAGAAGGAGAAAGCGACCGCTTTTCAAACGCGGAAGTGTGATAAAGGCTTAAAAGTTTTTTTTAAGCAATCAGAAATCTGAGGGGGCCTAGAGGCCCCCAGGCCCCCTCGTGGCCAGGCCACTGGTAGTCAGGAGAAAGAGAGAAGGAGAGTGGAGGATGAGTCTCTAGAGGTCAGAGCAGATAATGGCCAACAGGGGGCGCAGCTCCTAACATTCAGTCATTGTTTATTTCATAATGACGGAAAACAGCGCGTCACCGGAGGATCCCTGGCTCAAAGTAAGGAAAAATATTCAGATAAAGACTGTCCGTTGATTTTAAACAGCCATATCCTCCCAAATCGCCCTCGTGAAGTGTGTTTCTGTTTATCTGTGTACGTTAGGTCTGCAGCGGTTGGTTTCACTCTCTAGCTCAGCTGGCTAACATTGGTCGTAAAGTTCAGCAAGTCAAAAGAACAATTACCCTGCTTCCCACATTATCGTGGTCTGAAAATGCAGTGTATTTAGCGGTGATTTAGACAACAGATCACTACAGAAACGCGGCTGAAAGCGGTTCTGTGACTGTTTATGTTGTAAATGTTAGAATGGAAGCTATAACAGATGTGTAAGAGTTGAATCCGCTAAGCTAACCTGCTTGTTCGCTACATTGACTCATTATGGCTGTGTGTTTCGAAACGTATTTAAATTGTTACTAGACAGAATTTTTGGGCTTCGAAGGAGCGTTCGAACGAACGAATCGACTCCCCAGAGAACGGGATTCGAGTCAAGTGACAGAGGATACCCCAAAACACTGTCAAGACAGCAACATAAACCTCACTAGTTCTCTTTGTTTGTGCCTTCACTGTATTTATGCTGCTGTTCCACTGCATTATAACTTCCTGACAAATTCATATGCAACGAATAAAATAATAAAATATGCCCTCAATTGCACCGACTGTAATGACAGCTTGACGATATGACAGAGATTGCTCAATCGGAGAGTTTGGGGAGACATTATGCATGTAGATTAAATGTCACCCTTTAAAGGGGTTATTTGGGACACATCACAGTGGGGAGTTAGAGGTGTCCTAGATAAAGGTAAGGCAGGACAGGTCAGGCTCTGTTTGCATATGTGATCATCAGTTGACTGGTCTCTGAATGTTTAGTCTGGCTGGCTTTGACTGTTCTTCTATTTGTGTTTTTATATCACCCGTCTCACCATGTCTCAGCAGACAGACGGCGCCTTCAGCGACAACGGCTTCGATCACAGTGAGTACCGGAGCTGTAAAATATTACTGAAAGTCTCAACTAATTAGTTTTTTTTCTTTCTTTCTTTCTCAAGATGAAGGTTAGACATGCAGTTATAAAAATATCATTAACCCATAGGCTGGACTTGACACACTGAAACTACTTTGTGCTGTCAAATGTTGAAGTAACCAAAAATTAACACTAGTGTATACATGTATACTTACATAAATTTCTATATCATTAGGTTTCTTTGCCGAGAGTGCTCGCAAAGAAAGTTTGGTGTCAAGAGCCAACAGCATCGGATCCACAAGTGCCTCTTCAGTACCAAACACAGGTAATGATATCTCAATCCTCTAATATCAAATATTATTTTATAAACTTTGCTCATGTAATACTAAATTCACCCATCTATTTTCTAAAATGCATGTTAGATCTAATTGTGAACAATTAAATCCATGCATACGTACTGTATGCCAGACTCTTCTCTGCTCCAAAGAACCAAGTCCATGGCCTATATTGTTTTCTTTTTTAATTATGTTACACTCAGCTGTGCGATATAAAAGAAAACATATGTTGATTATTGCAACTTTAAAGACAGACATCAAGATACAGTCTGTTACAACATACATTCTTCCCTTTGGTTTAGATGATGAAGACAGTGATAACAGACATGAGACACCCTATAAGGAGTCGTATAAAGACCGGAGGAGACAGGCGCACACACAGGCAGAGCAGAAACGCAGAGATGCCATCAAGGTAAGAGTGAGAAGAGCAAATTGGTTTAGGGATAACAAAGACAAAGAAAATGCGGCGGTCATTTTTGCCAAATAGAAATACTTATTTTGTAAGCATAGGTCTGCACAAAGAATATTAGTTTATTCGCTGATAAAAACTGTAAATTGTTTACATTTCTAATTGGTTTTTTTAAAGCTCCAGGTGCTGTGCTTGTTTTTAGGGCTGTTCAATTTGGCCAAACACTTTGTGATTATATAGAAATATGGCAATAATAATAATCCATCACGCTTTCATTTTGGTGGAAAAATTATAGTCTAATCTTCTCTTCTGTTGACAACAGCTGGTTTGTAAGTGCTTTTTATTACAAATTTGGGAAGATGATCAGTGCATGTTGTGTTCCTAAATACACAGTACAAGCAACCTAAAACATGCAGAGATGAGTTCATGTGAAGCTGAATTTACTGTGAACAGAGCTGCTTTGAGATCCTGAAAACACTGGATCGTGAGCTGCTTGTGTGTAAAAGAACACAGTGCCGTGCTTCTAGGGCTGTGATGGTGGCAGATTTTAACGATTAATCGCATCGAAAATAAAAGTTTTTGTTTACATAATATGTATGTGTACAGTGTATATTTATTATGTATATATATATATATACACACACACACACATGTACATATTTCAGAAAAAATGTTATGTTTATATTAAATATATTTATTTATAATATAAATTATATGAATATAAATATAGACATGTAAATACATGTAAATATTTTCAAAATATATACTGTATGTGTGTTTATTTATATATACATAATAAATATACACAGTATACACACGTTATGCAAACAAAAACTTTTATTTTGGATGCGATTAATCGTTTGACAGCACTAATTTTTACCACCGCGGTGGTAATGGACCAACTACCGGCAGTGACACGGGGTGTGTGTGTGTGTATATATATATATATATATATATATATATATATATATATATATATATATATATATATATAGCTTTTATATAATGTTAGGTTTAAAATTTTTTGACAGAAAAACAAACATGTTGATATTGTCCGGTTTAAGTTAGGACCTCATTGGTGTTATGATGTTTCCAGCTACACTGAACACACGTTCAGATGGTGTGCTTGTTGCGCAAATGCATTTTAAGCAACCATGGCCAGGTATCTAGCCTCATTATTCCACCACCAAGCAAGCGGGTCTTTGCTGGCCTCCTCTCACAAATGGCAACTGGAAACGGCTCTTGAGATATGAAGTGCTCGCCCATTTAACACTTAACGCACCACACCTACACTGGACGCGACAAAGCGACCGTTAAAATCATTTGAACTGTGTCAGCACGTCATAAATAAAACGAGGCATCAGTTTACTGTCGGGGATTTGTCATGCCGTGCCATATCCAGTGTAGACAGCATCACTGATTATAATGTATTGTGTTCTATTGATTATTGTATTTTGTCAAAGGAAATGCCATGGTGTTTGAGGTAAATTGTGAGTTTTGTGAATTAAGTCTAAATAAAACAATTTACAGCTAAATGGTATATGCTATAAATACCGAATTCTATTGCAACTGTTACTATTATTGCACTTGTATACAAAACTTTGTATTTTATGCTTGTTATAGAGTGTGTGACGTCACACGCATTACCGCCGGTGGCAATCAACCACCTTGGTGACACGGTTGTCATGGTGACCGTCACAGCCCTACGTGCTTCTAGCGTTTTACTTCCATCACTCAAATATGTCTGTATGGATCTCTGTCCCACAGAAAGGCTATGATGACCTGCAGTCTATAGTGCCTACATGCCAGCAGCAGTCTGACTTTGCCATGGCCACACAGAAGATGAGTAAAGCTACAGTCCTGCAGAAGAGTGAGAACCTTCATTATATATTTATATTTCCTTATCATATGACTTTCACTCTGGAATGGAAAAGCTCAGCAGCTTGTGTGTGTCTGTGTGTTTGCAGCAATCGACTACATTCAGTTTCTCCACAAAGAAAAGAAGAAGCAGGAAGAGGATGTTTCCACACTTAGGAAGGAGGTGATGGCGCTGAAAATTATGAAAACGTGAGTGGGGGGTTATTTACAGGGGGCCGGGACATTTTTAACTGCATAAGCAGACAAGTGTACTTCCAATTATTCTCCCGCAAGGTTTTCGGCTGTATCTGACACTGTCACTCTTCTGCCAAGAAAGATAACACCCTTAAGACCTATAAAAGGGAGGGAGGAAGAAAAGTCTTAGATACTAATGTGTTTCTAATGGTTTGTTTCAGGAACTATGAGCACATTGTGAAGGCCCATCAGAATAACCCTCAGCAGGGCAGCGAGCAGGTTTCAGATCAGCTGAAGTTCAGTGTGTTTCAGAGCATCATGGACTCTCTGTTCCAGTCCTTCAGTGCCTCAGTGTCAGTCAACAGCTTTCAGGAGCTCTCTGCCTGCGTCTTCAGCTGGATCGAGGAACACTGCAAGCCCCAGGTATAGCACATACACATGCTCACGCGTTTAAAGGGATAGTTCACCCAAAAATGAAAATTGTCATCATTTGCTCACTCTCATGTCATTTCAAACCTGATTGAGTTTTTTTCTTATGTCGAACATAAAAGATGTTATGAACAATGCAGGTAATCAAACAATTGATGTTCCCCATTGACTTCCAAAGTATTTCTTTTTCCCTGGTTCGTCAACATTTTTCAAAATATCTTCTTTTGTGTTCAACTTAAGAAAGAAACTTATACAGGTTTGAAACAACATGAAGGTAAGTAAATGATGAAATTTTCATTTTTAGGTGAACTATTCCTTTAAGGCTTGTTAAGAGCTGAATTATGACATGAACAACGAGTTGCAGTTCTCAGCTTTTTTAACATAAAGGTCCACAACAATATTTAAAGACCCCATGAGTTTTCCAGTTGTTTGTGATTTACTGGATAAGGATTCAGAAGGATTTTTAGAAAGTTTTTAATCAGTTTCTACCTGATAAAATATTGTTTGAAAACTAGAAAATAATGTATATTCATCCAACATTTTTTAATATTTAATTAACTTGACTAACCAAGTCTAGAAATCATATTTAAAATTAGGCTAAGTTTTTCCAGACCATGGGAACCCTGGCTTTTCAAAGAAAAAACAGTTGTTAAGGAGGTAAATTAAAGTGAGAATTTTTGTTCTTGTTGTTTTAGCTCATTTTAAATTTTGTACAGTCTAATTTTAAATCATTAGTAAGTCAATTTGCAAGTCTGAAGTTTGCTAAGTGACCTGGGGCCTGTTTCATAAAACAAGTTTACCAAATAAGCCAGGTTTATTTCAGGTAGTCTGACTTATAGTCAGTTGATTTAGTTCAAAATAAGTCTGACTAACTGAAATAAGTCAGGCTTATTTGGTAAACTTGTTTTATGAAACAGGCCCCTGGTTGAGAACTACAGTTTCAGAGAACATTTACACACATTTTTTTAATCACATAGCTGACTGCTATTTTTCTTAACAGGAAAATGCATGAGATGATCAAGTATAAATGCCCCTCACCAAAAACACAAAGTATGTGCTCATACCAACCAGACAAAGCAACCTGGAAATGCATTAAACATGCAAAACCTGCCATAAAAACATTAATAACACTCTACTCAAATCAATGTAGACAACCTGGTTCATAAAACAAGTATAGCAAATAAGACAGGTTTATTTTAGTTAGTCTGACTTATTGTCAGTTGATTTGGTTCAAAATGGTAAACTTGTTTTATGAAACAGTTCCCTGATCACTACACAAGCGACAACAAGCTTCAGCTTTTCAGTCAATCACCTACACAGGCTTAGATAAACACCGGAAACTCCCAGACTGACCATGTTTTTCTGTATTGTTGACAGACGCTGAGGGAGTTTGTGGTGACCGTGCTGCAGCAAGTGAATGGTCAGCTGTACTGAAGCTGTTAATCTGTTTGTCTGTCTGTCTCTCAGGCTAATATCTCATTCAAGAACAGTCTCTCTTTCTCACACACACACACACACACACAATATGCAGCAGGGTATCAGCACACTAATGGACTGGGGTGCGTTCAAGAACTCCAAAGAGATGAAGTAGCGCTTGCTCAAGTTTTGACTGACAGTGTTTGTGGCAGTGATTCCAGTCAACAAATGTGGAAATGCAATAATTTATTCCGATCAGTCATTTTATTACTAATAATTTGGAAGGTAATAATCTGATCCAAGATGTTTGCGATCGAATATTGTTTCCTCACACACCTTCAGCTGGTTTAGAAATTAAAGAATGTGTAAGTTCTGTTTAGTTGTTGTCAAACACACCTCAGTCCTAAAGTGTAATCATTTCTTTTTGTTTAGTCTAAAACCAGAAGAGTTTCATCAGTATTCATATTTTCAAAAGTTTGCAGTTGTCGTGCTAAGATAAAATAGCATCCTGACAGCCACAAATATGAGGAATACTCAGCTGTCAGACAATTTCACACCCCATATACTGAGGTGAGAGATATGTCTCAATTTACTGCATTTTAAACCAGACAGCTGCCTTTGAATGATTAAGCTTGGTGTGTTGCATTCAGCTATCATCTTTACCTCATGTTCAAATCATTTTCCAAAGCACAACTACATTTTCACTTTTGCGAACAGCCTAGTGCTGGAAAGGGGAGCCGAGAGGTCTGGTTACACTGTGATGTATCACTGTCAGTTGGTTTTTACATCCAAAAACAGCTGTCTGGCATGCTTTAATATAAAGTTAGGCAATGCTGAGCCATCTTAGTTCCTCTTTGTCCTTGGGATGCTGTGACCAAAGATTGCAGTGTCTGCACACAAATAATGGAAGATAAACCTCTTTTTTTGTCATGTTATTTCAGTTTTTATTCAGCTTTGTGTAGCGCAATAATGTTTTATTCTACATTTATGTTAATGATTTAAGCTCTTGTGATCAGTATGTTTTGTGCTGCATAAGCTATCAATGAAGACACAGTCGCATCCGTGCGTGGCAGCAGCTTCACATGGTGTGACCGCCCAATTGTATTTATATTTTTAATGAATGTTAATTAAGGCATAATGAAAATTGGAATCGAGGTCTACTCAGGACACAGATTTTTAGGTATTGAGATCTTTTTTTAAATAGCAGATGATAGTACAATCAACTGTTTGACCTTTGCTGGAATAAGGGACGTCTTTGCAAGTTAAGCCATACAGTGAAGCAAATGCCAGCTCACAGAAACGAGGCCATGTCGTGCTGAACTACTATACTAGACTCTGTGCTTCTGCGTTTATGACTTCAGCGGAAGAATGTGGTGGAAATATTTTTGTATCAGTATAACTTTTTTAATTGAAAAATAAACAATGTTCAAACTTATTTACAGCTTGTTTTTTCTTTCTTTCTCAACAGAACTGATGAAATAGGATTGGTTTTTAACAAAACAGTTCTCTCAGTGTCCTAGAATCCTCTACATTACTTTCGAACCTTTCCAAAGGTCTGGTGTCCCAGCAATGATGTTGGCGGCATCTGAATTTAATCAGTGAGTCCTCTATCAGATGTTGGGCATTGACACTTTATGGTCCTCATCTGTTTCAATCCCAGCCTCCTCCTGATTTCAAACACAAGATGCAGAGGAAAGAAAGTTTTTCATTTGCCATTATAAAAATACACATGACACTCTAAGGCAGGGTTTCCCAAATCAATGGCTGTGAACCCCTAGGGGTTTGTGAGGGAACTGTGGGGTGTTTTTAAGTTGATGAAAATCTAATAATTAAAGAGATAGTTCACCCAAAAATTAAAATTCTGTCAATATTTACTCAGCCTCGTGTCGTTCCAAACCCATAAGACCTTCGTTCATCTTCGGAACACATTATTACAATATTAATATATTTTTAATGAATTCCGAGAGCTTTCTGACCCTTCATAGACAGCAATGGAACTGAAATATTCCCAGGCCCAAAAATGTAGTAAGGACATTGTTAAAATAGTCCATGTGGCATCGTTGGTTCAACCTTCATTTTACAAAGCTACGAGAATATTTTTTGTGCGCAAAGAAAACAAAAATAACCATGCACACGCATGCATTGTGGTACTGTCGATAATGACGCCAACGGGGCGCGGAAGAGAAGACTTTTTGAATAAAGTAATTATTTTTGTTTGCGCACAAAAACGTATTCTCATAGCTTCATATAATTTTGGTTGAGCCACTGATCTCACATGGAGTATTTTCTGTTTCTGGGCCTTGAACGTGTCAGTTGCGCTGCTGTCTATGGAGGGTCAGAAAGCTCTTGGATTTCATCAAAAATATCTTAATTTGTTTTCTGAAGATGAACAAAGGTCTTTTGGGCTTGGAACGACACGAGGCTGAGTAAATATTGACAATTTTAATTTTTGGGTGAACTATCTCTTTAATAATATCCAATGTAAAAAGACTTATCTCCGCATATGGACTGCGACTTTAACATGCATTTGGTTATGCTACTTGAGCTAGGTTCGCTTTATTTACATTCACATAATTTCCAATATTTTAATGGACAGAAGTTTAAAGTTTACAGCATTTCAATAGTATTGGTAAAATAAAAGCTCGAGTGTTTGAACGTTAAAAAGTGAAGCATTAAGATAAATATTAGTATTATTAATTGAAGTGTAAAAATTATAATTAGTCAAATATTCATTTTTATTTGTAATTTACAACAGTAATATATTTCTTCATTTTTGTGATTAGAGTTGAAACGAGTTAAAGATTCACTCTTTTATCTATTTACTTGCATGCCATGTGACCATTAACTGACATCAGAGAATCGTGAACAAGCAAACATGATGTAACTGAAATATTAACATCAAATCTCAGGGACTACTTCAAGTAAATTTGTTACTTACATTTACATTTAGTTATTTAGCAGACGCTTTTATCCAAAGCGACTTACAAAAGAGGACAATAGAAGCAATCAAAATCAACAAAAGAGCAACAAGCGATATGACAAGTCTCGGTTAGCCTAACGCAGTACACATAGCAAAGTTTTTTTTTTTTTTTTTTATAAAGAAAACAAGTAGATAGAATATAGAAAAAAGAAACAGTTTTTTTTTTTAAACAAGTATATAGAATATAGAAAAAAAGTTTTTCTTTTTTAAGTAGATAGAATAGAGAAAAGAAAACTAGTGTTAGTTTTTAAAGAAAAAGTAGCAGTTTGAGAATAAATATGCAATTGATAGAGGGTCAAGGGTGTGTGTGTGTGTTTTTTTAAATAAAAAGAAGACAGATAGATAAAATAGAATTAGAATAGAGAGTGATAGAGTTAGAGGGTCAAATAAGAATGGAAGAGATGTGTTTTTAGCCATTTCTTGAAGATGGCTAAGGATTCTACTTCTAAGGGGTTTGTCTGTCAAAAAGTTTGAAAACCCGTTTTAAGGGAATAACTCACCAGAAACTGTTTCTTGCTTTTTGGGTACCCCTCCAAAATAGCTCCAACCATATCGGTAACCTGGCAGGTAAAGAGACGTAAATTACTTAAAAGCCATGCTTGGAGTTTCATGTTATGGTAAATGAGACTTAATATATACCTAATTATCTGTATAGTGTAAGTTATGTAGCATTATCACAGGTATCATTTGTTAGGTCAGTTGACCTTTGGCAGTGACAGTTAAGACCATAATGTGCAAGAGCAGTTTCCATTCATAAATAAACCATGGTGCTGGGGACACAAAGATAAATCTGAAATGAATGCACTTTCATAAAGGCATGCCTTATGGCTGTATCATTAAAAACTAGTTGAAATTTTGACTCCTGGGCAGAATCTGAATTTGTGAATAAATGTTTTTTATGGATCATTACCATTCTCTTCCTCTTCCTCCACTCCTTCACATAAGTCTCTCTCTCCTTGTAAACCTGAGGGGCAAGAAATACATTTGTCAGCAACATAAACAAGCATAATATACTGTCGACTGCCCCAGGACATCCACATTATCTGTATAAACTTCATCTAATGAATCAAACATATTCCAGAGATGCTAGAAGGCTTTAGATTAGTATTTTTGCATTGCTTACAAAAAAGCAATTTAATGTGCAGGGCTCAACAATAAGAATGGCCCAGGGTCAGTGTGGGAGAGATTCAGGTCAGTGGATGGACTGTCATTTGCACTTACGCGACACTACATTTTGTGTTCATTAATCATGCAGAGCTGGTAAACGTTAACACTTGGTTTTCTGTCATGTACTGCATATTCTTGTTATGATTTAGCTCATTTAAATAGGTTACCAATGTAATGTCATGTAACTGTTCAAAGAAACTGTGATCAAAAATTGTGAGACTCAGAGAAAATGTTTTGCACAATATGCCACTGTTTTCAGCAAAATTGTTTTTTAATAGCGGTCATGGAGTTACAATATAGCTGTATAATTCCAGATATTATTGCAGAATTTTTTGTTCAAGCATTTGATGAAAAATGCAGTAAAGTAATGAAATATTGTTACAATTTAAAGGTGCCATAGAATGCATTGATACAATATTTTAAATTGTTCTCTGATATCTACATAGAAGGTATGTGGCTTAGGTAAGGGCAAAAATTCTCCAGAAACGGTTTTACATGTGCATTTACAACCCTAGGATTTCTCCCTAGAATGAAATGGTCTGTTATTGGCTTATTTGGAAGGGCCATGAATAATAATGTTGAGCTCTGCTCTGATTGGCTGTTTCACAGTGCGGCTCTGCTCTGATTGGCTGTTTTACAGTGCGGCTCATTTCAGTAGCTCACACAGCAGGAAGGAAACACAGGGAGGAAAATATATATTTCAATACTTTCTCTCGCAGTTATATCGTCGGGTAATTATACTGTATATAAAATGCAGGTATCAGGGAGCCGCTATTAATATGCAGGGCACCGAAACTGCTTTCAAACGTACGATCACTTTTTACTTTCGCTTTCGAGAATTGCTATCGCACGAACTGTTTATACTATGGAGCGGCAGTATTTACCACACATTTTACAAGATCAGATGCTTGTCAGTGGTGCTCAGGATCTGTAAATCATTCGCCATCATCCTCAGTAATAATCTCTCCTTACTGTTTATGTGGTAAGTGAAATCTTACAGTGCCTTGTGAAAGTATTCATACCCTTTCATTTTTTTTCACGTTTTGTTATGTTGCTGCCTTGTTAAAACTGCTTTAAATTACTTTTTTCCACATCAATCTACACTCCATACACCATATTGACAAAGCAAAAACAGAATTGTCACAACTTCGTAAATTAAAAAATTAAAAACTGAAATAAGTACATTGCATAAGTATTCACACCCTTAACTAAATATTTAGCTGAAGCACCTTTACAGCCTAAAGTCTTTTTTGTTTGATGCGACAAGCTTTTCTCATCTTCATTTGGCAATTATCTGTCATTCTTCTCCTCACCTCTTCACCTCTCAAACTCTGTCAGGTTGGAGGGGGGCAGACGCACATTTCCAGGTTTCTCCAGAAATATTTGATTGGGTTCAAGCTCAGGCTCTGGCTGGGCCACTCAAGGACATTCACAGAGTTGTCTATAAGCCACTCTTGATGTGTGTTTAGGGTCATTGTCCTGTTGGAAGGTGAACCTTCTGCCCAGTCTGAGGTTCAGAATGCTCTGGACTGGGTTTTCATTAAGGCTATCTCTATATTTTGGTACACTGAGCTTTTCTTCTACTATGACGAGTCCCTCAGTCCCTGCCGCTGAAAAACAGCCCACAGCATGAGGCTGCTACCAGCACACTTTACTTTTGGGACGGTACACTGCAGTTGATGAGCAGAGCTTGTTTCCTTCAAACATGATGCTTAGAATTGAGGTTCATCAGGTTAATCTTGTTTCTCAGAGTCTGAGGGTCCTTTGGGTGCTTTTTTGTAAATTCCAAGTGTGTTGTCATGTGTCTTCACTGAGGAGAGGATTGAGTCTTGCCACACCGGCATAAAGCCCAGATTGGTGGAGTGTTGCAGTGATGTTTGTCCTTCTGTAGGTTTCTCCTGTCTCCACATATGATCATGGAGCTCAACTAGAGTGACCATCAGGTTCTTGGTCACCACACCAACCAAAGCCTTTCTCCATCAGTTGCTCAGTTTGGCCAGGAGTCCAGCTCTAGGAAGAGCCCTGGTCGTTTCAAACTTCTTCCATTAAGGGTAATAGAGACTACATGCTTCTGTGAACCTTCAGTGAAGCAGAATTTTTTTTTCTGAACCCTTCCACAGATGTGTGGCTTGACACAAACCTGTTTCTGAGCACTACAGGCAGTTCTTTTGACCTCAGGGCTTGTTTTTTCTCTGATATGCTTTATCAGCTGTTAGACTTTTTATTAAGATGTGTGTGCCTTTCCAAATCATACCTATTCAATTGAATTTGCCACAGGTTAACTTCACTCGAAGTTTAGTAACACCTACAAGCAATATGAATGTTCCTGAGCTAAATTTCAACTGTCCCAGATAAGGGTATGAGTACTTATGCAATGGAATCATTTAAGTTTTTTATTTTTAATAAATTTGCAAAGATGTCAAAAACCAGTATTTTGCTTTACCATTATGGTGTATGGAGTGTAGATTGATGTGGAGAAAAAGTCATTTAAAGCAGTTTATCATGAGGCAGCAACATAACAAAACGTGAAAAAATGAAGGGGTATAAATACTTTCGGAAGGCACTGTATGTACTGTAATGTAACAGGCTACCGTTAGCAAGAAGCTAACCATGTCCCTTTAGTGGCTCGCGTTATTTTATTAGAACACGTTATTTTCTTTCTGTGCCTTTCTGAATACAGACACCAACCCATCCCTGCACTTCACATCCTCTGCACAGCCTGGAACATAACATTTATTTCCATGATCTGCCATTTTCACTATTATCCTCGCTTGTTTCTTCACAATACCTGCAGAACTTCTGATGGCTCAGCTGGCGGCTGGTCTAGAACATGGGTGGGTATATGCAAATGTTGGGGGCGTTAACTATTATGGCAAAGCTTGTAGCAGCCATATCACCCTGCAGCCCAAAACTGGTTGCCCACTGAAGCTAAGCAGGGTTGAGCCTGGTCAGTACCTGGATGGGAGACCTCCTGGGAAAAACTAGGTTGCTGCTGGAAGAGGTGTTAGTGAGGCCAGCAGGGGGTGCTCACCCTGTGGTCTGTGTGGGTCTTAACGCCCCAGTATAGTGACGGGGACACTATACTGTAAAAAGCACCGTCCTTCGGATGAGACGTTAAACCGAGGTCCTGACTCTCTGTGGTCATTAAAAATCCCAGGATGTCCTTTGAAAAAGAGTAGGGGTGTAACCCCAGCATCCTGGCCAAATTTGCCCATTGGCCTCTGACCATCATGGCCTCCTAATCATCCCCATACACTGACTGGCTTCATCACTCTGTCTCCTCTCCACCGTTCTGGCGCAGTATGGCTGCCGTCGCATCATCCAGGTGGATGCTGCACACTGGTGGTGGATGAGGAGATTCCCCCCTTCCATGTAAACCGCTTTGAGTACCCAGAAAAGCGCTATATAAATGTAACAAATTATTATTAATTATTATTATTAGTGACCCAGACTGTTACGTCACAGTCGGTGTTATGTTCTGATTTGCCTATTTTTCAGTGGTCTTTTTTATTCACGAGATTTACATAAGGAGGAGGAAACAATGGTGTTTGAGGCTCACGGTATGTCATTTCCATGTACAGAACTCTTATTAAATACAGTAAATACAGTTTTCCATTCTATGACACCTTTAAAATAACTTTTCTATTGGAATATGTTTTGAAATACATTTTATTCCCGTTATGGCAAAGCTGAATTTTCAGCAAAATTACTCCAGTCTTCAGTGTCATCTGATCCTTCAGAAATCATTCTAATATGCTGATTTGCTGCTCAAGAAACATTTCTTATTATTATCAATGTTAGAAATAGTTGAGCTGCTTAATATTTAAGTTGAAACTGTGATAATTTTTTCCCCAAGAGCAACATTTATTCGAAATAGAAATAGTTTGTACTTTGTAGCATTATTTTGTAACATTACTGTCATACACACAAACACACTACTGTTCAAAAGTTTGGGGTCAATAAAATATTTTTCTAAAATAAATAATAAATATATATATATATATATATTTCCTGACATGTATTGCCAAAAAAATAAATACTATCATTTTTTTGCTGGGTCTGAGGTAAAAATACTGGCAGGAAGTAAAAATATGAACCACTAGTCTGACCTACTGTTGATCCCAGAATAGATCCTGCATGGTTAATCTGACAAATGGTGCCAAGGCCAAAAGATCACCAGATATTGAAGAACACAGTGATTTATAACCTTCTGCTTCTCCTCAGGGGTCACATGGTTTGCAGTGGACTTGATTTTATCCAGCCTCTCTCTGTATCCAGAGCACTCCGCCTGCAGCTCCTGGATCTGTGCCTTCATCTCTGCTGTGGTTAATGAGCTGTTCAGCTCCTTCAGTTCTGAGGGCAAAAAGATGAACTTTTTTTATCAAACACAAACAGTCTGTGCACAAGTTCAAACCACACATCTTTTCCCAGCAGCGCATGTTGAGCGCACACCTGTATCCAGCTGCCTGCAGCTCTGTGAGATGGTCTGTACTTCAGCACTGAGTTCTGCAACACGAGCATCCATCTTCTTAAGTTCAGCATCACTCACATCCGCAAACTGAGACTGAAGGGTTAGAAAGGACATCTGTCAGGCTGATTACCCAGCACCAGTTCTCTTCATATTAACAGCAAACTGTCTCCATCCTAATCAGACCAACCTGATCTGCAAAGTAGATCTTCTGCTTTCCATAGACTTTCTCTTGAATCTTTCCTTCCTGGGCCAGCTGCTCCATTGCCTTGACCACAGCCTGAGAAAATAAAGGCGTTTAACACCTCAAAATCATATAGCATAATACACTCTGTAATATTCAACGATCACATTTAACACAACGGTGGTGAGCACCTCAAAGAGCTCTTGTATCATCACACACTCTTTTAGATACTGGACAGATGTCATTAAAGCAGAACTGGTAAAGAGGGGTAGGATAAATCAGAAATGCAATGTTGCTTTTTACCGTTTTACCCAGACCACACTGCTTCTGTAGGTTTGTAAAGACATCCTGAGCACTATAGGGTCTGTTTTTCTCATTCAGGTAAGCGAGGATCTGTGCGACACCTGTGTGGAAGACAAAGATGGAAATCTGATGTAGTATAGAGCTGATTATTGTATTGTAGCGTTGTGCTATAACGTTACCATTTATGAAATCACAACAAAATGAAGGCATAAAATGTTCAGTAGTGTAAGTAAAAGAAGCATCGCGTACCTGCGCTGTCTTTTTTGCTCATTGTTAACTCGGTGTGGATCTGTCAGCGAGCTACACTTTCCTCTTGTTTACCTCAGTCAGCTTTCGCGCGCCGCGTTGAATTGTGGGAGTGCCGGTGACGACACGTGCGTTGTGTTGAATCTTCTGGTTATGAATGATTTGAAATAACATATTTAGTGATATAGAATGGGCAGAGTTTTGGCGTCTTCAACAAAAATTCTTCTTATCTAATAAAGTTGTTGAAGTCTCTATTAAAATTGTCCATAATTGCTATCCGGTAAATTACAAACTTGCTAAATTCAACAATAGTATTTCCCCCAATTATTCCTTTTGCCTTCAGTCTGAAGAAACTATCAATCATTTGTTTTGGGACTGTGCTTATTGTAAAGTGTTCTGGGTTGACTTTTCCAATTTTGTTAAAAAATATTTGTATCCAAACTTTTGTATAACCCCAAAAATTGTGGTTTTTTGGTTACTCTTTGAATTTAGACCCTTCTCACTGCAAATTTATTATTAATCTATTGCTTTTTCTTGCTAAATTTTACATTCATAAATGTAAATTTTCAAAGAAAACTCCTTACTTTTTTTTTTTAATTTTCAGGAAAGATTTTGATGTGTATGTAAACTCTTAAAGAAACTCTAATAACTCTATTGCATGTAAGACTCTTTCATGGTGTAAGTCTTATAAACTGACATAGTATGCTTCGGATTATTGTTTGTAACCCTCAGTGTCTTTTGTTCTTACTTTGTAATTGTATTTGTTGTTCTGTTATTGCATAATAATAAAAAAATAATAATAAAAATAAAAAATCTGGTTATGAATGAATATGTGTGCGTCATTGTGTATAAAACATTTTGTTATAATGTATAATGTACACATTATATATAATGTATATAAACTTCTGAGTTTATACGTTTAAAATTCACAATTAAAATGCCCTTCGCTAATGCATTCTTCTACATCTTTAGCTTTTTTTTTTTTTTTGCTTCTTAAACAGAATTGATTAAAAAATAGTATATTATTATTATATTGGTAAACATTTAATGAAGGCTCTTTTTTTTCAAATTATCCATACTGTTTATAACATTTCTAAATGAATTAAAACAACTTGCCAATTTCATGTAAAAAGTTGATTGACTTATTTGTACATTCATGAAATATAACTTGCTGTAGAAGTAGAGCTAGTTAAGATTAACCATGTTCACTGTTTGTTTTTATTTTTTAATTTTATTGTATTGCCTTCCACAACAGATTTGTTTTGTTTTTTTTAAATCTTACTAAAATGTGTTATTTCTGTGTTAATAATGGTCATTGTTATCGAAAATTAGACTAGAAAAAAAAATGTATTTGGTCAATAGGTCACAAAACAAAATTAAATGTATCCAATAACTAATAGAAGAAAAAAAAAAAAAAATCACACTTTTTACTTAAAGAATATATTCATTCATCTCTTTATTGTCTTGCACATCAAAAGATATCAAAAACCAATTACAGAGAATGGAAGAGGGAAATAGTTCTGTACAGAAATAAAAATCACTATAGAATCCAGCTACAGAAAGACTCCTGTAAAATGCTCACACAAAGAAAGAAAAGATGAGTGATTCTGTATTTTGCATTTGCCTCAACGTGGTAGACTGCTAACTGATTTATGTTTAAATCACTGACATCAATACAACATCAATAGATGACGCTGGGCATAATTTTCTTCCAGTATATAAACCACCACTTCATTGTCCCATTTGAATTGCTGGTGATTTTTGTTGAAATTGACCACAAAAAGGAGAATGGCTAAAATGGCCAGAGAATTTTTGCATTTAATAGTAATCACACTGACACACTTACAAACAAAAATCTTGCCATGCTTTTTTTTCCCAAAAAAAGTATTGACAATTTATCAAACCAAATGAATCAAAATTCATAAAAGAGTGTGTCCATATAAATAGTTAAGTATTATTAATAATAGTATTAACTATAAACATGAAAGTAAAAAGGGAAAAAATAAAAAGCTTTCTAATCTATGAACCTACTATGCATTACACTTCAATGTCACATATAACACCTAAAAAAAAAATAAAATAAAATAATAATAATAATAAATCAAACCTTTTTTAACACAGCAATCCAAAAAATATCATCAGCAATTCGGGCTCACAACCAAACACAAACAAAACAGAAAAAAAAAAAAGAGGTTGAATAAAATAACAGAAAAGTGGCAAAATATGAAACACTCCAATAAACAGTACTGCTCTTCTAACCTAACTCAAGTTGGCTGGATAAAGTAAGACTGTTTGAAATGTAATAAACAAACTGGAATAGCAGGAAGTGACAGACTGTGAATACACATGAGAAAGATAAGATGTTTCCTTATAATTCCTCAACGCTCCATTACCTTAAATTAAAATGAGAAAACCAATGTATGCTTGGAAAATAGTAAACACTTCACTCATCTCTGGTAACAGAATGCCTTTTTATCGCTACAGCAGTTTTCCGGTACGTTTCCTCCTTTCCAGCGTACACAATAACCAAAGCTTAAAGCCAGCAATGATGGGTATCATTAGCATTAGGTCAGAAACAGTTCACTTGCGAAAAGTGCAGTGAAACAAAAAAGGTTCAGCATCTACTAAAGAAACAGCAAATTCAACTCATTTAATTCCACCAGCTTCATCATACCACAAGAAAGGAAGTAAGAAAGGTGTTTTCTCAAATCCTTTGTGATTTAGTACTGTATTGAATGTTAGACTTTGCTCTAAATCTCATATCAGACCAGACCAGATGAAAGGATGCAGAGATCTACAGTTTTTCTGCTGCTACCTGTATAAAAGTTCCTGCATAAAGTCAGAACGGTTAAAGGTGTTTTTGAAGAGAGGAGGCTGTGTACAAACAGGTGGCAGTTACAGCCGAACTTCTTGTTTGAGGTAGAGTCATTACAAACTAAATCAATGTATTGCCATATTATCCAGATGGACAGCACTGGTGAGCTGTTAAACAAGTTGGTATTGTTTGATTTTGATTTTTTTTTTTTTTCAATTTGACTGACGAACAGACAAACAGCCATTTGAAAGACAATATACTGTAATTTTCCCTATTTTTTACAACAGAGGTCTTTAAAAATGTAGGAAAGAGCTAATGTCTTTTATTAACGTGGTTTTCAAATAATGCAGAAAAAAAATCCAGCCTGTATGAACTTTAATGTAAATATCATTGTGGAAGAAACATCTTCCAAAAAAACTGTCTTGACTACTAAATTTTTAAAATCTTGTTGAGATTAAAATTGATGGGCAATGATATATAATTAATACATTTTTATTATATTCCTCCTGATTTAAGAAATTTTCATTGCCATCAAAAAATGTGGTTACCATATAAAGAAATAAACAATTGGGGGGAAAAACAGGTGCAAACAAGGTGAATTCAAGTTATTTGGGACATTTTCCCCAGTCGTTTCAATGACAAAAATCATCCCAATTTACCTGAATTCACCCCTATATGGCAAAATGAGATAACCTGACTGCTGTTTATCACTCGGTGACCTTAAGAAAAGTTCATGTCTCAGAGTCTTAAAGTGACAGGCCACCCAAAAAGAAAATTGTGTCATCATTTACTCAGCCCTCATGTTGTTCCAAACCCTTAAGACTTGTTTTCTTCTGTGGAATGTTGGTAACCGAACAGTTTTTGCTGCCATTAACTCCCATTGTATGGACAAAAACACTGAGACATTTCTCAAAATATCTTCTTGTATGTTCTACAGAAGAAAAAATGTCATACAGGTTTAGAAATTGCATGAGCGTGAGTAAACCAAGACAGAAATGAGATTTTTGGGTGAACTACCACTTTAAAAAAATGAGATGAGGCCGCGGCCTTAATATGTCACTGTTACTTCATCAGACTCCTCTGCTCAGCGAGGTCTTGACTGTAGATTTCACAGTTTTATTTACAGGCAACTTCATATCTGTATACATTAAGGGTTATTTGGTCCCATGTGTTATTATTGAAGACACAAACAATACAGCAATTGATGTGAAAGACCTTTAAGACTTGGATGTAGTAAAAAGATCTGGTGTTTGTTTTGCTGGTTTCTAAGAAGTTAAAGAGATTTTGGATCTTTTTAAATGTTTCTATGATTGTTGTCCTATTGCTTAGCCTACAAAGTAAACCGGAGTCTTTCACACACTCACACAAACGAATGAGAGAGGACACGGAAGCTCACGGAGCATAAACAGAGAAGATTCAGACTACAAACAAGATTACTTCACAGTGATATCAACTGCAGCCAGTGGAGAAAACCTGGCAGGTGAATCTAATATTACATTAACAGTGCAAAACTAACACACTCTCTCTCTGTCGCATTCACTCAGATAAATTGAAAGCATCTCAGTAGACATTCAAACCAACACTGCAAACTTCTACTCGGATCAAGATACGAGGGACATGAGGAGCAGACAGACGGAGGGAGTTTCTGTAAGATGGGCTCACTGTGGCTTCCCCAGCAAGTTGGACAGGAAACTGGATCCCTGGGTTCTGTTTTGGCCCCCCTGCCCCCCTCCAAAGGGATCCAACTGGTTCAGCTCGGACTGATCCAACATCTCAAAGTCCTCGCCATCAAAGTCCAGGTCTGTGTCTAACTCGGAGCTCGACTGCTTCCTGTATCCCCTCGGAGCAGCTCCTGCCCGTGGGCCACTCTCTCTCCGAGGGCCTTGCGGTGGGCGGGGCTGCATGGCTCCTGCGATGGCTGCCTGGATCATGTTGCTGGCGATGACCCCTGCCAGGTTACTAGTGAGGTCAGAGGTAGTATTTAGGGAGCCGAGGGAGATCTCGGGGTCGAAGTCTTCCTGATCAGAGTCCATCTGGGTGTCCAGATCCAGCAGGGCGGAGGTAGAGCTGCGAGGGCCAGAGAGCGCGGCTGAGTTGAGACTGGGCAGCCCGATGCTGGCATCATCATCGTCCTCCATCAGGGTGGCATCTGGGTTGATGGAGGGGAAGTCTGGAAGCCCACAGGCAAATGATTCTTCTGGATCACTGTGTCTGTCTAGATCTATTAAGTGAATAAATAAAGATTAAGATATTATAGCATGAAAAAAAAAAAATGATACATTGGTCATCGACATAACTCATTTTTGTCCTATTTATGTTATATTTTGTCCTATTTAATTACTAATAATTGATTATATGATTTTAAAAAAAAAACAGTAAAAAAATGAATTTTGTGAAATATTATTACACTTTAAAATAACCTTTTTTTATTTTAATATACTTTAAAATGTAACTTATTCCTGTGATGCAAAACCTGATTTTCAATATCCATTACTCCATCTTCAGTGTCACACGAACCTTCAGAAATCATTCTAATATGCTGATACATTTCTTATTATTATTAATCTTAAAAATGGCTGTTCTGCTTAAAATTTTTGTTTTAGGATTCTGTTATGAATAGAAAGTTCAAAAGAAAACTTTTATAACATTTTAAATATCTTAACTGTCACTTTTGATCAATTTAATGCACCCTTGCTAAATAAAAATATTAATTTCTTTACAAAAAAATCTTACTGACCCTAAACTTTTAAACAGTATTGTATCAAAAATAGAATTCATGCACACAGTAATTTAATATTTAGTTTTGTTCAATTAATTTGTTTCTACTTACTGACACAAAAAAAATTACTTAACCTTGAAAAATATATACATTAAAAAAATAATGATTTTGATTAGATGTATGATCACATGTATTCTATGAGTGAAGAAATATTTTATTACTTTTTACTTGATCGTTGCACCTCATGAGTCATTAAACTGAACATTTTCTTTAAAATTTAAAAAAAAAAAAAACGTTTTTCAATATTGTATGAAACCAATGTGAATACAAAATGCATATCTCTAAGAATTTGTTGTGTTTTAAACCAGATTTTTTTTTCTCCCTTTTCTTTACTGTAGACAATCTTGTCATTGACTCACATACAAAGACTGAAAAAAAATAAAAATAAAAAAAATAAAAAAAAAAGAGTCAAAGAGTACAAGACGTCAAGGTGTTTTACCCTCTGAGCCCTCTGTGAGGGGTGTTTGACCCCTGGAGAGGTTAAAGGTGCCGTTATCCATGTACGACACCTCAGCATCCGAGTGCTCGGAGTCAGTCAGTGCCAGCTCCTTAGCAACTGCTGCTTCATCAAACTACAGGTGCAGAATATTTAGAGAAGTGTGAGTGTATTAGAAAAAAAACCAATGATCTTCCGATTTGCTTTTTACTGTCAAGATCCCCTAACTTCATGACCATGCAGCTGCTCTAAATCCCTGTGTTATAAATAACTCCGTTTCTGGGCTCACCGTTGGGCAGAATGCAGCCAGTTCTTCTTCGCTGTCACTTGCGTCATCTGAGGTCCCGCTTCTGATGGGCTTTCGAAGAACTGCAAAAACAGAAGGGTAAACATTAGTTTGGTTTAGCAAAACTTCTGAAAACTAATATACAGTAAAAGACAGATAGCTACAAGAGACATCAACTGGTCATGTTCACAAATGCTTATTGTAATATGTAACTGTCAAATACAATTGAGAAACTGTGTCTGTCATAAAGTAATTCAAAGTTTCTGTACAACATTCAGTATTACCTTATGTGATTCATTCTTCAGCTAAAATAATTTTTTGTTAATTTTGTTCTACTGTCAAACAAGCAACTGCACATCACAGAGATGCTATTGTATGCAATAGACCCTTGTCAGGTTAGATGCCATATATATTTTGTTGACATGAAGACATTCAATACTCATATCAACAAACATCAAGATTTTTTTTTTGCACAAATTTGTAGAATAAGTGCTAAATTACATGGACAGTGGTTTGGAGCTAAAATGGCACTTCCATTTGCTACAGCAAGAAATTTCGCAGACAAACTCCAGTCTTTTAAATCAGAATCCACATAATCATCAGGGCGAAATATTTCCCCATGCAGATTTTGCATTGTGTTCAAATTTTACATGCAACTTTGCTGGGTTGACCAACAGAAAGCTGCTTGGTTTAAAAGTGACTTCAGTGTTAGCTGTGCATCACTACATTATTAACAATGCACAATGGACCTTTATGCCCACAAAATTTTAAACTGCATCTTCAGATACCTGAACAGATATAGTCCTTAAAATACAACTCTAAAGAGGCAGAATTTGTCTTCAGCATAACATCATTCAGTCTGAACTTCAGTTTTATGGGACTCACACTGTATAGATCTACAGTGTACTTACACTGGTTGTCTATAGGCTTTAACATCATAAATCCTTTGGCGCTGAAGTCCAGCCACTGCAGGGCCGGCTCCAGCTTCACACATGCACGCTGCCACAGCCGATAATATAGAGCCAATGGGCACAGCAACACACCCAGCACTGAGGGAGAGAATGAGTGAGAGAAAGAAAGTAAATATTTTGCAGATGTTAAGGCACTGGAGAGGATGAGTAAGCCCTGAAGGGTTTCTGCTACTCACAAGCCATGTATGACAGCACTAGTCCAGGGATGTAGCGCCCCACCATGGCCACTGAGGTGAACAGGCCACAAACCAGCATACAAAACTGTAAAACAATGGAGTTTCATGATTTGATAAATGTTTAGCATTAAAACAAAAGTTTTTGTATATTATATCAATATGATGATAATTCAACCTCATAAAGCAGTCATAAAAGCCATAATAATAATAATAATAATAATAATGAAAGGCCTTCTATGACACGAATGCAAAACAAAATGCATCATGGTTGGTCACTTTACATGTTGCTTGGAAAGTCTCTTCCTGTCTAAGTGGGTGGCTCTTAGCCAGAAAAAAATCTGTAAACTGGACCAAACTATTTTCTGCAAGTCAAAAGTCTGGCTACACACACAATATAGGCCTCACTATGCAATTGTAACAAAGTCAATTTTAATAGTGTTTCTGGTTTGGACGTAATCTCACCTTCCCTGGATTTTTCCGTTTGAACTGCACAGTATCTGTTGCAAAGGAAGAGCCCATAACCCAAACTTCAGCCAGGTGGTGGCATAATTCCGGCACACTCAAAGTCCCAGGCTGTACCAGACCCCAGCTGAGAGCCAATCAGAGAAGAGCAGAGAGAATTAATTAAATTAAACATCTCTCAAGTCTCACACCACTGGAAAAACTTGAAAAGAGTAAACAAATTACATTACCTTTCATTCTCACTCTCATCTTGCCTTTTAACTGTAAAAGAACAAAAACAAACAATGTCTGGTACATTTGTGAGTATTACAAGACTTTTTTCACCATTTGCTTAAAGGGATAGCTCACCCAAAAATGAAAATTCTGTCATTAATTACTCACTCTCATGTCGTTCCAAACCCGTAAGACCTTCGTTCATCTTCAGAACACATTAAGATATATCTGATGCATTCCGACAGCTCTCTGACCCTCCCACAGGCAGCAAAGGTCCTAACACGATCAAGGCTCAGAACCGTAGCAAGGAGATCGTTAAAATAATCCATGTGACATCAGTGGTAATGTAATTTTAATAAGCTATGAGAATACTCTTTGTGCGCAAATAAAATAAAAACAACGACTTTATTCAACAATTCGTCTCATCCGCGTCACCCTATAGCGCCATTTTGGAGTGTATCACATACGTAAACAACATATGCAACGTGTGTACACGGATACGTTGTTTACGTTCAGATCAAAACGGAGAGCTCTCGGAACGCATCAAAAATATCTTAATTTGTGTTCCAAAGAGGAACGAAGGTCTTGTGGAATTACAAATTTATCAAATGTTAACTCTAGGTTATATAAACTGAAAAGTTATGTACATTGAGTTTTACATTTTGAGCCAAAGAGGATGACATTTCTAAGAAGCTCAATCCAAGCAGCCCAGGGGTCTGAGACATTAACCTTTTGTCTTTATGCACTTCCTGACCATTGGGCAGGGTCCCAAGTTAAAGCTTAAGGGACAGCTGTGCCTTTGTCTCTATGATAATGTGAAGGTATGGGCGATACTGTCAGGCTGATTGGATTAGCACCATGCATTTGAATGACACTGTTATGCTGATGAGATCAGGGCTGGGGTATATTCAGGTAACGGGCTGATTCCTGTACTGCATTTGCATGCTTTGTTTAGATTGTCTCCACCTCTATGTATCCCTCCCCCTTGAAAGGTATAAACTCTACTGTGTTGAGCTATAGTCAGACTTGGATGAGTGTTGAGCTATAGTCAGCCTTCTCAATAAAGAGAAACTTCTGCTTGAAAGATATTCCAACGCAGGGTTTCTGCAGGATTTTTAAGCTCAAATTTAAGACTTTTTAAGACCTTTTTAAGACCTGCACAAATAAAATTAATACCATATGAGCGGGATAGCGCAATGTCTATAGTACCATATTAAAGTGTAAAATGACTGTAAAAAGCATAATTTACAATTCAGATACAAGTTTTCACAAAAACAAAAAGTTTTGTAAAATGATAAACTTTACATTTCAGCCTTTACACCATTTTTAAGAAAATGGATAAGTCAAAAGTGTTAATAATATTGATTTCAACAATTATTATCAATAAATTATTATATACAAATTAAATAACATGAATTAGGGGTGTGCGAAATTGGCAAAAAATTATATCTTGATATTTTGTGGGATTTTATCGATAACGATAATAAGACGATATTTTGCTGAGTGTGTTATTGTGCTGGTATCTTAAAGATTACCATGGACAGGTGACTCCTGAATTTTTTTTGATATTCTTCATATTCTGTGTGGTCAGTTCACAGCAGTGATAGAAATGAGTCTTTTCCAACAAGTTTTACGGGCATTTTTACCTTTAAGCCATTTTTTCTAAAAGTGTGCATAATCTTTTAAGTCAAATTCTTGCATTTGGGCTGTTACCAAGCAAATGAAATCAACAAAATTTATCTTTGCAATGCATCTGAAGTGGCATTTAGATGTATTTACACACTCTTTAATGCAGCTCAGAGGGACATAGAATGCTAACCTGCACAGTTACAAATGCATAAATGATGTTTTGAAACGTTGAAACGTTGAAAACTGATGTTTGAAATTATTTAAAAAATATGAATATACTTTAAATGTGAAATTAAAACGGCCAATAGGTAGCAGTAAGTCAGCGTTAATAAGGGAGTCATTGCGACTGAACCAAATCATTTAAACGTTTGATTCATTCAGGAACGAAACCCTGTCATGTTGCTCAGAGACGCAAAACAGTGCTGTGGCTGTGTTTGGAATTATTTTTGTTGTAGAAATAGAGCAAAAACAGCCAATATGGTGTCTAAAACATAAGTCTCTTAAAATTAACTTCTTGTTTTTTGAACTGTTGCATTAAATCAATATCACATTTGTAATCATGCTGATTTTTGGAGAGAAAAAAAAAAATGGCACTCTTTGTGTGATATTAACTATATGAAATGATATAAATATAGGCTAAACATTTTCTGCCCCCATATCTTAAATTATGTGATCAGTCTAAATGTATTTTAATAGACTGAATCGCACGCACTCCAGTTTAACCTATGTTAACTGATTGATTCTCTGCCAGCAGGTGTCGCGTTTGGATGAAATATAAGAGTTTTCCCGGTAAAGACTGAACACAAAGCAGCGCAGCACCGGACTTTGAACTTGCAGCGCTCATGTTTATTTTATGAAATCATAGCCTTTTGAAGTTTAATCGTCACATTCAGCCATATCGCAATTATTGTCTTTCCGTCTCCAAATTTAAGACCTCTTGAAATCATAATTAAGACTTTCTTGTACAATTTAAGACTTTTTAAGGCCTTAAATTTGATACAACTAAATTTAAGACTTTTTAAGACTTTTTAAGACCCCGCGGAAACCCTGCAACGTCTCCTGGTCTCTGCTTCGAAGAGGAAAAAAAGTTTCCTACAGTCTTACGGGTTTGAAACGACATGAGGGTGAGTAATTAATGACAGAATTTTCATTTTTGGGTGAACTATCCCTTTAATTACATTTTCACTTCCATCCGAAATGTGAATGTTTTGACAGGTTTTATGAGAGTAACATTGACTTTTAAATCAGTATCTGGTTTTAATTCTATTAAAGACTTCCCAGAATGCAGATCAAATACTAATAAGCCACTGTGTAACAGCTACATGCAAAATATTGATTCAGGTCGATACTGTTCTCCTCCTGGAAATGCACTTGTAGGAACTGTCAATTTCATAACTTGCTAGGAGCTGAGTGAATGAGCAGGGAGAAAATGAAACTTGAGTGGGTCATAGCACAGGGGACACAGAGATTTTAATTACAGCCAATATGATTCATATTAAAATAATAAACAGACAGAAGGAAGATGAGGTCTTATAGGTAGTAGTTGTAGACAGGCAATAGAGGAAGGTCAGTTGTACCTCTGATCTTAGGCCAGATCTTATTCCTCCAAGTGTCGACACAAACAGCCAGGGCCAGACCTGATGCCAGCAGAAAGAGCAACCTCAAAGAGCTCAGAGCAAAAAACCTGAGAAGAGATCAGGAAGACTGTAGTCCATTATTTATACTCTCTTTTTAAATGTTTCCATCATGAAATAACCTTGAATAAAGGCTTTTGGATAATTTTTGTGAAGTGTCTTGAATCATTGTTTTTTTTATGGATTACAATGTGTGCTTTTTACTGCAACAATAGCTCTGTTGCGGAATCTCTGACCAAAACCTTGTGATGGCATCTGTCACACATTTATCATGCAGAATGTATGAGGAAACCTTTGTTACAGAGGTGTTTCCGGCCCCAGTGTCTTCCTGTGCAAATCTCAGAGACAGCGTGCGCTGCACAAGCAGTTGTGATTTCCGACAGTTTCTCAGCATGGCTAATTACTGCTATGTGCTACAGTACTTGAGCAAAAGGTGAGCCGCCACTGAGACCAGGCTTAATTCTACTGATCTCTCGGTGTGGAACCAGACAGCGAATGCTGTTTGATGACTAGATCAAGCAGCATTCGCACACGACCTGTCAAAACCACTACAACCAAATTTAAGTGGAGGGTTGAAATGTTCTGAGATGGTGGTGATACTTTATTTCATGAATGGCCTGGGTTATGGTTAAAAAAAAATGATAAATAAACGTCTTCACAGCACAGAAATGCCACAAGCGGTTCCTCTGCTGTTCACTGAGGCAAATAAAAGATAATAAGATCAGGGAGAATATTTCTCTGATGGAGAGGGTGACTGCACTAAGTGAATGAAGACTGCATGCCTGAACGGTAAAGAAAAAGAGAGTGAGCCATCCAACCTATAACAATTCTTCCCTGCACATCTTTCCCTCCTGAAGCATTTCATCTAAAGCTTTCAGACTTATTGAGTATTTTTATAGCAAATAGTCAACATGAAATCTCATTCCTAACTAATTTACTTCTTTAATGTGACATATTTCCAAGAAAGGAGGCAAAATTATCAGGACTTTATCCATTACGGATTTGAATAGGATGGCAAAAAGTTGGTGTTACGTATCAGAATGGAGCCTTAATGCAAATTTGCATAAATTCGAAAATATTCATTTCAGAGGAAGAGCACATTGTTACATTTTGATTAAAGTAGGGCTGCAAAACGATTAATCACATTCAAAATAAGTTTATGTTTACAATGTCTGTGTGTACTGAGTATATTTATTATACATAAATACACACACATACATGTATATATTAAGGAAAAACGTTAGAATTATATATATTTATATTTATATATAATATAAATTATGTACGTGTATATATATATATATATATATATATATATATATATATATATATAAAATTTTCTTTTTAAATATACACATAAAGGTGTTTGTATTTATATATACATAATAAATATACACAGTACACACACATATAGTATGTAACCAAACTTTTATTTTGAATGCGATTAATCATGATTAATCATGATTTGCAGCCTAGATTAAAGATTACAGAGGCAAACAATTTGTAATCTTTGTAGTAACTGCAAAAATGAAATGACTCATATTAAGAAAAGGACGTGTTAAGAAAGTAAATAGGGTCCAATTTGAACTTATGTTGATTTTAAAAGCACAAATGTCTAAGTTGAGTTGAGTTGAGTTGAGTTTTATTGTCATTCCGCTACATGCGGGGGCATACAGTGGAACGAAATGTCGTGCCTCACAGGACCACGGTACTACATAAATACAGGCATACAGCAATGAAGTAAAACAATATAAACCTATACACGAACTATCCTACTGATAGATTTTTGACTATAAATATACTATCTATATAAAAATTTTACCTATACATAAACTAAAAAATACAAACTATACGAATGCTTCAGATAAATACTGTACATGTGCAAAGAGAGACAATGTGAGTTCAAGCAGCTGGCTGGGGAACAGTGCAGGATGATTTGTAGTGCATGAGCATGTAAACATACATATATTACTGATATTACTGAGTGTGTACTAACAGCACATGGTTTCCCAAGTTAGGCTGGCCTGAGAAAAGTCTTAAGGCATGAACAAGAACTCATACAACTGTAAGGCCAGGCCCAACACACCGGTTTGGCAACATAATGCGTTAGCTGGTATTATTATTCAGTTTTAACAAATAACAATACAATTTGTTGTAAATCTTTATAAAAAAAAAAAAAAAAAAAAAAAAAAAAAAAAAATTGTATAAAATCATAATGCCATGATTAATATATTACTAATACAATAATATGTGGTCAGAATTGTTGGTACCCTTGGTAAATATGATCAAAGAAGGCTCTGAAAATAAACCTGCATTATTAATCCTTTTGATCTGTTATTTAAAAAATAAAAAATAAAAAAAAAATTTAAAAAAAAAATCACAAAAATCTAACCTTTCATTGAACTAAAACAATTGAAAATGGGGGAAAAATCTCATTATGACAAATGTTTTTCTCAAATACATGTTGGACACAATTATTGGTACCCCTAGAAATTCTTGTATGTAAAATATCTCTGAAGTATACTCCCATTCATTTTTACAATTTTGAGCACTCCAGGGGGATTATGAACATGAAATTATCCAGCCATGGCTTCCTGTTTCACAGAAATATAAATAGGAGGGAAAACAAAGTCCAAATTCCCTTAATCATCCATCACAATGAGAAAAACCAAAGAATATATTTCTGATGTGCAGCAAAAGATAACTGAGCTTCACAAATTAGTGAAGCGGCTTTAAGAAAAGAGCTAGAGCAGTGAAAATTCCCATTTCCACCATCAGGGCAATAATTAAGAATTTCCAATCAACATAAAATGTTATGAATCTGCCTGGAAGAGGATGTGTGTCTATATCGTCCTAATGCACGCTGAGAAGGAGAGTTTGAGTGGCTAAAGACTCTCCAAGGACCACAGCTGGAGAATTGCAGAAAATAGTTGAGTCTCGGGGTCAGAAAACCTTTAAAAAAAAAAATTGTCAAACAGCACCTACATCAGCACATGTTGTTTGGGAGGGTTTCAAGAAAAATTCTCCTAGCTCATCCAAAAACAAACTCCAGCATATTCAGTTATCAGACACCACTGGAACTTCAAATGGGACTGACTTCTATGGTCAGATGAAACTAAAAAATGAGCTTTTTAGCAGCAAACACTCAAGATGGGTTTGGTGAACACAGGGATAAAAGTACCCCATGTGTACAATGAAATATACTGCTGTATTTTTGAAGATGTGGGCCTATATTTCTGCTGGAGGTCCTGGACATCTTGTTTAGACACATGGCATCATGGATTCTATCAAATATCATATCTATCAAATCAATAAGTGACTGACTCTGTTAGAAATCTTATAATGTGGGCCATGTTTGGATCTTCCAACCGTACAATAATCCAAACACAAACCTCAAAAACAACACAAAAATGGGTCACTGAGCACAAAACCAAGCTTCTGCTATGGCCATTCCAGTCCTCTGACCTGAACCCTATAGAAAATGAATGGGGTGAACTGAAGAGAAGCACCACCAACATAGAGCTGGGAATCTGAAGGGTCTGGAGTGGTTCTGGATGAAGGAATGGTCTCTGATCTCTTGTCAGGTGTTCTCTAACCTCATCAGGCATTATAAGAGAAAATTTAGAGCTGTTAAACAGGCAAATGGAGGTTTCACAAAGTATTGAATAAAAGGGTGCCGTTAATTGTGGCCAATGTGTATTAGAGAAAAATATTTATTTCATAATGATATTTCCCGCCATTTTAAAATTTTTATTCTCCAATGAAAGGTTAGATTTTTGTGAATTTTTTAAATAAAAGATCAAAAGGATTAACAATGCATATCAATTTTCACAGCCTTCTTTGATCATATTTACCAAGGGTCCCAACAATTCTGACCACGTGTGTATACAAACACACACAGAGCGCGAGAGAGAGAGTGTATATATGGTAGTGTCTCTCGTGTTATGTAATTATCTACTGTCTACATAACTGTGGGAGGTAGAAGACAACATGCAACATATACAGGCCACAGAAATCCAGTGCAAACTGATCTCTGCTTAACATGCCTTAGTAAAAGCTGTCAAACATGGCACCTAACACAAGATTAAACGTACTTGTTCGGTCAATCACAAAGTAATTCACAAAGTGTTAAAATATATCATGCTCTCTGCCAGATGTTTCTGTGAGTTTGCCTCTATGCAATCCCTCCTCCCTTCTCACTTTTCTTCTGATCGCTCCCTCCTCCCATACGTGTTTTTCCCCATTCTCTCTGTGTCTCACTCCCTCCTCTCGCTCTCTCTCTCTCTCTTATGTTTGACTGTATCTCTCTTATCCTCACATATATACATCTTAAATGGAGTTCAAATGTTCAACTGAGGAGGGGGGCCTCCTAGCTCAGCGGTGACTTGGCATATCGACACTTGGCATAAAGATGTAGTTCTCTCCGTCCAAGTGTATCCCTAATATGTCCAGAACTTTCTTTGCCAGACTTCCATTTTATATAACGTATATTTCTTGGCCTGAGTACCACAGATGTGGTGTATAATTCTCATTGGATGTATCACTGCACCACCCCTAGCAATGAGACTATATAATGTATGAATGTAACAATAAACTTGGAAGAAGTTTGTGAAAAGACAATTGGCGTCTTGTTCATAATTCTTTCCATGGGCCCATGTCTTCATGACTGCAAGGACTGAGAATAGTCGGACGGCATAAAAGACAAAGAGCTAAAACATTCTTAACAAATGGGGGCTCGTCTTTCCGGGAATTTCTACAGACAGGTGAGAAATAATCTTTAATGAATTATTCTTACTGTCTGTTAAGAAATTGAGCACATTTTCGTGCCGTGAATTTACACTCTACCATATTTGGCAGAGTGTATTATCCTCGTATTTTAAGATATACGGGACGTAGGCTATAGTATGGGATATCGGATCGCGACCGATTGATTATCCTCACAATTTATATGTGGGAAGGAGAATAGATGTTTTGCAAAATACCTTTTTCATTACCCATTCTTAAAACAGGGAATGGATGCTTAGTGAAAAGCTATCTTTGTTACCTATTCTCACATTGAGATATTCTCAGTCCTTTCAAGATTGAATGATTTTCTAAATGCAATAAGAAAATTGGTATAGTGAAGTCCTTGCAAGGCACTAAAACAAATAAACTGCTAAATAACAATTTTTCTAATTGTCTATGTCACTTGATCTGTACAGGATGGATGAAACAGCAGATTAGTATGTTTCAGAAAATTGTTTAGTACAAATTCAACTGGCTATTTGCCATTCTCAGTTCACCTGGATTTAGTGAAGTTTTAAATGAATCTACTCTTGCTTTGTCCTGTCTCTGCTGTGTTAGATCAAGTGTGCTGCTATTTTTAAAAAGCATTGTCAGTCACCAGCAAATCTAAAATTAAGAGACAATACGGTTGATTATGTGGATGACAATGTATAGAGCAGAGATTTACAACTGTATTTAGATAACTTGGATGAAAAGATTTTTTTAATGAGATTTGAGTTATTTATTGGCTCCGAAAAGTTAAAGGTTATACTTTATATGAAATGTGGGAGCCAGGAGAGAATTATGTTGATAACTTAAGAAACAGTATAATGCTAAATACAGGTCTTCAAAGATTTAGTTTGTATTACATCTTGTTATCTTTAGATGTATGAAGTTTGTGTCCGTTATCCCTGGGGGACAGCTTGAAATGTGATATAGTGCAGAGATTAAGACTTTAGCTTGTGTTAACTGAAATAACTTCTGCATTGTGATCAATGAGAACAAGATTGAGTGACTACTTTAAACGGCCGTTTTCGGCTAATAATAATCAAAGAGAGAACAGAAGAAATTTTTTCTTGACTTTGCCACATTTGCTAGACTATTTACAAGATTTCAGTCTGAAGTTATAATACAATGCATCATGCTGATGTATTTATAAGGGCTTATAGAAATATGATATGCTCAGATCAGACAGAATAGGTTACTGCTCTTTTCTGCATTCTGCAAAGAAGGAATTGTTTGCTCTTTTCTTGCAAAGAAGAACTTGCTTTATTAAAATGAAATAAGGAACTGCTATATATTGTTAACTGGATGAAATTCCTTAAATTTTGGACAGTTGCACAAGATGACTGACCATAGCACAGATTGCTTATATGCAGTTGTGGTCAAAATTTACAATGCGGTTCTCTTGAGTGTTCATTTTAGAGAAGAAACCAGATGCCTTCTGGGACAGCTGCCAATGGGCGACGCAACATGAAGAAAGAGACATTATGGCTGTGGAGAACAGGAAAAGCTGATGGGCGATCAGCTAAACCCCCCTATAAGAGGAATCCGACACTTCAGGGGCTAGAATGGAGAAAGACTGAGAAACAATGCAGACATGAAAAATCTGCCATGAGAGGCACAGAGGAAGATAACCGCATTCCGAGTCAAAACTCCAATGCCCCACCAGATCCTCATCACCGAGTGTCAGACCGGAAGACACTGCATGAAGAGAGAGACGCTAAAACAGCCAAAACATGTTCAACTGACTGATGATATCAGAGACTTTTACCTCTTCCCTCGTGGGCAGGTACTGCATATACAATGATCACTACAGAGACCGCCTCAACTTTTGATTTGTCATATTAATTTGTAACTTGATAATTCACTGGTTTTATAGCAGTTCTTTGTAATCTGTTCAACTAACAACACACTGCTTTCTTTTAATAGGCACCAGTCCAACACCATAGAAAGAAGTAATGTGTTTGCCTGATTTCTCAATCAGCTAAAATTTGGACTGGATTTAGCATAGAGAGGAGATACTGTGAAATATAGAGAGTTTAGACTCTGATTTAAAGACAGAGCTTCTTGTCAAGCTGATAAACATTCCAGGATTCCTTAAAAAATAAATAAATAAGGGAATAGAGGGGCACAAAGTGTCCAAGATCAAAATAGGAATGGTAAAACAATAAAACTGGTCACTCCATCTTGGTTAATAGATATTTCCTAGGGCGGAATATCAGTAATAATACTAAAAATTCTAAATTCATGAAATCACAAATGCTGTCCTACCCAGAGATTGCGGTAACACGATGTTAATGTTATTGGCCATGGATCCAAGTTCATGTGGAGATCTCCAATTTTTTTAGAGCAGCTCATGAGCAATAGGAAGAGATAATAAAGATGAAAAGTGCACAGTTGAATAATGAATTATATTTCAGAAATTAAAATTGGTTCTTTTAATTATGGCATGCCTAGGCCTAAAAGTTTATTTAGACAAAATATTGAAAATATTTGGGTTCATGACCGCGAGATGAAATTCAACCCCATTGTGATGGACATCGTCCAACTGTTTTAGTCCAACGTTTAGACACTGTCGCAAGGGGAATGCCACAGTGCCTACGTTGAGTCAGCGTCTGTCATTATAGAAATTGTTTTATTCGAGTAGACTTGGTGGTATTCCACCCTAACAACATACATTCCCCATTCAGTTTACTGTCTTCGGAGGCAGTGACAAAAAGAGATGATGCTCTGGCCAGAGGTGGGGTGTGTGAGAGTGTGTGAAAGTGTGTGAGTGATGGTGCACCAAGGCAGACAAACTGCCATGAACAGCTGTTTTCAAATTTTCAAAGAGGGCATACAATGTAGATTATGCCCGAGAAATAATGGCTATGGATTAATTTGGCTAATTATCCTGGCCTGGGATATTTTTGTGGCAGAAAGAAAAAGTGCCACACCTGTGCAGGGTAAAGCATGGGAAGGCAGAGCAAGAAGGCTTGCCCTGTCCACCCCATATTTAACTTTTTCCCTTTCAGGATGTCATGATGGACTTCATCAAATTGATTCTGTGTCAAATGTATGAAATACATTGTGCTTGTTAACATGTTACATGTGGGCTGAGTGTTTCACAGAAGAAAAAAAAAAAAAGAAAAAAAAAGTCATGTTTAAGAAACTATTTGATGAATAGTGAGACACCTTCAAACAACAAAGAAATGATTGAGATGAATTTAAATTTAGTGTATACCACTTAGACGTGGTATACAGGGGGAAAATGAAAAAAATCAGATAGGATTATAAATGATATTGACTGAAATTGGAATGATAGGGGTTCCAGCCCTGTCAATCTACTGGTGTTATAGGAAAAATGGACAGCCCTCAGGCCACATTAATTTTTCCTCACAGGTCACTACAACAAGGATCGACTGGGTGAGGAGTAAACAGGTGTTGTCCCTAACAAAAGCACTTTAAGATCTCCTTTCACAGGTAGAAGTAGTTCTTCTGCTATCAAGGATGGTTTACTCTGCTAATCTGGACTGACAGAGTGAGATACATGGTTTCGGTGTTACCTTCACGTCGTTGAAAGGAGAAACACCCTGAGTTCACACCAGGCGTGCCTCTAACCCTGGCAGGGGCAGAAGAGTCCCCTAGGGGGACCAACGAGGAGAATGAGCAAACTCAACTGGTGGCTTAAAAGCCCGCCGTTTGCTCCAACTGATAAAGAGCCTTCCGGAATCAAGGATAGATTGAGGAGCAACTCAGTGTTCAGTAGAACAAGGAGAATGCAAGAGAGACTGATTTAATAATCCTGATCTCATTCTGATACAGCATGGAATGAAGATTGCGATGTGGTTTAGATTGATTGTCTGTTTGTTTGACAATACTGATAATGTTATTGTTTTAGCTGACTCGAGTTACTGCATAGGTCTATAGTATTGAAATAGACTTTAAAAGTTAATTTGTTAGATTAACTTGACACTTACAATGGATACATTACTATCACAGGCTAAAATTAAAATGGTAGCATACATTATATGAGAGCTGTAGTAAGTCCTCGACACAGCAGAAGTCCAGGAGACATAGGGGTTAGTTCTTAAATTGGCCCAAATCTGATTGTCCTGGTTAAGGTCTCATACCTTACGAATATCTAGTTGGTAATAAATAGGTATTCATAACCTTTTAGAAACCAAAGATGTGAACAATGTAATGCAAAGCATTGAAATTTTTGCAATTTAATTACGTTTAGATAGGAAATTATGTGAAGGAAATTAGAACTTGCAAGACTATTACTAAAAGTATTAGGCCATGGCTGCAAAACTGGTAATATGCCTGGCTGTACTGAAAGCCTGCTCACCTCTACATAGTTCTTTGAAGAGATGGGTGAGGAAAACTGGCTAGATAATGAAGTTATACCATACATCTGCTATGAACGTGTTAGTGACCAGCCAACCATATTGTTAAATCTGAGGCCAAGGAAAAGCTACAAGGCTTACAGTTACCTGTACTGCAAAATCAATAGACTGTCTGAAGGGCAAAGTGTGTTATCGTAGGAATATTGTGTTGCATACATCCCATACATCCCTGATACGGATGCTGATTAATGAAGGTTTACTGGATATGTCTAGGAATGCTTAGGAATTGTAGGCAAGGGAAGTAGCGACTACTTCAGAATGATTTTTGTCTTGATTTACAAGTTGGTAAAAGATGCTTGTAAGTGCCTTGATGACTAGAACTGTTATATGTGCTGATTTTAAGTGGGATGAGAAAAATGTTGATTGAATGTTAAGAGAAGGGGAATTGGGCAGAGAGCCTTTATGGTGTTTATTATATAAACAAATGGGGGAACTGTTAAAATATATCATGCTCTCTGCCAGATGTTTCTGTGAGTTTGCCTCTATGCAATCCCTCCTCCCTTCTCACTTTTCTTCTGATCGCTCCCTCCTCCCATACGTGTTTTTCCCCATTCTCTCTGTGTCTCACTCCCTCCTCTCGCTCTCTCTCTCTCTCTTATGTTTGACTGTATCTCTCTTATCCTCACATATATACATCTTAAATGGAGTTCAAATGTTCAACTGAGGAGGGGGGCCTCCTAGCTCAGCGGTGACTTGGCATATCGACACTTGGCATAAAGATGTAGTTCTCTCCGTCCAAGTGTATCCCTAATATGTCCAGAACTTTCTTTGCCAGACTTCCATTTTATATAACGTATATTTCTTGGCCTGAGTACCACAGATGTGGTGTATAATTCTCATTGGATGTATCACTGCACCACCCCTAGCAATGAGACTATATAATGTATGAATGTAACAATAAACTTGGAAGAAGTTTGTGAAAAGACAATTGGCGTCTTGTTCATAATTCTTTCCATGGGCCCATGTCTTCATGACTGCAAGGACTGAGAATAGTCGGACGGCATAAAAGACAAAGAGCTAAAACATTCTTAACACAAAGTATGTGCACAAAGCATTGTGTTTACAGTAGAACCAATACAGCCAGAGCTCACTGTCTAAATATAGGCACCCAGCCTGACCATCTGTTTCTTATCTTAAATTAAAGGGGCAAAAGTCTGGAAAAAGTCGACACGTATGCATCCAGAAAAAAAAATAAAGGCTTATACAAGATCCTCAAAATGTTCATGAATAATGTAAACGTTTCTGGCTGTAAACAGAGCCCGAGTAACTAAGAGATAACGTTAAATCCATGGAGATAAAGCTCATCCACTCACCAGAACATGACATTGGCGGCCGTGTAGAGTAGGACGCTGTGAAAGGGTCTCTCCCACAATAACACAGACTGCAGATAGGTGAGCAGGCGCTCGTGGGGTCCCAGCCGCTCCAGCAGCATCGCTTTCACCGCGAGGAGCTGCTCCTGACTCTCGCTGGAGCACGAGCCGCTCCTGAGGCCGAGGCCGAGGCCGAGGCCGAGGCGAGAGCGCAGCTTCCCCGCGTAACCGCTCCCTTCAGCCGCGTCTTCCGCTCCAGCCATACTTACGCGTTTGGGAAAACGTGACAGCAAAAATAGCAACAAAATCTAGAATAACAGAGTGCTGAAAATAAACCCCGTGCTTTAGAAATGATCTGGATGTTTGTATCGCTAGCTAACGTTAGCTTTAGCCTGAAGCCGCTCAGGGCAGAGCAGCAGAAGACAGACCTCGTGCGTTGAAGAGGCTGCCGCCGTTCATACAGAGCAAATGTGAAATAAAACCCATTTTTGGGGTCTGGTTTGCTATATTTATACGTTTAAGTGTCTGCACAGGTCGTTTTAATGTTGTCACCGCGCTGCTGTCACGTCCAGTCGTTGTTTTTGTCTCGAGAGCTGCGGAGGACGGGCTTGATCTGGCCAATAGCTTCAGGATTACAGTCAGAGCTGGAGAATAACAACCAGCACCTATCAGTACCTCTCTCTTCAGAGGCCTCCCTGCCTCCACCAGTCATTCCTGAAGAACTTTCAGAATCTCCCAAACAAAAACTACATGTTTCTGTGTTATAAAAGGGTGTCATAAGCGTAAACCCAGCTAATAAATCAAATAGTTGTTATTTTTTGGCATAGTATCCAGGTTTGATAGGAAGATTTAGATTTTTCTGTATGGTTTATAAAACTAACAGTAATTATAATTTTATATAAAAGAAATACTAAAGATATTTTTGGATTTGATTTTAAAGGTTTATACATTATACTTAAGTGCAGAGATGCCCACATTTTTCACTATGAAGAATCAAAAATCCAACTTGATTGAGGGCCAACAGTGAATGTTACATTATATCAAAAATGTAAATTTCATTTAAAATAATCTAATTCACTACCAATATATTCTCTACATTTTAATGCAAACATAAAACAAAATCTATTAAATTAGAAAGATAAGGATAAATTAGACATGTAGATATGCTCCAATCACACACACGTTTGTTTTTGTGAACTGTGAGGACTTTCCATAGACTTCTATTATTTTTATATTGACCAAACGATATTTTCTATCCCCTAACCCTCAACCTACCCCTTACAGAAATCATGTTTGCATTGTTACACTTTCAGATAAACATTATTTACTATTTTTAATATTTTTTTTTACTACAGGTCGGTTCCCACAATGCCAAAAAAATCAGGTTTTACTATCCTTGTGGGGACATTTGGTCCCCACTATACAGCATAAACAAGTACACACTGTACAAACAATCATATACACAGCATAAACAAGTACACACACTGAATATATATATATATATATATATATATATATATATATATATACACAGACACACACACATATGCAATTGGAGCATATCTACATGTCTATAATTTAGAACATTTATTTTCTTATATTCTCAAGCAGAATAAATGGGTCTGTTAATGCATGTTTGAAAAATGTAATCATATAAATAAATGATATAAATTAATACATTTTATAAAGAATCTTAAGGAGATCGTGATATTTGGGAATCCTTTGCATCAAAATATTTGAAAACCCTTTATATAAAAATAAATGGTAAACTTGTTGCATTTTGCCAACAGTGATTCAGTGACTGCAATTATCATACTATTACAATAGCCTATTAAGTTAAGGCAATACATAAAAATAAAAAAAAAAATGTTGCTATACACTGAGAAATTTAACAAATAACCTGCAGCTTAAACCTGACCTGAATTTCCTCTGTTTGCGCAGCTGACGCGCAGCTTTGATGTTGTTTAACGCATACGTGCTACGTCACGTCAGTGACGCTCTCTGTCTGTTCTTTCTGCTTGTTTGTGTATTTATTTTTCACTTATTTCGATAAAGAGTTCTTTCGGTACATTTTCAGCAAGTATCGATCGGTTCACGTTTGCTGGCCTTCACATTGTGAAAGTATAGAGTGGCCGACGTCTGCGCATGCGCAGTGCGCGTCCGTTAGGCCGTTGCTGTAGGAGCGGGAATATGCACAGTGGTTGACTGACAGCAGCACTTCTCTCACCTTTACTGATCATACAGCTGAAATAACAGCACAGCATGCCTCGAGAAATCATCACCCTGCAGCTCGGACAGTGCGGGAATCAGAGTGAGCCATTCGCTGTGTATCACTCTCTGTTTGATAGTCTCTACATAAACCGTTAACGTTAGCTAGCTAGCTAGCTATCACACTGGATAGCTTTGAAATGACACAATAGATATAGTCAATATGGTTTTGGTTGATTATAGGAGCTTTTCTTCAGCAAGAAGCCAAAAACTTATTCACTAGTTTCCACTTATTGGCTGCTCTTAATTTTTGTTTGCTAATTAATAGTGATAATAATATAATGCTGTCAGTTGGAGATAACTGTAATGAGTCAAACTGTAATGTAACCAACCTGACCTTCTAACTTAGTGTGTTTATGTATGCAAATAATTCTAAACGCTTCTTTGTTTTGTTTAACACAGTCACGTTTGGCAGTGTTAGCTAGAGGGATCTGCGTTGTGTTATCTTTTACTCTGAGAAATATGGGGTTCATATACAGTGTGAGCTGAGATAGACTGACTTGGTCAGTCTTGGTCATTAAAGGCAAATGGTCACTGAGTGCAAGATATGATTTCTGTCAAAGATGTGGTATAAACAATAGCCATTACATTAATATTCTTAAATCACACCACTATATAATCACATGTGACAATAGCTTACAGCCTTTTTACAAGTGTTCTTAAGAATCCAGCATTAATGAACTGAATGGTTTGTTTCTTCTCTCTCTGTGTGCAGTCGGTTTTGAGTTTTGGAAGCAGCTGTGTGCTGAGCATGGCATCAGCCCAGAGGGCATCGTAGAGGAGTTTGCCACTGAGGGTACAGACCGGAAAGATGTCTTCTTCTATCAGGTACACAAATATAGACTAATAAGGCATTTGGAGCTAATCAATCACCAACCATAATCACAACACAACAAGATTGCTGCTCTAAAGTCGATGTTTTATTCAGCGATATAAACCACTGAGTTTGTATATAGACACCTACCTTATGAAAAAAAGTCTTAAGTGAAAGTCGTGACGTATTGTCAAGTATGGTGACCCATACTCGAAATTGGTGCTCTGCATTTAACCCATCCAAGTGCACACACACAGCAGTGAATAGTGAACAAACACGCACACACACACACACCGTGAACACACACCCGGAGCAGTGGGCAGCCATTGCTCCAGCGCCCGGGGAGCAATTGGGGGTTCGGTGCCTTGCTCAAGGGCACCTCAGTCATGGTATCGAAGGCAGAGAGAGTGCTATTCATTCACAATCCCCACCTTCAATTCCTGCTGGTGTGAGAATCGAACCGGCAACCTTCAAGTTACAAGCCCAACTCTCTAACCATTAGGCCACGACTTCCCCACTACCTTATGATCAAGACAACAAGCAACATATGGATAGTATTACAATGGCTACTTGGCCATTGTGGCCAGTGTGAACAATTTCAGTTTAAATTTTAAAGTACTTCACTAGCATGATTGTGTTTACATACAATAATGCCAAAACATTATACACAAAAAAGGTAATATCAAGAAAAATAAATGCTGCAATAACAAACAAGTCCAATACAAATACTATTAAAGCAAAGTTCTAAGTAATAAATCAAATAAAATATAATTTATATATAATATGAAAACCCTTTAAAATAGAATTTACTTTCTCACTAAGATTCTTCATTGTTAGTTAGGAGTTCACATAATTGACCACCTGGTGGAGCTATGTTCCAATGTTTGCAGCTGTTGTAAGTCCATTATCCCTCTGCAATCATTATGTGGAGGCCTTTTCACAATCTGATGGAAAATTAATTTGAAATAAATGGCACAGCTTCTAGTTCCATTTTTTTTTTTTTTTTTTTTTTTTTGGAAATTAGAGAACAAAATTAGTTATTTCACAGAAACTGCAGTGAAATCCTAATGTTTTCAAAGGGACTTCTTATATTTCTTCTGAAATGAGGCATTAATTGTGTTAAAGCTCTCCTCTGATGTGAATAGATTGCGTGAGTCACAGTATTATAGTAATTTCCTCTGTATTATGGCTAGCTGTGTGGTATGTAAATTAGTGATCTACTGATATAGATTTTTTTTTTTTTTTGATGGTGATGCCAATATCTTAGAGAGCAGGGTGGCCAATAAAAAGTGTGTGTGTGTGTGTGTGTGTGTGTGTATATATATATATATATATATATATATATATATTATATATATATAAAACAGATTTATATTTCTTGATATCAAAGTCTTGATTCTAGAATCTTATAGTATTCTCACAAATAAAGAAATTTAGTCTGGCCCGTTGCTCAGGCTTTAAAATGCACACGTCTAAGGTACTAACTGTTAGATTCGCCAACTTTTTTGTGCATTGTGGAATTACATATTTATTAGATATTCAAAGGCTTTAAGAGTTAAAGAGTTTAAATGATGTGTATTTGCTTGGATGTGAGAAGGTATTATTGAATTTGCCTTTCTATTAATGCATTGACTTTGTCAGCACTGTCAAAATAAAAGTTCCTCTTCTGACAACTATAGACAGAAAAGATTTGATCGATGCCGATAAGTAAAAGATTATCTGCCAGAATGCCAGCCTTGCCTATACATCATTCAGCCACTAACGTAAAGCAGCAGTAGTCAATCTGCTACTGATACATTCTAAAATATATTTTGGAATTCTCATGGATGCTTTCATTTTTTAAATTGAGCATCCAAGTTTTGTCCTTTCCTTGTAAGGAGTATTGAGAAGCACTTATGGAAATGTAATTTTCATTGCTCTTTTTCTCCTCTGTTTCGCCCCCCTCAGGCAGATGATGAGCACTACATCCCTCGTGCTGTGCTGTTGGACCTGGAGCCCCGAGTCATCCACACCATCCTGAACTCTCCCTATGCCAACCTGTACAACCCGGAGAACATCTACCTGTCTGAGCATGGCGGTGGAGCCGGTAACAACTGGGCCAGTGGCTTCTCTCAGGTACACTGAGTGATGTTAGACATCAAATAATTGCTGACTAGTGTTAATTTTGTCAGCTATTTTCAATTTAGTCTTAAGCCGCCTTTCCACTGCACACGACATTCAGACACGACTGTCGCATTTTTCCCCCTAGTGGCAGTCGCACAATACTTTCAAACTGGTCGTGCAGCAACCGTTACCTCGGCATATACACCATGGTAAAATTAATGATTTTAATGAATATAAGTAATGTATGAATGTATCGTCACAAAACAAATGACCCCCAAAATGAAAACATAGTAGGTTTTATGGGGCTAATCAACATAAATAATGATTTAATAATTATAAAATAATTATTTCTGCTATAATTATTCTAAAGCACCGTTTTACAGATATAGTGTTTAAAGAATAATGTTAAAGTGAACAAAATATTGGTAATTCTAACCTAACGCTCATATTTTTTAGTAGAATATATCACATCCGGTTGGGCGGTCACATACGGTCTAGCTGCAGAAGTTCAAATATTTTAATGCATCCGAAGCTCAAATCGGATCTGAATTTTCCGCATATGCATATGATCAGAACTCTACGCAGCTCCCGCACTACTCTCCATTGAAAACGAATGACTTCCGGTCTGTCGCTTGTCGTTCGTTGGAAATAGTGGAAAGGCGGCTTAAGTCTCAGTCCCGTGTTAAATGGCCTTGTTAGTTTTTTTCATATTTAGTCAACTTTATCCTATTTAGTTTTAATCAAGTTTTAGTCGACTAAAAGTCTCAACATTTTTGTCTAGTTTTAGTCAAAGAAAATCTAAAGTATTTTAGTGTAGTTTTAGTCAAAGAAAATCTAAAGTATTTTAGTGTAGTTTTAGTCAAAGAAAACTTGACATTTTAGCAATATTATTATTATTAATTAACTGTACAGCAGTATTAATTTTGGCAGCCATTTTTAATTTAGTCTTAGTCTTATTCAAATGTACATTTTATCATATTTAGTCAACCTTGTCCTGTTTTTGTTTCGTCAAGTTTAAGTTAATCAAATATATGAGCATTTTAGTAAGGTTTTAGTCAAATCTTAGTCACATTTTCGTCATGCTGTATAATGGTTAAACTGATCAAAATTATTTTTGCTCAAATTTATAATCGTAATGATTGTTGTCATTTGAGAAATTTCCTTTTGCATTTCAGGTATTGCACTTTCACCAGTAAGCACAAATCAATAGAATGTGGACTCATGGTGTATTTTACCTCATCTAGTGTACTGATTTATTATAGGCTTTTTATTATATAAATTAATACCAAAGACTAGGGGTTTAACAGTACACAAATATGACGGTTCAGTACGTACCTCGGTTTTAACGTCACAGTTCGGTAAGATTTCGGTACAGCAGGGGGAAAACTAAACTTTTTTTTTTTTAAATAAACAGTGGTTTACTGAACAAGTTGCTCTTTCTTTAAATACATTCAGTTATAGTTTAAATTTTCTTAGTGATAAAAATCTACCTCAGCTTATGCTTAAAACTGTAGGGAGCTCTTTTACATTATAAGGTTACAATTAGGCCTAACAACTTAACCCAAACGTAAATTTAATTTCTATTTATTTTTAAATAGATGATCAACTCTCAACTTTAAAAAAAAAAAAAAAAAAATGTATGCAAACATGTAAATTGCACATAATGCATTTTTTAAATTAACTTATAAATAAAATGTCTAAGCTATTTGTTAAAATATATTCAATTACACACTGGCTGTCATAGCATGTTTCATAACAGATTAATTTAAACATATATTAAATAATTAAGACTAACAGGTTTAGAAAAATATAATGAGTATATGGTGTAATATTTCGCGAAATGCTCCTCTCTAGACTTAATTTCTCTAGTGAACTAAAGAGCTGTGGACACTGATGACTTGCTGAGGTAAATGAAATGCTACATGACATTTTATTTCCAAGCTGTTTTGTTGATGTCTTTCCGCGGTTGAAACATTGATTGAGCAATTACATGAGGCATGAGATGTTCAGTCATGTTTATTCACGTTAAAACCATAGACTGTATAAAAACATGGACGTAGTGTCCGTGACGTCACCCTTAGGTTTCTGAAGAGCGTTTTTGAAGCTCAAAGTAGGTGGAGCCGGCCATTGCCATCTTGGCAGCGCGTCACTCCCGGATAATAGAAAATAGACAAAGAGGCGGGAGCTGGTTGCTGAAACCATGCCCACTTAGCTCGATGGTTGTGGCTGCAGCGACAATCCACCTGTCTCTCAAGTGGCCATGCCCTTAATTATGCAGAACTTTAAGGCTTAATATAATTTAAACGGATGAGTTATAAAAAAAAATTCACCCCCCTCACAGTTGTCATGAAGGGCAAAATTAGCTATATAGACCAAAACCACTTTTTGTACCAGGCTGTAAACATATTTTTTTCTGCTGTAAAGCTGGGCATTTTAACATTGGGAGTCTATGGGACTGACTCCCTTTTGGAGCTAGTCTCTAGCGGCCAGTCGATGAATTGCAGTTTTAGTCACTTCCGTGTTGGTTTCACGAGAGAGAGCGGGAGGTTGCCACTTGGTTAAAACTAGTAGTAAGGAATGATCACGTTCACTCGCGCTCCACTCTGCACAAGTCTGTGGCGCGTCACGGCTCAGACACGGGAACCGGAGCTGATCGCGGTCGCTCGAGTCAATGCTTATGTCGGGTTTATACCAGCACGTTTCTGAACCGTCCCAGAAGCGGCTCTCCAAAGGCGTTTATACAGTGATCTGTCATGCCAAATCAAAGATTGTCAAAACGCCATTTATTATTTGAATTTCCTGAGAAAAAAAAAATAAAAATACTGTATTCGTTCGGTACACATGCGTACTGAGCCGAAAGACCCGAACCAAAAGACCCGTACCGAAACGGTTCGGTACGAATATGTGTACCGTTACACCCCTACCAAAGACTTATGCAATCTCTCTGTCTACACTATGAAAACTGCTAAAAACAAACGAAAAATATTATAACAGTGAAATTCCACTATAATTCCAAATTGCAATATCCTATTTCTCTATTAAAACAACAGCAGTTGAGTAAGTGCATTTATTCAGCGATCACAATCGCAAACAATATAGTCGAGACTCAAGATCTCATGACAGAACACGGACCGGCTGAGTGACGCTTTCATTTAGATGCTAAACTCCAGCTTGTTTGTCAGTGTTTTCAGATCATCGTCTGCAGCACTTCAACAATGAGGAGCGAGCGTGTGCGCATGGTTGCCAGATTGCTTAAAATAAGCATAGCACCGGGCAGAAAATGTATCCTTGTAACAGTGAAGCTCTGATTCGGGGATTTGAAATTTTGATATCTGGCAACCGCACTCATGAAAGCTTGCATAGTAGAGGCGTGTAGAGCAGTCCGCAATAACATTTTGTCTCCTTTTTTTGATGAAAATAAAGAGGTTTTTGCTAAAGTTTTTATTTTTTTGAATACATTTTAGTCTCGTCTTATTTCGCCAACGAAATTGCGTGATGATATAGTCATAGTTATCGTTTATTGACCTTATTGTCATCTCGTCTTTGTCTTGTCTTAGTCATGGGAAAAAAGCTCGTCAACGAACATTTTTCGTCATAGTCTTCGTTAACGAAATTAACACTACTGCTGACTTTTATTTTAGGTTAAATTTCTGTTATATTTTAGGTGATATAACTTGTCATCATTCCTTTTAAGTTTTTCACTATGTTTAGTCACTTTTTTTGCTGTTCATATAGCGTGACAATTTAATTTTTAATTAGATATTGATAATGACTATTAGAGATATTTAATGCAGTCTCTCGGGGCCTGAATTTTGGTGTGGGATTGCGGAAACTGGACATAATTTTACATGATTTTTTCCTGTAATTTATGCACTTATAATGCAACATTTATTCAGTGACATGTAGGTTGAATTAGCAAATTACTCCAAACAGATCAAATCAATAATTCGAAATCTTTCTGTCAGACTGTAATTTCACAAACCGCACAAGTGATTCAGCGTTTCTGTAGTTTTGTGTCTATGAGAGTGTGAAGGCTGATAATTTAAACAGCCTCCGTTCCTGTTAGACTCGGTGATACCGGTTATACTCGCTACAATTGGGATGATGTACTGTTTCAAAATTTTAATATAGTCCCTATATTAATAGTCGAATGAACGGAACATCCTTGAATAATGTGTCAGAGATGTGTATCGACGAGTCAAAACCACAAGCGGCACAGGCTCGCACTAACAGCTACTGATGAACAACACAAAACTCAGTCTGACTGCACTTTATTTTTCCAGTTTCATTTTTATTTAAAATATATTCAGAGTTTGTAAGCTAATGCTTTTTCACTTTGTGTAAGCAGTTGCACAAGAAAATTACCCATTTCATCATTTAGCGAAAGTTGTACACTTTTAAATGTATGCATGTATCTTTCTAACAATATTAACATGATTCAGGACATTGCATCAATTGTAGGTACTCAAATACATTGAGTGATTAAATATTTAGGTGACAAAATTTCTTAACAAATTATGCCATTTTCCAAAATGAAATTCAATTATGATGTGGTCAAACAACAGTTATATAATTATTGTACAAGAATTAGACTTACTGTTTGGGAAAAAAAAAAAAAAAAAAAACGGAAAAAATTACAGGCTCATGTTTAACAACTTTTAATTTGTTTTGGTAATTGAAATGTGGTCAATATATTTGTTCATTTCAGGGAGAAAAAATCCATGAGGACATCTTTGACATCATTGACAGAGAGGCAGATGGCAGTGACAGTCTGGAGGTATGATTCTCAATGACTGTGCTCTTCGTTGTGTATTATGAATAGGTTGGTTTTTACCCTTTAGTTGTGTGTCATTCATTAATACCATTTTCTTTGACTTTTGGAGAACATTTGGGTTTTTAAACAGATTCAGTTTTTAAACAAAGTAAAATACTTTCTGATGATCTCCAGATGGTAAAGTGACGTACCATTTGACGTACTACCATTTTTTTTCCGTTGCTTTTTTTTTTCTCTTGCACCCCTTTCTATGGTGCTCTGTCTTGTTCTTTTTTAGGTTGCAGACATACATAGACCTATTTATACATATAGCTACATTTATATTATATATATGTATATGTATATAAGATTGCCACAGACGGTTATACAAAAGTGCTATTTTATAACTTTTTCGCACTCTTAATGTACAAGACACAGATGTTCCTCCCATTAAAACAACAGACTCAGCCCTCCCTACGTAATCTGTGTTGTTCACTTTATTACCCACAATTACTGGTGTGCGTGTGCACATGTATAACTTGTATGTAACTGGAGGTTAGGGAGTGGTTTGGAGGATGGTATTACCAGTCAGTTAGTTGCATGTACGTGTGTGAGCGTGTAGCATATCATGCTAATTGCTGAAAGGTGAGTGACCATCACAAAGACTAGTTATGGCTTGAGGCAGGAAAAATTCCCCAGATATTTAAAATGTGGGGGCAAAAAACACTCCCTCAGTGTACCCAACATGTGATATATTTCACGATATTCTGAGAGGAAGATTGTGATAGAATTGACCATATTGTTTATTTTTGGCTTAATTATACCTTTAAAATATATTCCAGCAAAGTATTTCTTTTTTTCCTAAACAAAAAAATAATTATTTAACCTAATTCCCTGTTAAGTGAAATATTAAGTCAAATAATTCAGTTGTTTTAGCTGAATTTTCAGCATCATTACTCCAGTCTTCAGTGTCACATGATCCTTCAGAAATCATTCTAATATGCTGATTTGCTGCTTAAGAAACATTTCTTATCACTGTTGAAAGCAGTTGTGCTGCTTAATATTTTGGTGGAAACTGATATTTTCTTCAGGATTCTTTGACAAGTTAAAAAAAACAGCATGTATTTGAAATAGAAATGTTTTGTAACATTATAAATGTCTTTATTGACTGTTTACATGTGCACCAATAATATGATTATTTCCAATCAGAATAAGAACTTAATTGCAGTTAGATGTTTACATGACACGCGCAAACCTCTTTACTCCAGTTTACATGCAATTTTCATTATCCTAATTATTCGCTAAGAAATGTCATTATTTTTAACGTCATTATTTGCAAACCCCACAACACAAATGATGAACTCACATACATTAGGCATGCTACTGGCCACTTTGCCAAATACATCAAAAGCAAAACATGACTACAGACTTACTGGAAGGTATTCAGTGCTCTTTGATTTTAAGTTCTGTTAAAATCAATGAAACCCTCTACACTGTACAGTGAATCACAATGCACAAAATGTCTACACTTTGTTTGTTGTAATGAGAGGATTCAAACTTGCGTAACTCAGCAATGAACAAAACTTTAGTGTTTTGAGGTTGCTGAGGGTGCTCTTACTTCCGTTTGAGGGTGATTAGCACCCCCGTAGAACTGGGCCTGCTTAAGAATAATGTCAAGGAGTTCATTTGTGTAGTTGTGTGAACAACACGTCCAAGCACATGTGCACTTTGGTCAGAGCTGTAATAATGATGGGATTAAAGTGTTTAAATGCCTATTTATTGCAATTAGAATTGGTATACACCACATATTTTAATACAAGTATGCTTACTACAATCATAAGCTTAATCCCATTATTTTGATTAAAGTATTGTTTACATCATGTATAGTTTAATCGCAGTATTGTCAAAATCCCATTATAACTGCATCATGAGGGTACATGTAAATGCACTGATTATCAAATATTAATCAACTGAACAGAATAAGTGTTTAATTTCGTTCAAAATAGATTTGACTGAAAATGCTTTGTTTTTTATATAATATGAAAGAATATGTCTTCGTAAAGGCTAAAAATGTCTCTGAACATCAGTTCTAGTGGGGTAAATTATTTCCCCATTGATAAACTGACACTAGATAGTGGGCAGCACAGCGTTAATCTATTTGAGACCAAAGAACAACTATTTTTTCTGGTCACAGCTAGCATCTAAAGCATCTCACATATGTGTTTTGTATGTTAAACAATCTGTTTTTGTGTTTTTTTTTTTTGTTTTGTTTTTTTTAAGGGGTTTGTGCTTTGCCACTCTATCGCCGGGGGTACAGGATCTGGTCTCGGGTCCTACCTACTGGAGCGACTGAACGACAGGTGCGAAACACAATTCACTGATACAGGACTTTGAATCCCCCTGCTCTGACTGATTTTGCAGTCCACACTCCCTCTCCTGAAGCACAGAACCACGCCCTCTGCATTGTTCATCTAGACTTGCAGTCATGAAGCGTTTGGGTGGCAGTCAGTGTAATTAGAGGAAGATGCAGGCGACAGTGGCCGTCACCGGGTGTAATTACCTCTCTTTAGGGGTGTGTTTAATACCATTGCATGTGCAACTTCAAGGGCACCAGCGGCGTTCAGCTGGGCACGTGTTCTTGTGCCTTAAACATTCACCCATTCTTCTGTCTTTTTTAGATATCCTAAAAAACTGGTTCAGACCTACTCTGTCTTTCCTAACCAAGATGAGATGAGTGATGTTGTCGTACAGCCATATAATTCTCTTCTGACGCTAAAGAGACTGACCCAGAATGCAGACTGTGTGGTGAGTGAATGAACACATGCACACATACACACACACACACACACACACACACTGTCTCTTAACCTTTTCAGCTGGCCTAGAATTCGGGAGGAGTTGTTACACACCGGTACACACACACACACACACTCCAGGGTTGTGGATCTTAAATTAATGTGTTTCTATTTGAAACAGAGCCCCTCTCATATACAGCCTGCTACTCTAACTGCACATTTCCTCAGTTACACAAGCCACCTTCCCAAACAGCCCTTCTTTCTTCCTCTCCTGCTTTCATATCCCAGACAGCAGCGGATGGAGAAAAGAGGGTCAGTCCTATGTGATTATCCACTTCTCTCCTTCCATTTCCTCCTTATTAACAATAGCTTGGTCCCTGGGTTCATTTCATAAACCATGCAGAGTACTATCATATCTGTACATCTGGACTGTAAGTTTATAGATATGTCAACAACACTTTCTATTTTACTTTCATACTGATATCCATCAGAACAAGATTGAGCAGATATTTATTCAACAAACACATCCTATTGACTCTCTGAGGAGCCAGTAATTGTGTTTGTATATCCTTATTTGAGTTTTAAAGGGATTTATGGGTTTGATCACCATAGCAAAAGACTAAAGCATTACATCATTATTCACGTCATTAGTAAAGGGTAAGATCTGTTTTATGCATATTATTTTTCTTGCAGCTGTCTGCTAGCTTCATTATCGTCTCTGGCACATATAATAATGTCAGATCAAAGAGTCAGCACAAAAGATGAGGAAATTAATTGAGGTAGATGACTTTCTGTGTTTCTTTGATGAGAATACAGATCTAGAGTTAACGCCAAGTCTGAGGCATTATTCTTAACTTTTAATCAAAAAGAAAGAAATTTCTGTCATAATTTGTTCACCACCATTTTGTTCTAAACCCATTAGACTTTTGCTTATCTTCGAAACAAATTTAAATGAAATCAAGCAAGATTTCTGTTCTTCCTTTAAAGTCAGTTTCACTCAAATATTCTGGCTTGTATACAAAAATATTGTATCTGTACAATATATATATTGTATAAATGTAATACAAATTAGGGACAAAGTTCATTTTAAAGGGATGGTTCACCCAAAATGAAAATTCTTTCATTAATTACCCACCGTCATGTCGTTCCAGACGCATAAGACCTTTGTTCATCTTCAGAAAAATATCTTAATTTGTGTTCTGAAGATGAACGAAGGTCTTACAGGTTTGGAATGACATGAGGGTGAGTAATTAATGACAGAATTTTCATTTTTGGGTGAACTAATCCTTTAAGATTCAGTTTTCTTTCAGTTCATTAGCTGAAATTTGAATAAAATTGGCCAAGAAACAGCATATTAAACTTGGAATTTCATTTGTACTCAACAAGGTTTGCAAAAAACAACAAAAATAAAAATTCTAACAATCATCAGCACGGTCAAAAAATTAATGGAGCCATCAAAAGAGTATAATTTTTTTCCATTCCACATAATATTAACCACATTTCTGTTGGAAAATTTCTTTCATTCTGATTCCACTTCTTTACATTTACATGTATTCATTTGGCAGACACTGTTATCTAAAGCGACTTGCAGTGTTTTTAAGTCAAACCTTGTATCCATTTGTGTTTTCTGGAAATCGAACCCATGACCTTGCCAATGTGAGCGTCTTGCTCTACCAGTTGAGTGTTGCTTGGTTCTGCAAGAGTCTCCATTTTCTTATTTGAAGTGCAATTTTAAATACTGTTGCTATCTTAATTCAGATTTAATTAACATTGTCAATTCCATTCAAAATGGATTTGTCGACTCAAACTGGCTACAGATCTTAGGACCTTAAAAGACCTACAACACAGTCCTGACGTGGTTAAAAATCTCTTCCCTTTTCTTTCTCTCTCCATGTCTCTTTCAGGTGGTGCTTGACAATACTGCTTTGAACAGAATCGCCACAGACCGGCTGCACATTCAGAACCCCTCGTTCTCTCAGATCAACCAACTGGTTAGTTTTAAAAGTCTGTCATTTACAAATTAACATGAGAAAATACAGGCCCCTATTCATCCGTCCTGAGCTGAGGCATCCAACCCAGAGAGTGTCCTTTTTAAAGCCCATCCCTGCAGCAGATAGAGGGACAGGCCTGGTGTGGTTCATGCAGGGACAGTAGAGTCTGATAAGAGCTGCATTTACATAATCCAGACAATCAGAAAATCAACCTAACTACAGCCAGCCGTGAGTTTGTTTGGCAACGAGACAAATGAGAGAATGGTTTCTGTGTATATGTGCAACTGTCAAGAAAATATGTAATCTAAACCACAAAATGTTAGCATTAAAAAGCAGCTGGGTGTTCTATCACAGTCATATTGTATTATCTGCATAAAATTTGAAATAGCACAGCCTGTCAGTTTCGGGAGGATGAAACATGGGGAGTTGCCTGATCTGAAAGTTGTCATCAACAGCCTGACATGCTGTTGTGTCTCATTCTAATGAGCTGGTAATAAATAACCAGTGACATCCCGTGCAGCGCTCATCTATGCTTTCCTCTTATACGCCCATTCTTATAGCACCCTGCTCCGAGGTGAATAGTTCACTTTGTCAACTCATCCATCACTGTCTTCATAACCTCTAATAGATTCGGTCATATGAAATGGTGAACTTTAACAATACAGTGTGTAGATTTCTGTAAAGGGTGACTAGAGTGCTAATAGAAAACCTGTTTCACCAGTCTAGGCTGTTGTGTTCTTAAACACCAGCTGCTTTTACATATACGACACGTTTAGTGTACCATTAGCACACCCAAATAATTAAGACAACACAGTATAAAATGAAAATAAAGGAGACTGGTCTATTTTTCCCCACCCACGTGGATTATCAAAAGACAAGTGTGCTTTTCTTTAACAGGTGTCCACTATAATGTCAGCAAGCACAACAACCCTCCGTTACCCTGGATATATGAACAATGATCTGATTGGACTGATTGCATCACTCATCCCCACTCCCCGCCTCCACTTCCTCATGACTGGGTACACACCGCTGACCACCGATCAGGCCGTAAGTTGGTCAAATGTAGGAATTTGCATTAAGATCCAACTGCAGAAATGCAAAGTCGGTTGCAACTCTTTGTTCAACTCACTATTGATTCCAGTAGTTTTATGTTAGCGTGTTGCTGAGTTAATGACTCTGAGTACAAATGACTCATTTTTAATTACATCAAATTGATCTGTCAGTCCCGTCTGTCTATCGTTCTGCCTGCCTGTATGTCTGTTTTTTTTTGTTTTTTTTTTCATTTGTAAAGACATGAAATTTCTCATTTAGTTTCTCTCTTTTGCGTCCACTATCTTGGTTTTTAATATTTTTCTTAAAATTTAATGTACTCTTTTCAGGTGGCAAGTGTGAGGAAGACTACAGTTCTTGATGTGATGAGGAGACTCCTGCAGCCCAAGAATGTCATGGTGTCCACAGGCCGAGACCGTCAGACCAATCATTGCTACATTGCCATTCTCAACATTATTCAGGGAGAGGTGGACCCCACACAGGTGTGAGCATGTTAAATAAACATTTATTTGAAGTTATATTCATATGTATATATTCATATATATATATATATATATATATATATATATATATATATATATATTTGTGCATGTCCTCATGTTTATACGTGTCTCTGCAGGTCCATAAGAGTCTGCAGAGAATCAGGGAGAGGAAGTTAGCTAATTTTATCCCATGGGGTCCGGCTAGTATTCAGGTGGCACTGTCCCGGCGATCCCCCTACCTGCCCTCAGCTCATCGTGTCAGTGGACTTATGATGGCTAATCACACCAGCATCTCTTCAGTAAGACCTGATCCTAAATTCTCTGTGTCTGTACTGCTCAAAAATGGGTTTGAACTAGGTACTATACTGGTGATTAGAGATTTTTGTTTTTAATTTCATCTACATCAATTGGTATTGGATATACAAAGTTTGGGGTTATTAAGATTTTTTTTTTATGTTTTTGAAGTCTCTTATGCTCGTCAAGACTGCAATTGTTAAATTAAAAAACAGTAATCAGTTATATTTAGAAATATTTAAAAAAAAATTTAAAATAACTTCTATTTTAGAATATTTCAAAATAATTTATTTCTGTTGCAGCAAGGTTGAATTTTCTGCATCATTACTCCAGTCCTAAGTGTCACATGATCCTTCAGAAATCATTTTAATATGCTAATTTGCTCCTTAAAGGGATACTCCACCCCAAAATGAAAATTTTGTTATTAATCACTTACCCCCATGTCGTTCCAAACCCATAAAAACACTGTCAAGGCACAGAAAAGTATAAAAAACATTGTCAGAATAGTCCATCTGCTATCAGTGGTTCAATCTGAATTTTATGAAGCGACGAGAATACTTTTTGTACGCAAAGAAAATAAAAATAACGACATTTATTCAACAATTTGTCTCCCCTCTGTCTCTCTGTGTCAGCGTAGCGCCATTTTGGAGAGCATCCGATGGACGCAAAGTGCGTACGCTATTCTCTGTCATCAGTAACGCATGGATACGTATTGTACGTTTATTTACGGTTTGATTTGAACGGAACGGAAACAGCGCATCCATGTGTTACTGATGACAGAGAATAGTATACGCACTTTGAACAAAAACATTTTCATAAGCTGAAACTTAGGGGTTATGGTTCGGGACAGCCACCTCCCAATTGAAAGTACCCAATAAATGATGATTTTATATATATTAAGCTTACAAATGTTTTAAATATTATTGTGGGTTTCAATAGATAATAGAAGGATCAAATAAACATCTAAGGTTTGAATACTTAAATGCTTTTTAAATGTCTTTTTTGGTTGTGGGACAGAAGTTGCACCAATTCTGTAGAATGACCCTTATCTATTATCAGCCATAAAAAGAAAATTAACATTTTAAATAATTATAGTTAGGGATGCACGATGTTGGATTTTTGCCGATATCCAATATGCCGATATTTTTCGACTCATTTTGACCGATACCGATATATTTCCTTTTGTTTGGAAATAACACCAAGTCTCTCCTGTGCAAAAATTATTAGCAAAATATTTTTAATTTTGGTTAGTTTTTAACTATTTTTAACTATTTTAAGAAATTATTTATTAGAATTAAATAAACAATAATGAAAGTTTTTTGACAGTACATTGAAGCTTTGAAAATAACTATAAAGAAATATCAATCGCTGCATTTTTTTTTTTTCCCCCCAGAAAGATGCAGTATTAACCCTAACATTTTATTTTAAGATTTAACATTTGTAGGTGGTCTACAATTCTGAAAATCTTTTAGAGCTTATGATTTGTTTAAAACATATTACACATTAATGAATAAATCAGTATGTATAAAATTAATTTACAAGTGTCATGTTTGTGAATTTTTTTTTTTTTTTTCATGTAAGCTATAGCTTCTGACCTTTAAATCAAAACATACTCATTTTATGACATCAATTACTGCTTTATTTAATCAGAAACACAGTCTAAAGTTATTTGTGTAGGCTGTTTTACTTTTAATTTAATTAGAAGTAGGCCAACAGCGCCTCCTACAGATTAAGGCCCCGATCACACCGAACACGTTTTTTACAGTGAGAGGCGCCTTTTTTGAATTGTTTTCTGTTGGCAGTGAGCGTTCTGCGTGCTGTTTATGCGCCCCGGGTGCCTTGCGTTTTTCGCCGCCTGCTGCGCCTCGTGTTTTTGCAGGAACGCTCTGAGCGCCTGAAGTTGGAAAAAAAAAAAGCAACTGAGCAGAAAAGCGCTTACATTTAAAGCCATTATCGTCCGATTCCGATATTGGTCCGATAATATCGTGCATCCCTAATTATAATTAACATAGTAATTAATTACGTTAATTAGTTATTTTCTCAGAACTCCAAACACCACTGAACAAGGTTTCCATGGTTATGAAAAACCAGGAAATATCAAGCAATTTTTAAAATAGTTCTATCCAGGCCTGGAAAATTCTATAGCAAATATAAACTTGTCTGGTTATGCTCAACTCTAAAATAATTCATCAGCTAGACTGTTTAAGAGTGCAGTTGCTATGAAATGTTTTTAAAAATCCATATACAGTAATTGCATATAATTGGAAACTCATGGAAATTCATCGGTCAAAGATGTGGGGAAAAACATGACGTCTTGTATGTAGAAAGGCTAGATTTGAGCAGACTCTTTAATCTCTGTTCTCCTCTCCCTCACTCCTAGTTGTTTGAGCGTACCTGTCGTCAGTATGATAAGCTGAGGAAGAGGGAGGCCTTCCTCGAGCAGTTCAGGAAGGAGGACATATTCAAGGACAACTTCGACGAGCTGGATAACTCTCGTGAGGTGGTTCAGCAGCTCGTGGACGAATACAGCGCCGCCACACGTCCCGACTACATCTCCTGGGGCACACAAGAGCAGTGAAATCCCCTCCGCTCACTCCCTAAAGCTCTTAGAGTGGAAAAAGCCAAGCTCTAAACTCATCCTGTAAAATACACAGTGACTCCAGTAGCGAATAACAGAATTTCAGTAGTGAACACACCTCCAGAGACTCGTGTCCATAAATCTTTCATCATACTGTTCTGCCAGAGGCTTTTCTGCGTTACCGCTTACGTATGTATATGCATGTCATTTGTCATGTTTACGGGCCTATAGAAGAGTTCTTCATAACCTGGTGCCTCAATTCCGAGCTGTAACTTTCACTCTTTCGCCCTCTCCTCCCGATTTCCTTAATTTCTTTGATCAGAGAATTTATGGCTCCGTCTTAATCTATTTTTGTACTGCACTCTGCACTCTTCTGCACAAAATCTACATCAATCTTCGTCAAGGTGGCCTGCTCACAAACTTCCCTGACCACACACACGTTGGACGTCTACACTGATAAGACTGGGTGGTCTCAGATGAATGTAACCATAGGAGGGAGTGTGAAAGATTAAGCCTCTTAGAAGAGATCAGACTAGAAGCAGCTTATGAATACACCATCTCACTCCCTCACGTTCACGCACGCATGCTTTTAGACAAAAGGCGCTTGCTTTCAGGGGATAGACTATGATTGTGCGATTGAATCAGTTTTCTTCTCTGTCTCGTTGTTGCGGATTACTCTCGAAGATTATCTTGAGTTTTGAGAGACGATCAGTAAAGTCAAGTGTTACGCTGTACCTCAATCCATCCAATCGGCGAACCCTCGTCGGGTTCTTTTTCTAGTCAATCAAATCAGTGAAGTTACCTCAAAGTCTGGCAGAATCAATCATACAACACAATCCCAACGCATCACGTTTCTTCATTTGAATAATTTATTCTTCTGCTCCAGTCTTCCTTGTGCTGGAGTGAAACTTTCATGCTTTTTTTCCCCTTGGTTAACACTTTCTTATTATTAATGTTATACTGTGTATATAGTTTGCTGTCAGACTTGATGCATTTACTTGAAGTTCATGCGATTTGAATAAATGTTTTTCTACAAGAATATTTCCATAGTGTGCAAATACTGATCACTTTCAAAACCATCTGCGGTCATGTCATAATCACTCACATGGGTCATTTGACCTTAAAACACAAAATATCTCAGGAATTAATTCCTTTACCTTTGATAACCTCTTTGGTCTTTGTCTCATATTCCAATACTTGCGACAGATACTGATAAGCTGAGTCAAGGACATACTCTATATCAGGTGTGTCCAATCCTGCTCCTGGAGGGCTTTGTTTAGCTCCAACCTGTGTTAACACACTTGTCTGGTAGTTTCTAGTAATCCTGAAGACCTTGATTAGCTGGTTGTGTGTTTAATTAGGATAGTGGCCCTCCAGGAAAAGGATAGGACACCCCACATGGTAGCAGTTACACTTTCTTCCAAAGTGTCTTCCCAAGCAGTTTCTGTTTCTTCCAAAGGGTGCAGACATTTCATGTCTCTCCAGTGGAATTTTTTATTAGGGACATGCTGGTCCCAAAACGTAATTTCAATATATAATTTAATATATCAAAGAGACCATTTCTCAGAACTGCATGTTACTTTCCTTGTAACTGGCATGTTTATTTTCAATAGTTGGTTTCAGTGGGGTTTTTAATCTTTTCTACTCAACATTATAGGATCTTGATGCCTGGTTTAATTTAATGCATTTAACTTTTTAATAAAGCTTGAAAACATGACAAACAGGCAAAACCCATCTAGATTTTGACTATTCATAACTCTTAGCAGTCAATACAAGTTATTTATAACATTTCTAAATATTATGTCTATTAATATATATACTAACATATCAAGGCATTATATTATTCTAATATTTTTCTATAAATCTGCTTTAAAATAGTAAGCATATAGAATGAAAAGCACTATATTAATGAAATTATATCTCTTTATAATATATACACCACTGTTTAAAAATTTAGGGGTAGATAACATTTTTAAATGTTTTTGAAAGAAGTCACCAAAGTTGCATTTATTTGATATAAACTAAAAATTTAAATAAAAAAAGAAAATAACTGATTTTATACACACACACACACACACACACACACACATATATATATATATATATATATATATATATATATATATATATATATATGTATATATATATGGTTCCTACGGGGTTTGGAAAAGTATAGAATTTTACTGAAGTATTTTCCAGGTCTGGAAAAGTAAGGAAAAAAGAAAGCGGAGTATGGAAAAATATTTGTGTTTCCAGACTTTTGCCCCTATTTAGTTTTTGATAATAGAAAGTTAAGAATTAAATGAAAATAAATTTATCGTACAAGAAGTGAGGTTTCATGGCAGCTGTTTAGTGATTCTTTAGTGATCATCAAATGAATGAATGAATTCATTGTGCACTTTTTCGTTATGCAAAATGCAGGTTATAAGCATTTTGGGTTTAGCACCATATTACATCGCCTCAAGGATCTTTGCAAAAATAAAAAATAGGGCCTTTGCAAAAAAAAAAAAAAAAAAAAAACAGCATATAGGACAATGCACACAGAGCCACCTGTTGTGCCATCAGCCCATTCGCAGTGTGGCTTCTTGGCTACCACAGACTATGCATTAAAGAGACCTAAGGCCTTGAAATATGGCACATTGCCCCAATGAAAGCCAAATCTTAAACACTTTTTTTTTTTTTTTTACAGTACCAGTCTTTTTTTATAGAGCCTTGAACTTGGCAAATTTTATGCCATCGGCCCATTTCGTGTCAAAGTTTCTCCACTACTACAGAGGATGTGTTAAATTGGACATTAGGCCTTGATATTAGGGGTGCTACCGTAAAGAAAAGCAAAATTTTGAGCAGGTTAATTCAGTTAACCTGAGTAATTAACTCTGTTAATTCATGTGCATCCATGCTATTGTTTTATTCATAGTAAGATGGCAGTGATGCACAAAGGAAATAGGTTATATAAAACTAGAAATTGTAATGTGTTAGCATGCAAAACATTCCCATGCACATGTGAAAAGTCTGTATTTTTTATTTATTTTTTTTTTATTTTAGGGATTTCAAGAAAATCAATGAAAAAAACCCTGAGAAAATAAAAATATTTACAGATGACTGTACTTTATAGCAAATATAAAGCTGAAAATAATGCTGTATGAACCATTTATATTAAATAGGGTCTGAAAATCTACCGAGAGGTTTGGAAATTTGAGTCTGGAAAAGTATGGAATTTTGAAATGGAAAATGTGTAGGAACCCTGTATGTGTGTATGTATATATATATATATATATATATATATATATATATATATATATATATGTATATGTATGTGTGTGTGTATATATATATATATATATATATATATATATATATATATATATATATTAGGGCTGCAAAAACTAATCGATCAAATCGATTATTATCGATAATGATATAAATAATCGACAACGATTCTCTTTATCGATTAGTCGGGTCTGCCCACAGTGCACGTCCAACTTCAGCCGGTCGCGTCAAATAACAGCACTGAGTAACGCATTTCTGTGGCCAAAATGCATCTAAAATAGTGGAGGAAACAGAATGAGATGCTGCGGGAGAAGTACGTGATCCAAGCTGCTCAAAACAGGAGAATTCTTTATTTTAAGCTTTAAGTTAATGCATTAGCGTAATGGCTTGCCTTGTCAGGCGCTTTGACAGATGCGTGTGCGTCCTCAACGCAAAAACTTTCAGTTTACGGTCATATCCTTATCTGTAAATGTCACAAATTCGCGCGAGCATTTCCATTTTTGCATAAAGCTCCATCCTGATCGTTTACGTGCACGCGCGTCAGACAGACGGAACAACGCAGTAGAGAGGAGACAATTAATTTAATACTCAGCGCAAAAACATTCATTGTGCTGAAATATCTGTTGTTGAACGTTAAATTAAGGTTTAAATGTCAACATGTAGCGCATGTATTTTATGAGAGTAAGAACTGTAAAGGGATACAGCTTGTAATTGTCAGAATATAAATATCAGACGCTTCATAGCCGCCTTTTACAGGATAAAGAAATGACAGTAAGACGTGACTGTGATAAAAGTGAACGTGTTCCTGCAGAACATTACTCTCACCTGTTGGTTAACACTGAGTTTATGTTTTTATTCGTCCTTATTATATTTATTATTATTTATTTTTTTAATGTAGAGATTTAAACTATGTTCACTATACAGTGCCTAACAAATTTATTAAAACACATTTTTGTAAGGTTTTAAACAAATTATGTTTAGTGCCACTGCTGCTCTAAACTAACAGCATTGACGATTACCAAAATCATTTTTAGCTTTCTGTAGGCCTATTGGTTAGTCCTCCAATATGCATAAGCTCTTTAGTAACAGTAGTTGGTTATTTCTAGTGCTATAATATAATTATTGCTGTTATCTATAAAAAAAAAAAAAAAGGCAGAAAAAAATAGTCAAGCACTTTATAGTGTTTTTTTTTTCCAGATACCCAATTACAGTCAAAAAGTACATAAACAATACCAGCAAGAATGCAAGCTGTTATGAAAGGCATAGGAGGACATTTTTGTTATTGTTATTAAATACTAGCCTACTTAGTTTGTTATTTGCCCAATAAATGAGAATAACATTCTTAGATTTAAACAATTGTTTGACAGATTCCCAAAATATTTCAGTTTTTTCTTTATTATGACAGGTGGTCTAATAAATTTTTAAGCACTGTTTTCATAGCATTCAGTTAACACGTTTGTTTGAAGGACTTTTTGGCAGAATGTTGAAGTGTTTTTTGTCAATAATAAAAAAATAAATAAATAAAATTGGGCTTTTTTAAATCCGATTAATCGAAAAAATAATCGGCCAACTAATCGATTATCAAAATAATAATTAGTATTATTATTTATTTATTTTTGTAAAATGCAGTAGTTTTTCTGTCACTTTTTATCAATGTGTCTTTGGTATTATAAAAAGTATAAAGTATTATTTAATAAATATGTAATATACTAATAATATAATATTTTTTTATTTTCCACATAAACAGCATATCTGACACTCAAGTGATGTTGTATTGGTGCTGCTTTTTATTACATACAGTATTCATCATTTTGCATTATTGTACATTTAAGTTAGCTGTACAAACAATAGTGCAATTGACTATTACACGTGTAACATAATAAAGGTACCATGCAGCATACAAACCATCTAAAGCATCAGAGGTTGTCGTTCGAGTTTTGTTACATGTATGACAGTGGGCAGAGCTGCCTGCAGCTAAAGAGTGACATGAAAAGAACATAAAAGCACATGACAACCGCTACTGCCGTCACAGGGGCTGTAGGAGCAAAAGACAAAAACCAAAATAAACAACACTGAAGATGTGATTGCCCTCCACCTTTGAATTTCAAGTAGCTGGTAACCTTTTCTCAGATTTGTATTCAGGCAGACAAGCTGCCCTCGAGCAAAGATAGTGCACAACCAAAAAAAATGAGCCTGATTATGGAGTATGAGTGAATTAAAGATTGTACAAACTGTCTGACAGGCACTAGTGGCTCCTCTTTAGGCAACCTAAAGCCCCATACCGAAAATAGGCTCATACTCAGGACAACTAGGCAGGTTTTATTGCTTCAGTAATAGTTTGGCAGTCATTTGATGGGGGAAAAATAAAAGAAAACGAGGGGAAAAAAGCCCCCAACCCCTAGATATTTGGTCCATGTGACTTTAAAAGGGGTGAATGACTCATTTTTTAGTTATGACAAACTGCCAATAATCCTACTGGATATACAAAAACGGATTTCTTGCCATATGTAGACCTCTCGCGACAGGGGGGAAATAAATGACAAATAACCAAAACAGTAAATAAACATTATGACGTCATATTTTAACTATGACATCATCTGATCTTTTGTAATTATTTCAATGCAAGCACTAAAATACAAATACAGGTCTTTATGAAAGATATATAAAACAAAAGTAAAAATAAAGTCACTTTCACACAATGTATACAACAGACAGCCATAAATAAAACTAGTGAAAAGTAACACACATTAAAGAAGGACAATATTAACTCTCAGCAGATAAAAACGCCGACATAAGGCTTCATAACAAAAGCACAACTGACAGAGGCTACAATTTACGCTCAAAGGAATACTTCACCCAAAAATTATAATTTTGTCATCAAATATATATATACTGTATATATATATATATATATATATATATATATATATTATTATTATTATTATTATTATTTATTTATTTTTTTTAACAATGAAAGTCAATGGAGTCCAAAGTAATGCTGTTTTGGACCCTATTTACTTTCATAATATGAAAATACCAGAAATATATAATCTTTTGTGTTCAGCAAGATGAAAGAAGGGTTAGCAAATGATAACAAAATTTTCATTTTTGGGTAAACTATCCCTTAAATGGAAATGTACTATCTTTAGGATACGGGATGACAATGTTGCATATCAATAGTGTTGATTATTTGTCTATCTTCAGTGTTTGAAAATGTGTTCAAGAGGTCTGGGAAGCTTGGTTTGAACCAAAATTGTCTTTTTTTTTTCTTTTTTTTTGAAAATGTCAAAATGTCATTTACCTTCACAGGTACCAGGCTGCAAATGGGTGTCTAAGTTAGTTGGTTTTAACCGGATCTAAAGATCTGAGGCTGTTGTGGCTACAGGACGCACAGTGCAGAGTTACTGTAAGCTAACAGCAGTCAAGCAGCACCAGGTCAGGCTCAAAGCATTTCACAAATACACTCACATCATACAGACGAGCTAAAGATCCTTTGGTTTCTACAGCTTAAATGTTCAAATCTGTTTCTCACGAACACACGCACCACCGTTTCTTCAGTATTGGACAGTTCTGAAGGTCGACGTGAAAGTGACTTGTACCTGCTTTCATTTCAAGGTCAGGTACGGTTTGATGAATGAGTTTAATGGCAATCTAGGCAGGAGTCTGGAAATGAACGTTTAAAGCTGAGCGAGTGTTTGTGTGTGAGTGCAATGGCAGCGTGTTTGTGTTGTCTTCCTTTAGTGAAATACAAAGACATCACTGAAAAAAAAAAATGTATTTTTGTCATGATCTCAAAAAAAAGAAACATCCTTTAAACAAGGTAAATTGACATGAGATGCAAGAAAAGGAAATTTCCTTGAAAAGTTAGTCTTAAAATTAGTCTTAATACTTGATGAATTTTAGGAAAATTAAATGTATTTAAATTTTTCAAAGCAAGTAAAAATAAATTAATGTTGTTTTAAGGATGTTTAAATATTTAAAAAACAAGGCAAAAATACTGCTTAAGAAAATGATTTTTTGCACTCTGAAGTCAGGCTATTATGCTCTCTGTGATATTTGGCGGGCTTCCAGGTGGCAGGGGCCGCTTGAGGGCCCCGTGTCCTTTCTGGATTTGGCTGGCGGTGTAGCAAGTGAGTTCCTGAACCTGCTCTCCTGTTTGTGGCTCCCTGGACACCTTCCACTTCTCCTCCATTTCCACAGCATCTGCTCCTTTCAGTCTCATCTGAGTTTGTCCTCTTTGCAAAAGCTCCTCACAGGGAAGCATTCGGTCAGGACTGCATTTGCATGTGTGGATCAGTCAGAGTCTGTGTGTGTGCGCGCGCACGAGTCCTTCTCTCTTCACACCGGGTGAGAGGGGAGCTCAAGTAGGGAGGGGCGGAGCTTAGGGTTTGTTTCCATGGAGATGCAGTCATCCTTGCCTAGCTGGCGACGGGTGGCACTGAAGTAAGCATTCATCAGCTGCATGATCTCAGTCAGCTGAGAGAGAGAGAGATGACTTGAGTAAATTTCCACTGTCAAATGTGTGTCAGACATTTTATACTATTGCAGTCACTTGGTTATACTCTTGATAGCTTTGCGCACTAAACTTAACCCTGGGTTAACAATTTTTAGGTTAGCATGGCTCTAGATTTGTTCATGGTTTTCAAAGAATTTTTGTGATGCAAAGCTGAATTTTCATCAGCCAGTCTTCAGTGTCACATGATCCTTCAGAAATCATTCTAATATGCTGATTTTATTGTCAGTGTTGAAACTGTTGTGCTGCCTAATATTTTTTTGGAACCTGTTATACTTTTTCTTTGATTCTTTGATAAATTAAAAGTTAAAAAGAAGAGCATTTATTCAAAATAGAAATATTTTCTAACAATACAAGTCTTCACTATCACTTTTTATCCATTTAACACATCCTTGCTGAATAAAAATATTAATTTCTTTAAAAAAGAAAAAAATGTACTGACCCCAAACTTTTGAATAGTAGTGTATTTTATAGCACAAAATTTCCATTTTGAATAAACACTGCTCTTTTTAACTTTTTATTTATCAAAGAATCCTGAAAAAAGTATCACAGGTCCCAAAAAATATTAAGCAGCACAACCGTTTCCAACACTGACTATAAATCAGCGTATTAGAATGATTTCTGAAGGATCATGTGACAGTGAAGACAAGTGTAATGATGCTAAAATTTCAGCTTTGCTACACAGGAATAAATTACATTTTAAATTGCAATAATATTTCACAAAATTACAGAGAAAAGAGAAAAGTTAATTTAAATGAAATCCAACAGAAATTGACAGTTGCACTTGTTTATCACATTTAACATTTTTAATTTGTTATATTGACTTCCATAAGAGTGATTATGGATCAGAATATCTATAGGCGTATGTTGATGACTGACAATGACTGGACGTTATTAACAGTTTATGTGTGAACAGATGTTCTTGCATCACTCAGAAGGCAGGCAGACGTGAAGTCAAGCGGTTTGGTATGAAAACTCAAGAGATTCATCGGGTTAAAGTGCACAGGATGGGTGTGAGCCTGCAGCTAATATCAGGAGAAGATAGACTGGTTGTCTCAGTGTTTCCACATGTGAGCGCACAGAAACACACAGCTGGTCTGACCTGTATTGTTCGAGTACTGGAAAGAGGTTTGTAGTACGCATGATACAAACACTTTGACGTCAACGTCTTTCTAGTTTAGAACTATTGAAGGTTACATGTTTCATGTGTTAATTTACATAACATATGATGTATTTTGTACTTTGGTCTAAAACTCTGCCTTGGCTAGGGGTATATGTTTCCCCTATTATATCTGGAGTATTTTGGCCTAATAGTATGCATGCATGATGCTAACATGAAGGCCAAGACGCATCTCACCATTATTGCTAGAGTAAAACTACAGGTAGACCTGCATCTGTGTATATAAAATGCTCTGTCAATAGTTTTATTCGTTAAATGTTTGAAATTTTCTGAAGAAATATGAGTGGTGTTTCCCTGATGCAAAGATATTGTGAGTAGTTTTGTCGCTGCCAGTATTTTAGTATTATCTATATACTATTATAACATTTACTAATATTTTAAATTAGCTCTTATTTTTATATTTTTTGTTTTCATTTATTTCTATTTAGCTTTTTTGTATTTTAGTTTTAGTCACTTTATTGCTTTAGTTATGGGATATTGCTGATATAACGGCTATGTTGCACGCTTACCTTGGAGGTCTCGAAGAGCAGATCTCTGTCTCCTGCAGTGATCCTGAATGTGTTGCTATCAGAGACGCCATAGGAACAGATCTGGCCAATCGGCAGAGACTCCAACGCTTCAGCCTCACCCTGACGATACAGAGACACACAGGAAGCCGCCACGCCCAGCCACAACTTCTGAGAGAAGCTTCCTGTCGAGCTCTATGAGAAACAGGAGGATGATAGGCACAGCTCTGATTGTCTGGTGGTACAAACATTTAAAACCTTTAAGATTTCTCAATGTTTTTGAAAGAAGTTTCTTAGGCTTATCAAGAATGCATTTATTTGGGAAAAAAATACAGTAACAACAGCATTGTGAATTATTTTTACAATTTAAAATAACTGTTTTCTAATATATTTTAAAATGTAATTATTCCTGTGAGGCAAAGCTGAATTTTCAGCATCATTACTCCAGTCTTCAGTGTCACATGATCCTTCAGAAATCATTCTAATATGAAGATTTGCCACTCAAGAAAAATTTCTTGTTATTATCAATGGTGAAAACAGTTATATAGTGAAAACCACTCACGATGTAAAAGTCCACTTCATAGAGCGTGCAGCCAAACCCCGACCACTGCCGGGCGATGGTGAGATAGGCGGCCATGCTGTCTCTGCGACTGTATCCCGCCAGGGCTTTCCAGCGCTCCAAAATGGCAGACATCACCACGGCTCCCTCTTCCCTTAGTCTGGCCCGCAGTCTTTGGTCCTGTTCCTGACGCCGCTTGTGTCCCCACAGCGTCCCAGCCAGCAGACCCCCGGGGAATGAAGGACAGCCAGGGGGATCGACAGGGGCCAAGAGGGCCCGGGCCTCCACCACTTCAGCCGGAAAGAGCTGCTCCAAGGGCGGGTACGGCGAGAGGGTGCTGAAATCTCCCAGTAGACACTGCAGTCTCAACGCTGCCAGGGAAAGAAGATCGTCCTCACAGGCTGGCAGCTGCCCCCGCACCACCATCTCATGACACTGAGACAGAGAGAGGGAGGAGGAAGTCAAGCGAGGGAAAGTTTACAGAGTTCACTTGTGTGCTGTGTTTGTATGTTTGCTTTTCACTCCACTGATAAAGACGTTATGCACACATCGGTCCACACAAGTGTGAAACTAGTTGGCATTAAACAAACAGAGAGGAAGAATTGGAAAATCCCTGTTTTAAATATCCATTATTATTATTAGCCTTTTATAAAACACATTCCACTATAGGCCACTTCTCTTTTAGTCGTCTTTTTTGTATATGTATATTTTTACTCAACAGTCAAGTCACCTTTAGTTTTTCACAGTATTGAACAGGAAAGTAACAAAATCATTGATGAAAACTTCAGAAATGAGGCAAACCCAAATTCTGCCATAAAGCAGCTGTAGCAAGAAAACAGTGTCATTATTCAGCTTCAGTCAGTTCAGTGTTGATTCATTTTAGTTCAACAACTGTGTAAAGTTAATTTGTCATAAAACAAGTTTAATTCAGCGATAAGCAGCTCTACTGAAGACATGTTGTTACTCGGCTCAATTCAGTTTAACATTAATTCAATTCAGTTCATTAACAGTGTGAATGTTGCAAAATTCATGAATTTCAATCATCTACATTCAGCTTAGGGTTGGGCGATATAACGGTGGACATGATTAACCAGTAGAAATTTGTCAACCGGTAGAGATTTTTGACTGTCGTCTCTAATGTGGTTACACGCTCACGTGATGTTGCTGTGCTACACGGTCACAAAAACTTATCGTTTGCACGTGTTTTTAAACATTGCGGTTTAAAAACAAGTGATTTTAAGCCGCTGAAAAGCTATCAGCAGCGAAAGAGAAATCATTTTGCTATATGTGCGCACTGTCTGAGAGACATTTCTGAGTGCTGTCAGAGAGACATGCACATTTGAAGACGTGCTCATAGAGCACGGGAATATTGAAGTTATTTTTGCCGCTTTATAGGCCTAAAATACACACACTTTTATGTGTCAAAATACTGGTATTTGTAATTATCTTTCTAAACACACTAATTAAGGTCTTAAGTGAAAGCAAACTGCTGAGAAAGAGCAGTTTGTATATTGGATCCGGGCAGCTCTTAAAGTGACAGCAGTCTAATATTCCTGCTGTCTGTCATTCATGTTAATCAAACAACAAAAGAGAGAAAATCTCTCACTGCTCTCGACTAAATCACTTTTGTAACTTTAATAAGAAGAAATATATATTTAATTTACACAGGAAGAATTTGCACTGTTTTTATACATTTGATTACTTTATACAATGAATGTATCTTTTCTTATTTGTTCTACTGTAGTTTTTTTTGTCCTATTGCTTGTAATTAGTTTTTTATTCTTATTTAATCACTGACGGTTTACTAGTCTTCAGTGAGCTTTTTTTTTTTTTTAATTTAGGCTAGTATTAGTTTCTTGTGATATTGATACTGGTGACAAGAATTATGAAATTTCTATGTTATCAAAAATTTTGATAAAGACCTTATTTAAAGCAAAAATAACTATATCGTGATATATATCGTTACAGTGAAATAAAATGACTCATATCGTGATATAAGATTTTGGTCATATCGCCTACCCCTAATTTAGCTTTCTCATTTTTGCTCATCTCCGCCCGTCTCTTGTCGTTTTACCTGCTCATACAGGAAGAGGTACTCAATGCTGTCTGTACTGATGGTGTCGGTGTCCAGCAGACAATACAGTTTAAAGCAGAGTCGGCACTGGCAGTCAGAGTCTGGATCTTTAGCTGACAAACTGGAAGACAGAGATAGAGATTCGTTAATGGAAAATGCATAAGCATCAGATACACATCTGAAGAGGACCCCGGCCCTCTTATAGGCTTATTATTTAACCCCTGTTGTATTTGTCTTAAACTATGAGTCTTCAAGTAGCTCAGGAGACGTGTCAAGCAGAGCATGGCGGCAACAAATTAAATCCGCCGACACTTCCTAAACACACAACTAAAATCACCCCAACAGAGCAATGTCATCATTCCAAACCATATGACTCACCCTGATTTGCTAAGCTTCTTCTGCTGCATGTGCAGTTTCGTACGCGCGGGTTTGTTTGTGTGTGTACACATATATGAGTGTGAGAGAAAGACTAGGCGTGTGTCCATGAACCCACTTCTGGGAAGAGTTGGCACTGAGACGTGCAAAAACACACAAACACACTTCCCAGAATAAAGCGGATGCCTTGAATTCTGGCTGGCTTGGATTATCTCTCCTTCAGTTTGCTTTCCACATCAATTAATGCTGATGACATCAGTCTCACCTTGAGATCCCTACTGGAACACTGAATGCTAATAAAGAGCTGCTTGTCCATTCTCACAGTGTGTGTGTGTGTGTGTGTGTGTGTGTGTGTGTGTGTGTGTGTGTGTGCGTGTGCGTGTGTGTGCGTGCGTCAGAGGGGTTGGTTAAACTGTGCTAAAGTGCTGGGAAAGTGAATAAATCAATGATGAAAACAGATCTACACTGTACTGTACTGTGGTGCTATCGTGGATGGTAATATCATTGTAACTTGAAATATAGCATGGTACTGATTGATTACATGGTCTTTACATGGTACTTAAAAAATACCATAGTATTATCATGGTTAATGTTAAAAAAACATGGTACTTGCATGGTAACATGACCAACAACCTATAGTGCTGTGGAACTTTAGGTTCAGTACATTAGTTGTATTACACATATTACAATAGGTTGAAGATATTTATTAAAAATATTTACTTTTCAAATCTGGTGATGACATCTGCAATTATGGTGCTGCCTCCGATAGCTTTTTCCCAGCACGAGTTCTGCTCAAAAAGAGCAAATGTGTTTCGGCTGTCCTGCAGCCCGAGGCGTTCCGCCATCTTCCTCACGACCTGGACAGAGAAAATGAGAGTGAGATTGTTATTTTAGTATTATTTATATACTATTATAGTAGTTAATCATATTTTGAATGAGATTTTATTTTTATTTTTATTTTTTTTTATAATTTTGATTTTAGTTTAATCATTTTATTAGTTTACTAATTGTATTAGTTTATATTTCTGTTTAGCTTTTATTTATTTCTATTTTAGTTTTGGTTTACTTTTCCCTGTTAGTTTAGTCATTTTAGTGCATAAACTTCAGTCACTTAGTTGCCAAGTTTTTTAGGTTTAAGTTTTTCATCTAATATTTATATTTTATTTTAGCCTTTTATTTTTAGCCTAATTTCAATTAACAAAAACAACTTTGATTTAAAAGTAATTATTTTAGTTTGAATAACAACTGCTCGAAAGAGAAAAATCCATGTTAAAATAACAGAGCAAATTAATAAATAAATACATATTCTTACATTTTTGTGGAAGGGTAATTGCAAAAGCAAAATTTAACATTACAAAAACAAATACACTTATAAATAAATACTGGTTCTTATTACTTGCGTGGTTAATGATTAATCCTTTGTGTGCCAATGGTGGCACATGGGCTTAAGGTTCCCATCCCCTGCTATAGAGGAAACGGTTGATGCAATACCTCATTAGCCGTGGTGTGCGAGGTGATCGGTATCTGGCAGCAGCCCGGTCCAGGGTAGTGCACATTACACAGTATCTCCTGCCTTCCCATCAGCCCCTGGATCTCCTCCCACGAGGGCACACACTCACGGCCGCGCGTCTTCTCCAGAGCCTGGGCTATGAAGGACGCGTAGCTCTCCACCTCCGGGTCCACACTCAAACTCTGAACCCTGATAGTAAAAGAAAGGGATTTTAAGGACCATTTCCATAATTCGCATCTAAACAGCAAAATTTCCCTCCAGAAAAATGAGAGGGAAGTTGTGTGGCCTCTCTGTTTGTCTATTTGCGATATGAATTGTCAGCCACTTGGTAATCACATACATGGCGGAGGCCCTATTTGTGTTAAGTAAACACGTGCGGGAAGCGTCTGGGGGCCTCAGGAGAACAGAGACTCATCCGTCTCCATTACACCAGCCGCCTCTGTAATCAAAGCCCTGTGGTCAATGCACCATTTCCTCACGGCACACTCATTTATTTAGCCATTCTCTTATTTTCTGTCTATCCTCCGGGCCTGGCTGTACTTTAAGAGTCAATTAGCCATGGGATGCAGAAAGCATCGTGCCGTTTCCCAACCCCTCAAGGAGAGGAATAGAACGAGCGAACAGGAAGTGCACTTTCCAAACCAGTCAACCTCAGGCAGCCCATATTTCCAACACACTCGACCGCAGGACCGGAGGCAGTTGTGCGTGTTTATACTCAAGGACTTCTAGGAAACGTTTATGTGTGTATGTTGAGATCCAGCTGGTGGGTTTGTGAGTGTACACATCCAGTGCACTGTATAGATTTGTGATGTGCGTAACTCACCTCTTCAGGTGAAAGCGTAGGTATCTGAGTATGCTGCAGCTGGGCAGGAAGGTGCAGCTCATGCAGGTGAGCAGCTGCCAGTATCTGAGCTGCGGATTCGGCTGTGTTTGTGTCTGCGTCAGGACACATGAGTTGGTAACGCTGGTCTGTTTGATTAGCTGGCAGTACAGTTCATCTCGGAGTGGCCGGAGGTCGAGGCAGGTCTGGAGGATCCCCTGTATGAGAGGAATGGGCTCGCGGGCCAACTCCAACTGCTGGAGGCAGTTAAAAAGCCTCACCGCCTCTTCACGGATGGATGTGTAGCCTTTACCTGCCATATCTATGAAGAAAAGTGAGAGAAGGTGTGTTAACTGTGTATATATATTTTGTAGTCACTAAAGATTGAAACTTTATTTCATATATTTCAACAGATATTTCAACTTCTTTATTCAATAACTGTCCTGGAATATCACACCTTTGTCTCTTTACATGGTCAAATAAAATTGGCTGTAGGTCAGATTCTTTGCTTGTCAAATCAGAATGCCTTTGAGGTGCTTTTTTGCCTGTCAATCATTTGCACATTCAGAGTGGCAATTCATATATAGCAAGCCAGATACTGAGAGCAAGACAGATAAACTTGAAGCATTTTTCATGAATTTGGTCCAAAATGCATCAAGAACAGCTTATATAGCCAAATGTCATTAAAGTCCGTATTGAACAGAAATTGTGATTGCATTTCTTCACTATTGTGATATATATTTGAGTGAAATAGCTGCTTGATCAAGAATAAAAAAAATGCAGGACGGGACTTAATTTTGTCCATCGGGAATTGATTTGATCATTGGATGGTTGTTTGTTATTTGCTGCAATCTCATGTCAGCAAGTTGCTGGAGGGGAAAGGTCATCAGAGAAGAGATGTTGTTGCAAAGGGGAGGAGACGTTAATATTTTTTATTACGTGGGGAACATTAATTTAAAGAAGACCTATTATGCACCTTTTTACACTATGTATTATAAGTCTCAGGTGTTCCCAGAATGTGTCTTTGAAGTTTCAGTTCAAAATACCCCACAGATCATGCATTATATCATTTTGAAAATGCCTATTTTGAATGCAAGCAGAAACTGTTTTCATGCATGTCTCTAAATGCAAATGAGCTGCTGCTCCCCGTCCCCTTTTCCAGAATAGAACTTTGCCTTTACAGCTTGTTCCTCAAATATTCTGCTAAAAAAACATCAGTTTGATATTGATTATCATGTCTATCATGCTGAAATCTTGCGTTTTAAAGCATATTAGTTTAAACATCTGATATACATTTTTCTGAGCGCACACATCCGAAGCACACGCACAGAAAGCAGCTGTCACACAGCATGTAAGTCTTATTGCGCTTAAACTGTCAAATACACACAAGTTTATGTTAAAAAACAAACTGAGTTACAAAAACAGTCGGTTAAGTCTGTGAAGGTAAACAGCTTGGAAAGAAATTGCATGTTTATATTAGATCTGTGTGGCAGCAGCGTAATATACAGTAAATAAATCAATAAATCCACTGCTCTCTTGTCTCCTCTGAGCCTGGGACTCTAAATACTGTTCTGTGCTCGTCAGTGCAGCTAAAGACAGAACAGTTAGCAAGCTTTGCTCGAACTTTCGCCATGGTGTTAGAACTGGTACACCGTTGTCGCTTGTGAAAACACAATGGCGGCATTGTGGGTGGAAACTTGCAGATTAAGAGGTGGTAATGTTATAATAAGATCCCCTTTCTACATCACAGGGGGAGCGAAAGCTTGCAGAGAAAGGCTTACCAAAAAAATTACTGGGTTGTTCTTTTTCACATTTTCTGGGTTAGCAGATGCACCGGGGGCACGATTATAGCACTTAAACATGAAAAAAGGCAGATTTTCATGATATGTCACCTTTAAATGATTCAGTATTTAACACTCCGATATTCTGTAAAAGACATACGAATGGTCAGTTCTGATTTCATGGCGAATTCAAAAAAACAGGAGACCAAAAAACATCGGTAAAGGTTTTCATTTCATAAAGGTTTTCAAGGAAGCTGAGAGCTTCAAAGCACTTGAAAACAGATGCTGAGTTTGCTTTGCTTCTGCCTGACGGGTAAATATATTGCTTGGTGACCATGGTTACACCAAACAGCAGGGTTGTAGAAAGGGGTGTGTCTAATCTGATTGGTTCATTGAAATGTTCTTTATGTGAGCAGTGGTGTGTATATGTGACATATGCAACGTGTGTGTGTGTGTGTGTGTGTGTGTGTGTTTGACTCACGTGTGTGGTGGAGGCTGCCATAAGGGAAAGGCAGCAGTGGGGCATAGAGGGGGCTCTGCGTGTACCTCAGGATGGGATTATGTTCGTAGATGTGTTCTACAACCTCTGGATTGAATTTATTCTCCTGTACAAAAACACCACACATAAACACACATAAAGCAATGCAAGGTCAATTAAACACTTTGATGTTTAAATAAACTCAAGACAGATATATCTGCTGTGTATCATTATATCCCCATAAACACATGACCTCTTTGTTATGGGGTCCGTAATGAAATGATGAAATGATGTTTTATATGGAAATGTTGTGTTTGGGAAAACGGCTGAGGGGGGATGAATGAAAGGGAAACATTTTCAGCTTACAGATGGACTTGACAACCCTGGTCAAGGTCTGCTCTGTGTATGTGTGTATAATGAAAGCTGCTATGTACATTTCAAGGGTGAATAAAGGCAGTTTATGTTTGTTGTGGGATGTTTGTTTATGACATGATAAACATGATATGATAAACATGATAAACCAAACTAAGAACAGTTAGACATGACAAGACCTCCTGCCGTAACCACTATGTGCTGTATGTGTGAGGTTAAATAAATAGTACATACATATATAAACTTAGGATTACAACATTTTCATCAAAACAAAGCTTATTTTATTGTATTTATTGTATATCATTTTAAAAAAGCAATATGGCAAAAATATAGGCTTGTGTCTTTTAGCCAAAACTATATTGAGAATAAAGCACAGCCTCCCTTATCTTATTGTTTAAATATTTAATATCCATGCATATCTTATCTATAAGAGATATATAGCAATCAGCAAGGTCATTTAGGGGTCTGAGCACTTAACACTTCAACCACTGCGGTTTTCACGCCTGTCTGCCTGTCTGTCTGTCTGTTTATGTGCGACCTCAATGGGATTCCGGGGAGTTCTGTGGGCTAGCAACCAGCATCCTATTAATACAGATCTATCCAAGAGCGCCGGCATTACATCATAACAACAGGGTTATTCTGAAGAGCTACTCGCTGCCTTCGAAACTATTTCCAGAGACACGGGATACTGAGGAACACATCTATAAGTGTAAAATCACTAGCCAACAAACTAAGAATAATATAGTGGGGCAGAAAGATGACAGTGGGTGGGGTTTAGATGGTTTACACACAGTGTCTGTATATGTGTGCTATCCTGAACTTGTCTTTAGGAGCTAAGCTGCCATATATATATATATATATATATATATATATATATATATATATATATATATATATATATATATATATATATATATATATATATATACATATACACACACACATACAGCAGAGACAAAAATATATATTATATTATCTTACATTATGCACTATTTTCTAAAATCTGGGTTCAAGATTATTTTTAAATATTTTTGAAAAAGTTTCACATGCTCACCAAGGGGGCATTTATGTGATCAAAAATACAGTAAAAGCTGTAATATTGTGAAATATTATTTGAATTTAAAATAACTGTTTACTATTTTAATATATTTTAAAATGCAATTTATTCTTGTGATGGCAAAGTTGAATTTTCAGCAGTCATTACTTCAATCTTTAGTGTCACATGCTCCTTCAGAAATCATTATAATATGCTGATTTGCTGCTCAAGAAACATTTCTTATTGATGTTGAAAACAGTTGTCCTTTTGTGGAAACTTTTTTCAGGATTCTCTGATTAAACGAAAGTTCAAAAGAACAGCATTTATTTGAAATAGAAATCTTTTATAAATGCCTTTAATGTCACTTATGCTCAATTTAAAGCATCCTTTCTAAATAAGTTGTGTGCATGCAACATTTATAATCCCTTTTGATATATGTTGACATGCTGTCATGTTCATTCATCTCCGTTGCTGCTTGTTCTCTCACCTCAATGTCTCGTATGAGGAGCTGTGTTGGCGTCTCAACCGGCGCTTTGCTGTCTATGACTTTCTGTACAGCACACGCCCAGTGCACCGCCTCATTGTAGTGCTTTGTGAAGAGTCTGTAGCAATGTTTGCGGCCATACACTGTCAGACTCCAGTAACCTGTCACACAAACACACATCAAAGAGGCCCATATTTAGTGCAACTCTTTAAAAAGTGCCATTCAACAAAGTGGAGCAATACAAAAATAGCATCTCCTAACAATTAGGAGACTACATAAACAAAGAAAAGCAAAAAAAAAATAAATAAATAAATAAAATGCAATAAAACATATGGTTATACTGTTTCTGATTAAAGACAAATGTCCTAGAGCTCCAGCATTCTGACAACCTCATATTTCACGTGTCTGACCTGCAGTAAATGTGTTCAGATGTTCTGAGAGAGCTGGATCTAGATCTTTTATGAGGATCTAACTAATAGCTCGTTTCTCCCCTGTTGTTAACTTTGGCAGTCAAAAGAATGAAGCTTTGGTTCAAAACTGAGGTTCAAGACACACCATTTCTTTACAATCTCCACCAATGAAGTCCACCAATCTCTCTAGACTGTTTGGGGGCAAGTATTCGCTCTACACAAGCACTCACAAAGAGCAATATCTAGCAAATAAAATATTTTACAGCAGAACAATGTATATTTGCTGTGGAGATTCATTTCTATGACTATTTCATGGTTACATTCCCTGATATTTCCAGGTTTTTCAGAACCAGTGGGTGTTCTAAAATTTACAGGCCAAAATATTTGGTGTCCACTGTAAACATCTCCGATTTCTTAGGTGAAAATTGTACCTCATTAATGTTTTCATTAACAGATCTGTTTTACTCTGTGGATGAGCCAAAGCATTAGACATGGTATTATATGACAACAGAAGAAACTGTTTCTACCGTGTCCGCTGTGCTGGATAATGAATGACTCCTGACCAACTGCTGCCCTTGTACACACACACAAAGCTATACTACTTTCAGTCATACACACACTTTTATCTAGGAAAGTCCCTAAAGTTAATCTGGGAAAAGTTCAGAGTTTTGTGGATGGTGCTGGTTGAAAGTTTGTGTGTATGTGTGTGTGATTCAGAACTCAAGCTGAATATGTGCCATGTGGACACACACACACACACACACACACACACACACACACAGTATGACTAAGCCTCTGAGTCTGTCTGGTCATTCCCTACCATCTTCCCAGACAACAATGCCTATCGTTTGTCTGCCTTCGTTTCTCTTTTGTTTTTTTTTTATCTTCTCAAACAATCCTGCATTTCATTTCCTCAATCAAAGTCTTCCCACAAGAAAGAATTCACGCCAATGCCGACAAGAGATCAACAGGTCTCACGGCCACTTTGTGCCTGTGATCTGTCCAAAAGATCAGCTTTCTCTGAAAAAAATGTATGTCATGGTGAGTGCAAACCCTAAAACAGTGAGTGAAATATTTTGTTTATATTCCACTGGACTATGAATCCTGGCTCACACCATTTACTGACCAGGACAAAAAGTGACAAACAAATAAAGTCATCCTGGGTTTCTGCAGTTTTTATGAAAACTTTTTAAACACCTTTTTAAGACAAAGTAAAAAAAATAAGGAATAAATTGAAGAAAACAATATATCAATACGTTCTCTAAATGTAAATCTCTAGGGAGTAAACAATGAGTCTATGAAGCACACAATTAACTTCCAACCGATCTCCATCACTGAAAAAAACTAATTACAAACAATTTTCAATCAAAAATTGCTAGTAAATTTCACAAGCAATTACAAAGAAACAGCAAGTAACACTTTCAATTAAACATTACGTTTTAAGTAGAAAAACTAAAATAGTATTTTCTTGTAAAATGTAACTCATCTCCTCGTGTTCATTCATACTGACACAAATTTTGTCAGTATATTTTTGTGGTGTCAAACAATGTTCGAGGAGAGGTTGATTTTGGAATTTCAAAAAAAAAAAAAAAGATTACATGTTAAAAATCACCAAAATAACCTTAAAATCATCACCAAAGTCATGAGAAAACAGAGGATGTGGTTTTAGTTTTATGCTCTTTCAGTGCAAACAGAAAGAACCGCTTTGACTGATACCTTATTTATCCCTAAAAAATTTTTAACTTTTTTTCGGTGCAATCAGGCATAAAACAGTTAAGATATAATTCAAGATATGGAGGCAAAAATGCCCTGTAAGAGTTTTTGTTTTTAATATTTATGTCATGATGGTTAAGTAACGTTAACTTAAAGAGTGTTGCTTTCCCAAATGTCAGCGCGATCGCAAATGAACTGATTTTATACAACTGCTCAACAAACAAGATGCTAGTATTAAGCGTGGTTACATTTTAGTCACATGCTGTCTGTTTATCTCTGTCTCGGCAATGAAAAGTTTTTAACAAAGCTGGAGTAAGACCAATTTTTCGTCTCCGAGCAGCACTGTGTATTTTGTTACTGAATGAATCTGTCTTTTTGATCAAATCATTTGAGTCAATGATTCAGTGGCCATTTCATAAAGACAATCACTAGCTTCGTTTCTAAACGAATCAAACATTTTGAATGAATCAATGGATCACTAATTAAGACGGGGACTTGCTGCCACCTACTGGCGGCTTTAGTGTCATATTTATTTATCCATGACAGCCTTAAACCAACCATCTCAAAAACACACTCGGCAAAATATGGTAATTATTAATATTTAAAAAAAATAAAATAAAATAAAAATACATTGTGTCAATATTGCACACCCCTAAAATAACATAGCATCGTCTTTGAAAAAGTTTTCCTAGATTTTTTATAAATTATATTGTAGTATGTATGGTTAATAATGCATTCAATCACTGAAGCGGAGGGAGTTGCCATGGAAACGGGGCGCAACACTGTAACTGACAAGCGGAGACACCCCGTTAGAACATTGCGTTAGTAGCGCAAAGGACGTGAGTTCGATTCCCAGGGAACACACATACTGATAAAAAAATTTAAAAAAAATGTATAGCCTGAATGCACTGTAAGTCACTTTGGATAAAAGCTTCTGCTAAATGCAGAAATGTAAATGTAAAATGTACTGTACATATTAGTTATACAGAAAAGGCAGAATATTTTCCCTTTAAGTGTGACAAGCTGTTGAACCCCTAAATATACAATCTTGCACACTTTTTCTGAGTGTATGCAAGACTAGACTGTCTTAGTTTAATTGCAGACGTGTTACCTGTCTGTTTGTAGGTGTGTTTATCCGGCCACAGCACTGAACAGAGGGATGTGAGTACTAGCGTGCCCAGTCTGCGAGCATCTCTGTCCGGGCCGCTGCAGTAGTCAAGAGAGTCTGTCGTCAACACAAACCAGAACCTCCTCTGCCGGAGCCAACCTCCCTGTACCTCCCGCAGGAGCCAGCCTGAAAAACAAAACAGAGAAAAAGACCCATATTACACATGATAAATACTGTAACAGACCAATCAAATGAGAATACGGAGATTCCATTTCAAAACCTGACAGAAATGAACGATGTGTCATTTGAAATATCATTCTTTGAGAGCTAGCTCACGGCGCTCATGCAGAGTCAGACGGAGTGATCATGGAAAAAGGCGAAACAGCACAAACCAGCCCGTCCACATCCAGCCGAGAGCAGGATACCAAACCACCACTCACCCAACTTAATAGAGGGTTGTGTTAAGGTCACACTGGGGATAAAATCTCCCTCCAGACCTTCAGAAAGTTTGTTGTCTATGCACAAATGTGTATCAGAGCCAATAATCAAGAAACATTTCATGGGAAAAGTGCTTTTTTTTTAGTAAAACCTCATGACACTCGGACCATGTTACCTATTTTCCGCTGCGGCTTGCAGATGCGTTGCACCTGCTACCTTTCCCTTTGAATATGTGTGTGTGCGTGTGTGTGTGTGTGTGTGTGTGAGAGCCAGACAGACTGGGGGAAGACTGTCTTATTTAGCAGCTCTGCGGGCCAGCATCAGACAGGCTGGCGGAGTATTTGGACCCCTCTACACTAATATTACTCTGCCCTGCTTATTATTACTCATTACATGTGATTGAGTATTATTACCACTCTAGTGCAGCAAATACCGCATAGCACTCACATTTACACACTCTGAGATCATGGACGACTCTGAATAACACACACACACACACTTAAATCTGTGGTCAGCAGCTTAAGTGTTGGTTAACGATGTCTAACTGTCTCAGTTGGTGTGCAGTATATCAGCCAATTTGTGTGTCACCAATAATACTGCAAGCTATAACTGATGCGCGTGTGTACTGGGAACTATGGACTGTTCCTGAAAGTGAGCTAAAGCTGAAAAAAACTTCCTTTGGGCACATTTGAGTTTATACTAAAAATATTATTTGTAAACATGTAGTGTTTTTTAATGCAAAATTTGGTTTTAATAGTAGGTACAGGAGTCACAGATTGATCAATATTGGTATTTCACAACAAATACAAAAAATAATATTGATTATTTTTAAGTGTTAAATAATCGAAGTGTTGTCAACCGATAAATATTGTTTAGTTTCTGGGGGGGTTTTTTTGACAATATTACTTGAATATTACTGTAAATGTAAATTCTGAATGTTATAAAAGTTTACAATTTCAAATAAATGCTGTTCTTATGAATTTTATATTCATTAAAGAATCTTGAAAAAATATCATAGCTTTCACAAAAATATTGACAATAAGGAATTTTTCTTGAGCAGCAAATCATCATATTAGATTGATTTCTGAACGATCATGTGACACTGAAGACTAGAATAATACCTGCTGAAAATTCAGCTTTGCATCACAATATTTTCAAATATAAATAGTTACTTTATAATATTTCATAATACTTTTACTGTTTCATATTATTTTGAATATTTTTGATCAAATAAATGCAGCCTTGGTGAGTATGAGACTTCTTTCAAAAACATTTTAAAAACTTTTTAAAAACTAACTTTTGAACAGTTGCATGTTTATCTGTACACCTGATAATTACCAATAAAGATAAAGTTGAATATTAATATCTCTAAACAATATTGCTTAATTTATCACATGTTAGTCTATTTGGGTTTGTTTATACTAATTACAATTATCTTTATATAAAGACAGTAGAGATATATGGTATGTCCTCATTTAGATGGCTAAGTGTGTGTGTGTGTGTGTGTGTGCATTTTTGTGACATATGAGGACACAAATTTGTATAATGACACGGGTATGACATAGGTATTACAAGGAGAAGGTGATTTATGAGGACATTTCCCTATGTCCTCATTTTTCAAAAGGCTTATAAATCATACAGAATTACTTTTTTTGAGAAAGTAAAAATGCACAAAGTTTCCTGCAAGGGTTTAGGTGTAGGGCAATAGAAAATACGGTTTGTACAGTATAAAAACCATTACGCCTATGGAATGTCCCCACTTTTCACAAAAAAAAAAAAAAAAACATGAGTGTGTGTGTGTGTGTGTGTGTGTGTGTGTGTGTGTGTAGACATTGTTTAGCCTGCTGCACCCTGGTTTATATAGAGGTAATTATGAGTCAGATTTGAGATTAACTCACTACAGATAAAGCTACCAGAGTGTCATAAAGTTTAAAACACAATTCAACCTTTGAGATTGTAATCTACATGCTGTAAGACTGAAACAAGTACAAATCTAATTTACTTCAGATTAAGGATTCCAAGTAACCAGCAGAATAAAAAGGGGACATAATATACACAAATGCACAAATGCATGCAAAGCATACGTTTAATTGTACAGCCATAATGACAAATATGACTTGATCTGGTGAATCAGAGTTATTAAGAAGAAGAATTTCTTCCTCACCCTTCACAAGCACCTCAGGGTCTTCGCCCATCGTCATCTTACTCTTCTGTGTGATGAGACTTCTCTTCTCTTCAGGAACTCCTGACAGACTGAACAACATGAAACACAACACAGACGTCAGCAATGTGCCTACTGTAACCCAGTAAGTACTGTACGACCCCCTCCCCTAGCCCCCAAAATACACACACACACACACACACACACACACACACACACACACACACACACACACACACACACACACACACATATATATATATATATATATATATATATATATATATATATATATATATATATGCACACCCACCCCTTGAGGGAAGTTGGGGTCAACATCACACTTCTGCCGCTAAAACAGACCCCAACATAGCACAAAACCACTTCACATATGCAGACATTTCACATCTCACAAACAAACACAACGCACACACGCACATCCCTCCACCCTCCACCGCCATGGCCAGGCAGGCAGAGCTTTATCGGTCTGGCAGCCAGGGAAAAGACTGAAAATAAACGTGACTAAGAGAAGCCAAGGACACTCGCACGCAAAGAGAAAACTAGGAAGAGCCTAGGAGAACAAGAGTGGTCTAGAGGTACTGACAAGAAAATTGTTGTCAAATAGTCATCACTAAAGTTCATAGGGCCTGGGACAAAAATGTCATGGGTGGGTCCACTTTCCCTCGGGGCTCAATAAATATGCACTATACTATAAAAGACCTCAGTAGGACACTCCTCATCATTTTAGACTTTTTCTTTGGGAATTGTTGCCCATTCATCCAGCAGAGCATTTGTGAGGTCAAGCGCTGATGTTGGAGAAGGCCTTGTAATGTGTTCAATGGGGTTGAGGTCTGGGCGCACAGTCAAGTTCTTCCACACCAAACTCATCCAACCATGTTTTTATGGACCTTGGTTTGTGCACTAGGGCACAGTCATGCTTGAATAGAAAAGGCCTTCCCCAAATTGTTCCCACAAAGTTGGAAGCATTGCTCAAAATGTCTTGGAATGCTGAAGCATTAAGATTTTCCTTCACTTGAAGTTAGAGGCCTAGCCCCTGAAAAATAGCCCATTCCATTATCCCTCCTTCAACAAACTTTACAATTGTCACAATGCTGTCAGACAGGGAATGTTTTCCTAGCATCCATCATTAGACTGCCAGAGAAGCCAGATTCGTCACTTCACAGAACAAGTTTCCACTGCTCCAGAGTCCAGTGGTGGCGTGCTTTACACCACTCCATTCAACGCTTGGTATTGTACTTACTGATTTGAGGCTTGCATGCAGCTGCTCAGCCATTGAAACCTATTCCATGAGGCTCCCGCCGCACAGTTTTTTGCACAGGTATTATTGCCAGCAGAAGTTTACTACTCTTCAGCTATCGAAGCTATCAGCAGAGCGTTTGCAACTTTTACGCACCACGGCTGAATTGCTGCTGTTCCTAAATACTTTCACTTTCCAATAATACCATTTAGAGTTGACCATGGAATATTCAGCAGGGATGAAATTTCACAAATTACTGAGGTTGTTTCTTACAAGAAACAACTCATATCATCATCATCAACATGGATAAAAATCAAGGTGTTAGTGAATGGCTGATTGTACACCTGGACTAAAAGACTCTTGTTAAGAACAGAATAACAGCTTGTAATGAGCAGGTAAAAGATTTGTCAGAGGACGTCATTAGCTAACAAATGACAGATGTTTTGGGGAATGCTGGGAGCACAAGTACCTTGAAGCAGACAGTGATGGATGGATAATCACTCTGATAACACTGGCACTCAGTCTAAAACACACACACACACACACACACACACACACACTTTGGGCTGCAAAGGAGAAACTGAATGTGACAGTGTCGGTTAATCAAATGAGACATTCCTGAATGTTATCTGAAGTCAGAACTTCATTTGCCACTAATTATCTGGACTTGCTTGTTTCTCACCCAAATCAGCCATTTGTTAATCAATCCAATGGAGAGTCCTGAAAGCTCATTTCCTCATGCTGATGCTCTGGAAAAACATCATGGTTTGTAACCAGAGATCAAATGATCATTTACTGGCCCAGTGTCTCTAATGGAAGAGCCCGATCACACACACAGTATGTGTACTTATATTAATATTTTGGACAATATCAATATGCTTATTTTCATGATATGACCGGTAACAAAATGCTGAACAAGCTAAATCAAGCAAACTGAAATAAACTGTTTTATATGCTACAAGTCAATTTAGGCATCACAACATTTTAATGTACAATATGAAAAATTGCTATTCATTTTGAGATTTGCTCAAGATTTATCTGTTATTAACTGTTATCGTTAAATGACGACAAGGGTCATTAAATTTAAGAATACATATGAATATGTACAATTATATGTACAAACCAGTCTTTCTGATTCTGTACTTTGAAGCCTGCCAATCTGGTCTAAGAGTATGTTGCCTCTTCACTGACCTCAGATACGATAGCTGTGTCTGAATATTTTTGTGTTCTTTGAATATCTTGAACCCTATCAGTGTTCTGTACATTTATTTACAGGTCTGTTTACAAGTGTATGCGTGTAATGGAGATGCAGTGGTAGATCCCTGTGGATTTGCATCACTCTCTAATTTAAGTTGAAGCTCAGACGGAGTCGAGAGTTTACAGACATCCATCAGAAAGAGAGAGAGAGAGAGAATGAGAAACAGAGGCAGGCAGCACAAAAAGAACCTGCCAGAACCAGTTCATGGATCAGAGCAGAATCAAGATCAACAATCCAGTTTTAACAAAAAACTTTCTCTGTCCCGCAGGCATGAGAATAACCCTCATCCTAATCTAGACAGCATTAACACACATACACACATAGATAAAATGAGCTGAGGTCTATCTCTGCTAGAGGCCACTGGAATGAGACCAGCATGCAGATACGGACAAACATGCTCTGCTATATAGAGACTTTAGAGGGCAGTAAGATATCTTATGGATGGATATGGGGTATAAAAGTGGAGATGAGCTTTATGACTCATGTCTCGGGGGCTAGAACTGTTTTACTATCTGTCTAGACTATCAGTAAAACTAAAAATGTTTTTTATGAATATGGAGTTGAGAGAGGTCTGTGATGGTGACCTAAAAGGACAGATATTTTGGTGCTAAACAGAAAAACCGGAGCAGCAGGCGATGACTGATCCAGGTCGGTGCACACCTCATTTCACTTAAAGGCTATGGAGTGATATGAAACACTGACTGTTCAGGACATGACAGTACAGGAGCCTATAATACTCAACGCAGAGTGTGCACTACAAAATAGGAACTCACAATCCAAGGCCTGTTTCCAAAAGCAAGCACATGCAGTCCAATGCTGTTTCATGCATGTTGAGTTATTTACACTGTTAAAGAGTTGGATTCTCATGCTAAACATGGCCAAAGTTTCAAACAACGATTTGGACGTATAACAGAGTATGTCTGTGCCAAATACACACTTCCGGGTTTCTTACCAGTTTCGGAAAGTTTTTTTTCGATCATGGCTCTTCATGACGTAATGAAGGGTGGAACTCCTTGTATGGGCATTTCTCCCAGAAGAGCGCATCCATGCACACATCGACCAACACGAGAGCAAAAGCGTCCATCAACGCGCTTCATTCGGCTGCACTGCACAGGACTCGCTCGGGAAGAATGTCTCTAAAGAAGTGTGTTTTTGGTTGTAAGGGAAAGATAACCTTGTTCAGCTTCCCGAAGAACCCAGCGTTACGTAAACAGTGGATGAATTTTGTTTTTCCGGCGCAGCAATGGAGTTTTGCAAGTGTGTTTGTTGATGAACGTTTTATAAACAAGGCCCAGTTCGACGCTGGATTTTTTGCAGTATCGTTTGATACTGAAAGATGGAGCAGTCCCAGCTATAAAAGATCCTGGTCATGATTCAGAACTGCAGACGGTAAGTGAAACGGCATCAAATGTCTGTGTTTTGTTAGCGATTGGCGCTCAAGCGCTCGTCACTCTTTAGCTCCACCCACGGCACGCCTCCAGGAGCTCGGCTGTTTTTGGAAAGAATCGTAAAGCTGTATCTTTCTTTTATAAATATGATAAAACTAAAGACTTTTCGGAGATATGAAGGATGCAGTGTTACTCTATAGCTACTCAATATTAACATGAGATTGGGTGAAACTGTGTGTGTTATGACCCCTTTAAAGTCTGTTAAATTGGAACAACTAATTTTGTGCTTAATGCACTTTAATTGTGTGGAATTAGTTCTTTAGTCCAACTGAAGATATTCTTAAGTATATTCGATTGCGCTAAAGTAGAACTATTGGAAGTATACTTCAGGTGCATTTTAAATATCTTAAATATCTTGCATTTAAAGACTGATATTATACAGAGATACAATCACCCCCATGTCATCCAAGATGTTCATGTCTTTTTTTCTTCAGTAACAAAGAAAGTTTTTTTGAGAAAAACATTCCAGGAATTTTTTCCATATAGAGGACTTCAATGGCAGCCAATGGGTTGAACGTCCGAATTGCAGTTTTAATGCAAGTGAACTAATCATTTAATATTAAGAAATGTGCATTGTACACAAGTTGTACTCCAAATAAAGTTTAATTATAATTTTATATCAGTAAGTCTCGAGTGATATGTCAGAAAATATGTTAACAGAATTGAACTATACTAGAACCATAGATAAAGCAATGGATAGATTATTAGATAGAATGATAGATGGGGGAAAAAAACGATAGACAGATAACTTAAGATAAGAAACATACCATATCCAACTTAAGACACCTACACAGTAAAGAATGGCTCTTGATAACAGAATGGTTTCTAATGGGGCTAAAGAACCTTTGTTAAAAGTGCAGGCATGAACGCAAAACCTTGTTATCTACCCTTTTCTCTGGAAAAATATAGTTAGAGGCTAAAGAAAGCAATAAGAAAGGCAGGAAGTGAGGGTTACAGTAGCTGGCCTTTGGCTGTCTAAACAGCGGTGCCCTTCTGAGTGAATGAGCCACTCTAGATCAATATAAGCACCTTGGAACCCAGAAGCCAGATAACATGTAACAAAATTATGTAGTCAATTACCTAAAAATACAAGCTCCTGATCAACACAAAGCAGGTCACGTCTCACTCAAAAGTATATGTGTACACATGTGCAAGTGAACAAACACACACACACACACACACACACACACACGTGTCAGTGCAGTTATTGTGTGTCTGAACTTGAAATGCCACACCTACACGCGAAGGCACTGATAAAGCGCAGGGTTTGGCGTGGTGTGACTGTTTGATCCATTATATAGGATAAGACTGGTGCACAGTGACATCAGCATGGCAGTACGCCAAACCTTTGCGCCCTGACTCGGCCATTCCTGTCAGCTGTATGAGGGTGAAGAAACTAATACTTGCTCTACAGAAAAAGGCATGCAATGAATGAGCTGCTGCCATTCTGACTGACAAGTCAGTGGTTTTAAATGATGATTCGATCGTTTTTAAACTATTAATGTGTATCATGATGAAGTTATCATGAATGTTTACAGAGTGTGTGGATATGTTTGCCCAAATTAATATTTTATTGCTCAGACACTGATCTGTGATTGCTTAAGAGACTTTATGGAATTTTAATTTGCGTTTCATATAAGTATCAACTTTGTCCTAGATGTTACTCCTACAGTTAATTTGGAGACATAAAAATGTAACTGTAGAACTATAAAATTTGTGAACAGCACAGCTCAAATACTGTAATTCAGTATGGGATGAATTTAAATCCAAAGTGATTTTCAAATTAAAATTTTCCATGATGTGAATAAAATTTGCAAAATGCTAGAAAAAAGGATATGCTCACTTGAGGCGGATACATTTTTTATTTAGTAAGAAGACATGCATAAACTACAATAGAAACACCAAATAAATTCATAGGTAAAGTCATAAGACTTTGTCTCAACAAGCCAAGTAACTAAACAATTCGCAATTTTTCCTATCAAAATGATTGGCTCATTCACTGTTGCTCACTAAAGTATTTACTGTCAGTCGCTTATTGTGCTCTAAAACAATTAATTCATCACATTTAATAAAAGAGCCACAGTGGCTTCCCCAGTGTATACCACTTCCATTTCTATTTTGTGCCAATTTCCCTCCATTTCTATAATGTTCAAATTTCCTAAGAAATGTTTAACACAATTTTCACAGAAAATAACTTGGATGGAAACATATCTATTGCTAAAATCTATTATTTAAAAAATGTCCATTTGCTTTCTATTTAAACTTGTCATGTAAGAGAATCAACTGGGACATTTAGAGGTCTCATTTGTCATTTTCTTTCCGATGTGAGATTTAAGATTGAAATTTATAGACAGATTTGTGTTGTGTGATCGTGTGAGTGAATATGTGTTAGATGTGGAGGCGTGTTTGAAGTTTATGTCTGGAAACTGTAAAGTAGAGGTTTATTCAATAGTCACAGCTGGAATGCAGGTTTGGACTAGTGTAGTGGATCTGTAAAGAGGTGAGGGTTGTGAGATATGTGTGTGTGTGTGTGTGTGTGTGTGTGTGTGTGTGTCTACAAGGTTTCCACAGCTGTCCAATCAAACCCATCCCAATGCTACCTACTGCTGCCCACTCTTTTCCCAGAGTCCACAGCAGTGGCCGCCAAGAGGGGCCTGCGAGTCGACTTCCTGTAAGAGGGAGAGCAGAGCAGGAAGCAATTTGTCACACAGAATTAAACGACAGGAATAATAAAAGGAGGAGAGGAAAATGAGTGTGCCTTTCTCCAAATCTAGACATGGAAGCCTTGAGGGAGAAACAGCAAGAGAGAAATACAAATAAATGGAAATAAGATAAGATAAGATAAAGCAGCCTAGACAACATATTAAACCAAACTGTCAGTCAAGTGGGATGTTGACTTTACTGACACATGGATAGAGACATGGACATCAATTCAACTCATACTAAGATGGTTAAAGAAATTGAGAGAGAAGAAGAAAGAACAGGAAGGACGATTTGGAAGGGAAAGTGGAAAGTGCTGCAGAGAATGTAGCTGTTGTTTGGTGAGAGATGTAAAATGAAACACCCTGAGCACTGATTTGATGAGGGGAAGAAAGGAAAATAAGCAAATCGTGCTTGTTTACGGAAGTGAAAGCAAATTCACCCTGAGAAACCTATGCAGTCCAGCTGCAAAACCTTCTCTCTCCTTACATTCTAAGTACAAATGAAACCTGGAGTAAATGAAGTCCTTTTATAAGCAAAATCAAATTATACAAAGTTATTTTAATATTTTGGGGTCAGTAAAATAACAATTAATGGTTGTATTCAAGGATGCATTAAATTGATCAAAAGTGACAGTAAAGAAATTTATGTTAGAAAATATTTCTATTTCTAATTAATGCTGTTTTTTTTTTTTTTTACTTTCTATTAATCAAAGAATCCTGAAAAAATGTCACCGTTTCAGCAAAAGTATTAACACAAACCATTTCAACCCTGGTAATATTAAGAAATGTTTCTTGAGCAGCAAATCAGCATACATTTGCCTTCACAGGAATAAAATGCATTTTAAAATATATTAAAATAGAAAATAAATTTAAATTGTAATATTTCACATTACAGATTTTAATGTATTTTTGAACAAAGCATGAGGCTTCTTTCAAAAAGTTCAACAAAATCTTACTACAAACATCTAAACTATACTGTATAAAGACTAAAAATACACAGAAATCAATTCACATAATTTTATGTCAGAAACATAGCTTTTTGGCCAGCACAACATGCTTTGAGTTTTTTTCCCTCTCCTCTAACTCCATCTCTTCTTAAACTGTCTATTCATAATAAAAGGCAAAACATATAACCTAAAATTGGTAAATAATTTTATTTCAGTTAGATGTGGTGTAGTTGTGCAGCATGTGAAAAAAAATAGAATAATATTCAAAGCTGAAGAAGACTGATTTGCAGATTTAAGGATAAAGGCGTGAGGTGGCCGTATGAAACCATTTTGTGGTTGAATTGTGAATTCAAATGTTATGTATGTTTTCAGTGGAATAGCGTCATGGAACTGGAAACTCTGGTTGGTAATACTGCCAGGCAGAATGGTTAATATGAAGGCAAAGTAGCACTGTGTGTGTAACCCTCCCTCTCTGACGCTCTCGGTGGCATAAGCTCACTAACCCAAACCAGCTGTGTGGCCCACACTGACAGGAAACTGATAAAAGAAATGGAGGGATGGAGGAAAGGTAAAGAGAAGGGAAACATGTTTTATGTGTTTCTCCATAAATGTCCGCTGAATCAAGGAGATTCTTTTGTGTGTAACTTTTACTGCCAATTCCATGTGACTTACAGTAAAAGACATCAATAGCCTGATTAATCAATGGTTAACACAATCATGATAAAAGCTAATATAACCCAGTTATCCATTATACACTCCCACACACACTTTCTGGATTTAAATAAATCATTGGTTTGTCACAGGAAGACAATATCAGTTTTTAGGCAGCTAGCCTGTGAGGAAAAGGTTAACTGCTAACTCCCCCAATGTCATAGCATTATTAAGACATGACAAACAAAAAAGTAGGCGTTCTTCATTCTTTGTTACACTGTGAGTGCATACTTCTCTCTGTAGTACACTTAATCGCTATAACATTATTCTCTATAGTACACTTGTGGTATGTTGAACTTTAGTCAATAGATGATTGATTTTAATCCAATTAAAATGCAGTGCTGCTTATTTATTAACTATATAAGCAATGTCCTTGCTGGAAGGCCTGCGCACAATTGACCACATGTGTATATGTGTACGCACACTTAGCCATGTTGGAAAGCAAAATTGTCCCTAAAAGAAAGTAAATGTGAAAAAAGCCCTCTGAGGATCTTCTGGGATGCCCTCATTTGGATTTTATTCTAAAAAGTTTTCTTTCAGGGTTTCTAGTAATTTTATATATATATATATATATATATATTTGGGTCAGTTTCTATTAATTATAATTATTAATTATAATAATTTAATTAAAGTTATTAACTAAGACAACTAAGTCGTTGATCTTTTGCGGAGGCGGTGCTTTTCCACACTATTACATCATAGAGTCGTACATTTCACAAGCTGTTGTTTTGGCAGATTGGCTTCAATATAAGCTGTTTTTAGACTAACGAGAAAGATTTTTACAGTACAATGACCTCTTATATGTCAAAAGTTGAAGGGAATTTTGGTTTCTCAGTTCATGACCCTTTAAAAAATAGGTTAAAAAATATTTCAGTCAAAAACAACAACAAAAAACAACTGATTTTAACCATGAAAGTCCAAGCGCTCAGCTGTTAAAACGTGGGAAACACATTAGCACCAAGCTGAGACCTGTCAGGTTGACCCATTAATGGACTGACAATACAGAACAGCTGGCAACAGGAGAAAGCCAAAAATGAACAAAATGTTCTTTGGTTTGAGATTTGAAAAAAAGGCACAAGGAAATAAACCAAGAGCAACAGATACAAAGACAATGCTTTCTTTCGGATATGGTGACTGAGGACAGTATGATGGAGTGAGTCCTTCTGACCTCTGCTAAAAATAATACAGTTTCCTCAAGAATACTGCCAAGACATTCCACATCCAGTCAGCCGAGCGAGACAGAAAGCACTCAGGATGACAGCACGTGTGTGTCTAATCCGCGATGAGACTGAGCGACCTCTACATGCGATAAAAAAGACTGAGTCACTGTCTGGCTGAAGGTTTCCTGCAAATCTCAACCTGCTATAACACACACACACACACACACAAACTTCCTCTAGATTCAAGGATTCACAATCTTGATAATACAATAAAATTACCGCTCATTTGCACTGAGTTTTTGATAATTAATGGTAAAACATTTTTTGTGTGTGTGCTTGATTCTTTGCGCTGTAACACACCTAAAGCTGACATACAGTAGTCAGGCTAGCTCACATAGCATTATCTTACAAGTGGCTGTATAACATGGTACGCTAACTGTGTATATTTCAAACAATGCTGTTCTTTTAAACTTTCTATTCATCAAAGAATCCTGAAAAAGCATGTAACACGGTTTCCACAAGAATATTAAGTAGCACAACTGTTTTCAAAATTTACAATAATAAGAAATGTTTCTTGAGCACTAATCAGCATATTAGAATGATTTCTGAAGAATCATGTGACACTTAAGGCTGGAGTAAAGGCATTTTTAAAAAAAACTGAAGTATATTATATTTTTAAATGTAAAACACAGAAAACACTTGTTTTAAAAAATAATACTTTAACATTTTATATTATATATGTAATAATATTTCACAACATCAATGATTTACTGCATTTTTGATCAAATATATGTAGCCTTGGTGAGCATAAGAACTAATTCTGTATGCTATTTATATCAAAATAAGATGGTATTACCATCTGATACAATCCACAGTACATTTTTGTAAGGATATGTACTGTATGCACTGACAAATCTATCTGTCCAGGTTGTGAGGGAGATGTAGGACAGACACACACACACACACACACACACACACACACACACACACACACACACACACACACACACACATCCTATTAAACATCATTAATGGCTGAACTCACCAGGGTGTGCCGTTGGCTGTGCGAGTGGGCTGAGACAGAGTGACCTCTAGTTGCCCCTGTAAAAGAGAAAGGACAGAACACATGGGCATCTGGCAGGTATTGATCTCTCACTTCCCTTCCAGTAAATTCTGCTAGATATTCTCGAAGGATGTGCAGTACATGAAGAACAATGAGTCTCTTTCACTTCCTTTGTTTCGATATGCTCAACACGCATCATATGGTTCTATTTAGTACTTTAGTTTTGGGTTGCCATGATACCAAAATTTCAGTGGTCGATACCAACTGTAAAAAATGTTTCTACTGTAAACGCCTGTTAATTGGTTAACTGTAAGTTACATTACCATATATGGTGAAAAACTGTAAATGGTTTAGCATCACACTGTACGTAACATTATTGTAAAATTCTGTCAAATGTATGGTTTTTGCAAGTAAAAACTATGAATTACTGTATAATTTAGTGTGAGTGACACAAGTTGGTCTCTTCATTTGTGCCATCAGTAATGCACATCAGGGTGTTTTGTATTACATTTTCTATATACAGTACATTAGTTAATATTTTTGCATTATTTTAGTGTCATATGTGTTTCCCTTAAACATTAAATGAACAAAAAGCCACATTCTGTTAACATTCCAGGTGGAAAAAAAATAGGTTGGTCATGAAACAGCTGGTCTTTAATTATGAATCATTATAAATAATTATGGGTTGGCATTATACCAAAATTCTAATGTCAACATATGGGTGAAAACCTTCAAAGTAACCATCCATTCAACTCCACTGTTGCACAATGTGCTAGCAGTGGCCTCAAAAACTAGCTGTCTGAGATGTTTTGGCCGTTGACACCTGTGCAGATGATTGACAGCATGGCGGGCAATGGTTCGAGGGATGTCAGGATTCTTTAGTGTATTCCTCAGGTCTGACTTCCCCTTCCCCATCTCAGAGCTCATATTTAAGAGGGGAAGACGGAAGGAGAAAAGAGCTCTGGACTGCAGCAGGGGTCCAGGAAAGGTCAACCGGAATGACCTGGAAAGCCTTTGATGTGGCTCAACGTGGCTAACCAAAAGAAAATGTAGCAATTGGTCATAATGGCAGTCAGCCGACTGTATGGTGTTTCATCATTCATAATTGTCAACTAATGATGAGTTAAGTCATGTAATTTGTATGGTAATTGTCAAACAACTGTACAAATACCTAATCCATGCTGTGAGTAATAAGGTCATTTACTGGATTCTAAAAGTCTCCCTTGGTTAAAGAAAACCCCATGAGTTCTGCAGATGTAAACCGGAATGGTACCAAACTGACCACTCTTCCTATTTGCTACATGATACAGTCATGTTCTGAAACTACCACACGCACAAATACACAATCACCTAGCAGTCTAAATTTGGTTTTCCCATTGACCTTTATTGTTCTTAAATTAAGCTAGAGGAGCCAAGCATCACCATTACTGCTCACGCTTAGGGTTACGTATTTGAACAAACTCTTAGGTTGTTGTAACTTTTGTTACAGAATAATTATTTTATTTTCTGAATAGAAGTACATACTAAGTGTGCTGAGAACTTTGTTTATAATTTTAGCCTTGTCACGTCCTCCTGTCGCTGCTTTTCCTTTGTTTATTCTGAAGTAAACGAGTTTTCAACATGACCTCCGTGTAAGCGTTTCAGTTCCACGCACTTTCACTAACATAGGTATTAAACTAGGCCCCCCGCTATTTGATATCTTAAACCACACAGCTTATCAGGAAGAAGGGTGCTATTTCATATAAGTGGACTTACAATTTCAGTAATTTTCACTTGATATCAATGCAGTAAAAACACACTGCACAGTGCTAAAACACAGACATAACACCCTAGCAATCACACAACAGAACAACCTAGAAACTCACAACATCCTAGCAACCATTTAGCAATGCACTAATGACAACCCAAGCAACTGCACAGGAACATGCTAAAAACAGCCAGAACACTCTGGAAACTGCACAGAATCACGCTAAAAACAAACACATACCATAATATTTCATTTTTGTTTAATTTTTCTGGATCTTCCGGTGCAACAGCAGTCTCTGGTGACGTACATTATCAATATGTGGGACTTCTATAATCATAATTGACCTTTGACAAAGAGCTTGATTGACAGGCGATTGACCAATCATAACGCTGAATCCGCCATCTTGTCTGACAAACAAATCAGGAGAGAACAGATCAAATTCGGTGGACTTAAACTTGAAAAATTGTGTGCATTGACGTCTTTCCGCAGTTGAAGTAAAATATGTTCTGATGTTCATACATGCTTATTTCATGCTTCAAGTAAATATGAAAAGACGATCGGTTCACATGCCGCTTGAACCGGGGCGCAACAGCGATCTGTCACGACACATTAAAGAGCCACAAAACGGAATTTATTGTTTGAATTTCTTACAAAATGACAAAATTTGAAAGCTGAGACCTTGTTTCATACCAGAAGTAACCTGGTCCGTCTTGACTGTCGGCATGTTGTCAGTTTCCTCTTTGCTCCACAATGTATTTTTCACTGCGTGAGAACATGATGTGTAGTGTGAGAGCAGCATGGCTTGTCGGAAATAGCAACAGTAACTAAGAGGGCAGTTTTTTTAAAGACTTATTTTTTGCCATTTTTGCCTTTGTTAGGATATGACAGATCAGAACTGACAGGAAGCGAAGTGGGAGAGTAGACAGGGGGCAGGATTGGGAAAGGTCCTCGAATTGGGATTCGAACTTGGGACACCTGTAGTGCAACAGCAAGGCTATCAGCGCCGACAGGAGGGCAGCTTTTGTGAAGGGTCATTGCATGTCACAATGCAGAATAAAAGATATGTTGCTACTTCCGTTTCGCTGGAACTTTACCATTTTTCAGCACTATATTACCAAAAATGTAACATTATTTAGTTTCTTTATAAACCATTTTTGCATTTGAATTTTACAATTTGGCTAACACTTAGTCACTAGGTCATAAACCAACAAACATACTTCTATGAACAAGTGCACTTAGTAACAGCACCTCTTCTGTAGTACTTGGCAGTGAATTCAAACACACAAACACTTAGCAGTCCCGGGCACTTGACTGCTGCATGCAGATCATAAAATTCAAAATAAGGGCTGTTCTTAGAACTGACAAAGACATAGACCACTTTTGTGCTCAATCCATCTACATGCAATACCAACCCAGTTCTCCCCTACCCAACCCCTCTGGACAAACTCTGTCCTGCAGCCAGCACTCAGACCCTTCACACCCACTGGACAGTAAATCAACACTGTCCTTCTCTTCGAACAGATCTGATGTCAGCTTTAGTTTCCTTTCTGTGCTATCTGACATGCATGTTCTTGAGCCTGAATATTACAATAAAAATTCAGTCATTCTCATGTCAAACCTGTATGACTTTTCATTCTCCATTCACTTTCACTTTATAGGCAAAAAAAAAGATTTTCAAATTATCTTTGAGTTCCACAAAAGAAAGTCAGTCATACAGGACTGGAATGACATGAGGGTGATGACAGAATTTTCATTTTTGGGTAAACTATCCCTTAAATGGCATACATGAGGAAGGGACAAAGAGAAACTAACATCAGACATGGAGGGAAACATTTACTGCTTTGAACTGTGTTGCTTCTGTCAACACTATTAAACTAAAACACACACAAAGTGAAGCCTCGAATACCTTCTGGGAGGTGATGGCTAAAAAAACATGTACAAAAGTATCCTGAAAGATTAGTTGGCTCCTACCGTTTTGCCAGCAATTTTCTTGTGAATGGTCCTGTAGTCAATAAAAGCAGTGTTTCGCCATACAGACAGCGAGCACACCGCAATTTGCAATAAATACTGTTTATGAGTGGATTCTAGTTAAAGTTGATTTCCAGGAAAATTACAAAGAGGCTCATTTACACAACCATGTATTTCTACCCACTGAGATGACCATCTGACCCCTGTCAAGCGCCCACCCACTGGCAGGCCCAGGCTGCGGTGCCACGCTCGGCTCGCCTGCAGGTTCCCGTTAATGACTGGTATGCATTGGCTCTGATTCTGCCCTTTGGTCCAGTGACTCGGTGAGGTTTATCAGAATCGATCCCGGCTGTAAACTGACTCAGTCTGACTCCCCCACATCAGCTGTAACTCTAGCCCCCCCTCACCTTGACCTCTTTCACAGACACGCACCTCTATGTGTGTGCGACTAAGTCTGTGCCACTCTGTGGCATCATGTTACAGGGCTCTGGCATGGCCTCGGAGGAACGTTCCGTGCTGGGCTGGGGGCTTCTGAGGGTCATGAGGCTAAAGAGTCAGGAAGACGCTTCTTTTCTTACACAAACTCTTTCAAAGAAACAACAAACATTTCATTTGAGTGTGAAGAAAATATTTTATTTTTTTTTGTTTTGTTTACATTAATAATTATTTCTTATTTTAGGCCATATCTTTTCTTTGTTTTAAAGAGTCACCATTATACTCATAAAAATGTCTAGTTTCCAGGTATCGATCAATGTTTTAATGGGTATAATATACAGTATACACAAACACTAGGACAGTAAGATTATTTGGAACAAAACTATTACTTCTATTCACCAAGAATGTATGAAATTTACCAAAAGAGACAGTAAAGACATTTATAATGTTACGATTACTTTTTAACTTTATATTCATTAATGATCCTGAAAAAAAAAATATCAAAATTTCAGTGTATCAGTGCTGTCAAATCGGTTAATCGCGATTAATCGCATTCAAATAAGTTTGTTTACATAATATGTGTGTGTGTGCTGTTTATATTTATATGTAAATATAAACACACACACACACACACACACACACACACACACACACACGTACATGATTTATTATACATAAAATATAAAAATATGTTACATATATTTCTTAAATATATACATGTATATAAACTTACTTTAAATTGTAATATTTCACAAAGTTACTGTTATTACTTTAATTTCGATCAAATAAATGCAGACTGGTTGAGCACAATTTATCTCTTTCAAAAACATTTACAAAATTTTATCAACCCCAAGCTTTTGAACAGTAGTACAGAGGTTCTAAAGCTTCTAAAAGTATACAAATAACTGGTTGAAAGATCAAAAACAGCAAAATGTAATGCTAAATGCTATTTGAATGTAAGAATGATTGCTGTCAGATAAATATTGAAATATTATTGTATTCTAAGTTGCATGTGACAGGTTTGGCGCTAAATCTATGAAACGCTATCCAGGTCAGCGGCAAGACGCTTCACAACCAGCACGCCACAGTTTACAACTAGAGCTGCTAAATTTAGTACATACACACACATTAACAATGATGGTGTAGGGAGTAGGGAAAGTTGTAAGTCCACTTGGGGAGATGGACTGGCTGAGGTCTCTGGAGTTAGAGGAAGAGTGGAGGAGTGGAGTTAAAAGAGCAGGATGGAGGTGAGAAAGAAGGTAAAAGTGTGTTACAGAGCAAAAGGGGTGTGTATAATGAGACTCGCTTAATGTTTAACCAGGGTGGAGAGGCACCATAAATGTTGGACAGGCTCAGCAGGAGAGACTGAGAGGTGTCATCTCTCTCGCTCTCTCTTCGCCATTTGGTTCCTCTGAGTGGCCCACGCTTCTCATTTATTTACTAATGTGGTGTACGTGCATTTCTTCATGTTAAAGATGTCCTTTTAACCTGTAGGGCTTCAGGCAAAACAACACAGATCAGAGTTCAAATTCAGATGAATTTCAGGAAACCACACATCCGAATTCTTGTTCAATGTCATACGTTCCACTACGAACCATTTCCCAAGACATATAAAGAGTTCACAGCACTGAAAATGAGTCTGTCTGTTTCACATAATATCTAATAAAGCTTAATCGGGGGACTCAGTCGGTTAGGAAGGCTGGGAAAGGTATGGCATGTGAGCAGGACCTCTGGCAAAAGCGTTCCAGGATGAGGAGCAGGATGAATCATCCGGGCAGGAGATGCTGTGATGGGTTCGTTCCGTGGCTCACTTCCGTTCCTGTGTCCCAAGAGATGGGGTTGAGTAAGTGGGCGGAAATGCCACTGCTCTGCCAACCACGGGCCTCTGGAGCAGATGTTCGTCTGTGTGCTTTTTGTTTTTTTCTATGCTTCTACCCTGAGGGGACTTTTAGGGACAGGCAGGATTAGCCAAACAAAACAAACTTCATTTACTTTTTTTAATTTTCCGAATGGCCTGAAAGACCACCACTTTAAATTTTTATATTGAATTTCAAGGTATCATGCAATCCGTTTTTATGTTTATGTAACAGTTTGTCAAAGTTACTGTGTGTTGCTGGGAAACTAAGACTAAAAAGTGAAAACAAAAGGGGAAAAAACCAAATGTAGCGTTAATGGAAAATCGGTTTATTTTGCCCTTTTCGCTCCAACAAAAACAACAACAAAACATTAAACCTCAATTTAAACCTGCATAGCGCAAGATTTTGGCTCACCGTAGAGGGTGTGTGGGAAATACCATCTCAAAGCTCTGTGGTTCTACCGTTATACATTAACAGCACTGAGTCTGTGCCAGAAACTCCTGCCAGTTTGTGTTTCTTTCCCAGGATGCTCTGCTCCTCACCCCAACAGCTGCAGTGGGCGGGTGTCCTGGTGTCATAACATCTTCAAAGCACAGCGTGAATGTCAAAAACAAAAAGAAAGAAACTTCTGTGTCTCCTAAGAAACATGGAAGAGTGAAGCAAGGGATGTTCATCGCTCTAAAATGGGAGAGGGAGAAGAGCAAGAGCAAGAGCAAGAGCAAGAGCGTGCAGGACAAACAGAAGCGCTCTTTCAGCTCGCCCGCTGTCTGTTTGGCCAGCTTGATTGGGGAGCGCTGCTGACGTCAGAAGAGCAGATCCCTGAACCAGCATTGCACCGCGGCATGCTTGCTATTATAAAGGCTTTAAAGGAAAAGCTTGTCACCTTCATGTCATTTCAAACCTTTCTTCTGTGAAATACAAACAAAAGATATTTTGAAGAATGATATTGGACCTCTTTGACTTGGACAAAAAAACTGTTGAAACATATCTCTTGTGTTCCACAGAAGAAAAAGGATTCAAGTTTGGAACAACATGAGGCTGAGAAAAGCATTAAAGTTAGCATTAAAATACAAAGTTATAAGCCTGAATATCAGCTTTACATATATTGTAGGACAAAATGTAGGGTTTGTTTCAGCATAGATATAGTACAGATGTACATGTGAGTTAAAAGTGGATCTGTGGAGATGATACATTCAGCTGCAGTCTCCTGTGGCACAAAAAAGGACCGTTAACAGTCGCTGCAGAGAGGAAGTATACAAACACACACGTCTGTGGGGTCTGACCACCTGCTTGAGTGTGTGGCGTACAGAGGGTTGGGTGCAATGGAGGAGGTCTTTGTGTAAACACGTCAATGGATGTTTCCGGAGCGGGCTTTCCTAGACTTCAGCCAAACCAGGCCTCTCTGTACCCTCCATGTCTTCCAAGCATGCATTTCCTCTTCGGCAATAATAGTTGACAGTGAAAGCCCAACTTCTATAAGTATCTGGTTTTTAGTTTGATTTGGGTGAAAAGGTTGCTAATACTTCATCAAAACAGAGCAAAAAATCATCAAGCAAAATGGATAAATTGATAAATCATAATAAAAGTTCAGGCTCTGTATGCCCTAAAACAATGACTCAGCAAATGGGCACTCATATTACAATAGCCATTCATATAGTTAGAGCTGATTATTAAGACTTTAAAGCTGCTTCATTACTGTATATGCGATACCCAAAGATGTGGCATGCACTCGGTTGGCTATGTAACATTATCTAATGGTTACATCACATACTGGAGACTGGCAGTGTTCAGTGGATCAAGTTCATCAAATTTGCCTTTTTTTTAAAAATAGGTGTATGATGGCCCTGGGGAAGAGGGGGATGCATTGACCTATTAACCTCCTATATTCTACCCCCATTACCCTGACACAGAAATCATTCACAGAGCCATAAATGGGTTAATGGCATAAGACTTCAGCAAGGAAATATGGGGATTATTGATCTCAGGGCGATCAGTCCATCCAGGATGGATGGAGTGGGGATAAAGGGAGTAGGGAGAGATAAGAGGTCAGTCCATAAGAGACTGGCGCAAAAGGTCCCTTAGGCTGTTTCTTATTGATTGGCCTAGTGGATTTGTGTGTAATACAGTTTCACAATATGTGACTGATTAGAAAACCAGTGGGTGTCTCGTAAAGAGTGTGTGTATATGTCCAGACATATCAATATGTCTTTATACCCGCCTATCAGAGAACTGATATGAACTGTAGACAGTACACTTGAGGTAAGCCAGCATTATGTGGGTGCTGGGTCATAATGGGGTGTGGAATACTTTCAGATGTAGGCGATTAGCCATCCCAAGAAGTACACAGGGTCTACTGAGTGTGAGATGGAAATATTTCTGCTTTAATTCAGAAATGCTCAAAACTGCCTTTGTGTGAGTGTGAGAAAGGCTCGCTGGCTATTGAAAAACTCATTTAGTGTACAAAAGGGGATCAATACCAGAGATTTTACTGACAGAGGAGCCATTATTAAATATTTGATTATGCGGATGTGTTCAGTTGCACAGAGGCATAAAATAAATGGGGAACCTGAGTGCTGGCTCAGCTGAATGTCCTTCACTGTTCATTACATTTCACAAGAACCCTTCATCTCTTTTCTTCACTATGATTTGTGCCTTCCTTATTTAACGCACATGGGCTAATCATGAAACACCTCAACAATAAAATCTTGTGCGTGACAACAGTGGAATACTTTTGGATGTACAATTGCCTTACAAACAACGGACAATTACATATTTTATAACTACATATTTTGACATTCATGGTGTCCCTCTAACAGGGTTGCTAGAATTAAAAAGCTCTCAAAACCATATTCATAGTGAGCATATGTATAATGGCTCACAAATGATACCTTGGGAGCATTGGTATCTTAGCATGCAAACCCAGAGCGCTTCTCTTTGATTCTCAAAATATGACCAGAAAAACTAGTTTTGCTAGAATAACCTTGGTGTTCTTATCACACAGTATTTCCAACACTTAAAACTGAGAAATCAATACAATCAATTCGCACATGTCAGTGCTTTAAAAAATGTCTGTATATGTCTGTAATGTATGAATATTAAAAAATTGATTCACTTTTGAGCATTACAGTATACACATGTAAAGAGTGTTTGAGAATGACTGTGATTATGGTATTATATTGTATATTATGGTAATATATTTGGTAATCATTTTAAAAGCTTTTCCCAGTTTTATTGTTGTGATTATTTTTTTAATGATTATTTGTACTTCCTTTTATGTAAAGCACTTTGAATTACCACTCTGTATGAAATGTGCTATATAAATAAACTTGCCTTGCCTTGCCTTGCCTGTATATACAGGTGCATCTCAATAAATTAGAATGTCGTGGAAAAGTTCATTTATTTCAGTAATTCAACTCAAATTGTGAAACTCGTGTATTAAATAAATTCAATGCACGCAGATTGAAGTAGTTTAAGTCTTTGGTTCTTTTAATTGTGATGATTTTAGCTCACATTTAACAAAAACCCACCAATTCACTATCTCAACAAATTAGAATACTTCATAAGACCAATAAAAAATGACTTTAGTTTTCAAAAAACACAATGGACCAACACCAGCAGATGACATTGCACCCCAAATCATCACAGACTGTGGAAACTTAACACTGGACTTCAAGCAACTTGGGCTATGAGCTTCTCCACCCTTCCTCCAGACTCTAGGACCTTGGTTTCCAAATGAAATACAAAACTTGCTCTCATCTGAAAAGAGGACTTTGAACCACTGGGCAACAGTCCAGTTCTTCTTCTCCTTAGTCCAGGTAAGACGCACAAGAGGAATACGACAACTGTAGCCAAATTCCTTGACACGTCTGTGTGTGGTGGCTCTTGATGCCTTGACCCCAGCCTCAGTCCATTCCTTGTGAAGTTCACCCAAATTCTTGAATCGATTTTGCTTGACAATCCTCATAAGGCTGCGGTTCTCTCAGTTGGTTGTGCATCTTTTGCTTCCACACTTTTTCCTTCCACTCAACTTTCTGTTAACATGCTTGGATACAGCACTCTGTGAACAGCCAGCTTCTTTGGCAATGAATGTTTGTGGCTTACCCTCCTTGTGAAGGGTGTCAATGATTGTCTTCTGGACAACTGTCAGATCAGCAGTCTTCCCCATGATTGTGTAGCCTAGTGAACCAAACTGAGAGACCATTTTGAAGGCTCAGGAAACCTTTGCAGGTGTTTTGAGTTGATTAGCTGATTGGCATGTCACCATATTCTAATTTGTTGAGATAGTGAATTGGTGGGTTTTTGTTAAATTTGAGCCAAAATCATCACAATTAAAAGAACCAAAAACTTAAACTACTTCAGTCTGTGTGCATTGAATTTATTTAATACACGAGTTTCACAATTTGAGTTGAATTACTGAAATAAATGAACTTTTCCACGACATTCTAATTTATTGAGATGCACCTGTATTTAGTTACTAGTAAATAATCCAGTAGTGACAATTAGTATCCTTTCAAATTTCACTAGTAATAACTATTCGTTTTATTACTAGTGTTGCTATGGTGTTGCTAAATATTGCTGCTTATTCATTAGATACTAGTACTTATACAAATAGTAACTAATAGCTATTCAATAAACCGCAAGCACTTATTCTTTACATGAACACTGGTTCCTTTACTACTAATAATTAATTTTATTAGTTCTGAATAAGCAAAACAACCACTGAATGAGACAAGTAATAGCTAGTGACACTTAGGATAGATACTAGTGTCTAGATAAATATGTACAACTATAAGTACTAAGCAGGACTAGTTACTAGTAAACACCCAACAAAAAGTTCTTGTACCAAATGAAAAGGTAATGGTAAACTGGAATAGGTATCTGCAATAACTAACGTTAGCAATACATGCCAGTTGGAAGTGAATAGCTGAGATCTGAACCACACATCCCCATACAATTCAATGGGGAAAAATTACAATATGTTACTTGATTTTACTTCAAAACAATAAAAGTTACTTGTTATGTATGTGATCATGACTAGTGAAATAGTAACAAGTATATAAAAAATAAAACAAGTATACAAAAATACTGTTACATTTTCAAAAAAAGTAAAAGTGGCATCAGAACAGCTATTAGCTAGTTTAAACTACACAAATGACCCATACTGGATATCATACTGTGCTGTCTAGGTAGTCAGCCAGCTTCCTAGGTTTTGCGACACAGCTGTAGTTTTGTCTACATACCCGTCCCGTGTGTGTGTGCTCGTCCTGATTGCGTAACTCAAAAGACTCTTCCTCCTCTTTCTCCCCATGATCCCGAGCCAGCAAACTGAAGCCTTGTCTGCAGCACACAAGCCAGCAAAGTCCCTGCAAAGGCATTCAAATCACGGCGTGTCGCCCAGTTTCTATCCGTAAAAGTCCAGAGATGTCCACCGTCCTGTCGTGCAGATGGGACAGATGGAGACTGTCTAGTCGCATGAAGCGGGCTGATCCGCGAGAATAAACTCCTCGATTTTGGTTGGGACACCTGACAATACCGCGTTTTATCACGCGGGATGTATCCAAATACGCGTCCAACTTCCGAGAAAAACTGATATGATAAAAGTGCTTTTTTTTATCCCACGGCTACTTTCAAACAACGCTTCTTATCGCCTTCTGTCGCGCCTCTGATTCTGCGGGACATGAGCTTGCAGACTCTTTGAGAAGCGTGAGTGAAGGGGCGGGGCGAATCACCCCATGCGCTAGGATTCGCAAGATGATTGGATCACCACGCACACGCCCAGAACACGCCCCGCCCACTGCCTGGCTCGCTGCACATGTGAAGTAGGCGTTTCAGGAAATGGAAGCGAATCGTAGATGGGATCAGAAATGTTTAAGTCTTGTTGTAAAGCAACAACAAATGTGACCCTAGACCACAAACTTGAAACTGAGATTTATACATCATCTGAAAGCTGAATAAATAAGCTTTCCATTGATGTATATTTGGATAGGACAGTGTTTGACCTAGATACAACTATTTGAAAATCTGGAATCTGAGGGTGCAAAAATATTGAGAAAATCACCTTTAAAGTTGTTCAAGTTAAGTCCTTAGCAATGCATATTACTAATAAAAAATTAAGTTTTGATATATATATACGGTAGGAAATTTACAAAATATCTTCACAGAACATGATCTTTACTTAATATCCTAAAGATTTTTGGCGTAAAAGAAAAATCGATAATTTTGACACATACAATGTATTGTTGGCTATTGCTACAAATATACCCGTGCTACTTATGACTGCTTTTGTGCTCCAGGGTGGCAAATGTCAAATCCCTGTCATTTAAACTTAGGTTCAAATTTAATTATGAACCTGCCTGCACTCTTTGCTCTGTTTACTTACTTAATTACTACACATAAGAACTATTTTCTAGGTTTTACCCAACTCTGTCCTTGTCCAAACTAGGATGTCATCACAGAAAGGCTATCTACTTTGAATGGCAAAGTGAAATTCGCCTTCTATTATTTGGATAGTGCTGGGACGTGGAGACTGTGCAGTTGTATTATCAAGTTAGTGTGAAGTTCTGGGTAAAGGGGTGAATGAGCACTCTGTGTTTTGTGTGTGTGTGCTGGGGGGTAATGTAGTCTCCTGAAACACATTATGTGCCTGAATGGAAAGCAGATGGACTCCTTTATTCCAGGAAACTCCTGTCACGAGAGGCTCTGAAGAGAGGGAGACAGACAGAGAATGAGGGGAGAGGGTAGAGCACCAGAAACACTTTTTTGTGTGACTTCCAAAAGGTCTGATGATCCCTCTTCCTCTTTATTGTCTTGTGCAATGTCGGTTTTCTACAATTTTTTTTTTCTGTCATTTATTATATTTTTATGACTTAGAAAGCAAATGACTCCTTGTGGACACCAAACAAACATCACTCATTTTCATTTAGTTTTATTGTACCTATCTTCCAGGAAATAACTGGTCAGATCAGAACTGTTAGTATGAATCAAATAAATCAGTCTGAAAACTGAATTTAAATAGCTGAGAGATTAATAAAAAGATCAAAAGAAAGATCAATAAAAGTAACCATAAGTTGTGTAATAGTTCATAAAAATGTTTCCTGTTCCTGCTGAACTGCACTGATTTGCTGGTCTTAGCTGGTTTAAGATGGTCTGCCAGTGTACACCTAAGATCAGCAAACCAGCTTAGGTTTAAGTTTTTAATTTTTTTTTATTTATTTATTTATTTTTTTTGCAGCAGGAGAATACTTGCTGTCAGCCATTGGGCTAACAAAAAGTCCCTTTCTGTTCCTTGTTCCCTTGAAGTCCCTTCCCAAAACCATTGGTTGTGCCATTGCTAGCAATATTTTTGAAAGAAGACTCTTTTTTTTTTGGCTCATGAAGGTTGCATTTATTTGATCAAAAATACATTAAAGCAGTATTGTTAAATATTACTAGTATTTAAAATAACTGTTTTCTGTTTTAATGTATTCTAAAATGCAATTTATTCCTGTGATGCAAAGCTGAATTTTTAGTAGCCATTACTCCAGTCTTCAGAGTCACATGATCCTTCAGAAATCATTTAATATGCTGTTTTGAAAATTTTGTTACAGGATTCTTTGATGAATGGAGAGCTCAAAAGAACAGCATTTATGCAAAAATAAAATAAAATAAAATAAATAAATAAATAAATATATATATATATATATATATATATATACACATTTTATATATATATATATATATATATATATATATATATATATATATATATATATACATATGAAACTAAATATATGAGACAAAATATCATGACTTTTGATCAATAATAATGTGTCTAAAAGTATTCATTTCTAAAAAAAAAAAAATACTGGCCTTAAACTCTTGATCTTCATAAAATAAATGGCTTATGCAGTTGTGTATTTAATCATCGATAAATTCCAAAATTCTCCCCTAAAAATCCAATTTTTAAACAGAACTGAGTGCAAACACAACTTGATAATTTTTGATAATTTCCTCAATGTGCGTTCATAATTTTTACCATTTGTGTCTTAAAGCTTAATTTTTCCATCACACACATTGTCAGTCTTTCCACTCTAATCCTTCTTTTCCTGGAGTCTCACACAGAACCCAGCTCACTCACTTACTCACTCATGTACACCCATAAATCACGCTTTCAAAAAGCACACCAAACACACTCTCTCTCGCACACATTCATGCAGATTACACATGATATTTTTCAAGGCCCCTCTGTGCCTGCGCTCCCTTCGCTCTCTCTCTATGCCTTCATTTCCTCTCGTTTGCTCTGCTCTGCTCTCTGCTGACTCTCTCCACGCATTCATCATTCTGCAAGCTGGCCCTGGTGTTTGTCTTTAAGTCTTTAAGTGGCTTTACCAAACACACAAGCACACAAACGCACACACTCGTGCAGGGTGCTAGCTAGTGTGCTGTCCAGTAAAAACCCCCTGCTTGGCATCTCTTCTTCTCTATCAGTCAGTTCCTCGTCCTCTCTCTTTAACAGATTACAGTATCGTTTTCCTCACGGCTTATACCTCTGCTTTTCTCTCTTCTCATCTTCCTTGTCATGGCACTTCAGACCTGCCTCCCACCTGACCTGCTCCTGGAACAGATGTTTTATTTTTAGAGCACTGTCTCTCTTTCTCCCTCTCTCTCAATCTCTCTGCCCACGCTAAGAAGAAAAAGGGAGTCTTGTGTCTATATATGGCTTGTGAGAGAGTGAGGTTTTCAAGAAAAAACAGACTATCATTATCACACCCATCTTTTGTCTCTGAATACAAGGGAGTGAGAGGAATTTGACCACGCTGATGTTTTCAGTTTTCTGCCTCATTTTCACAAAACAAACCCTAAATCTTCATTTGGGGCCCTTTTTCTGTTTTCAGTCTTGATGCCACAGTCCGTTGTGCCTCCACATCCTCACAACTGTTCAAATGTGCATTTTACAGCTTACAATTTTTGAAACATTCAGATTGAGGAAACCATTTTATATAAAAAAATGACCAAAAATGACTGAAATGCTTGTAAGGGCTAAACATTAATAATATCTGAAAATCAGAAACTTTATTTATTTTATAGATGCTTTACAATTTACAGGGACATATTTAGCAAATAGTTTAATATAACTCTGATTGTATTTGTCTGAAAGAAGAAAGTCATATACACCTAGGATGGCTTGAGGGTGAGTAAATCATGGGGTAATTTAAATTTTTTGGTGAACAATTGCTTTAATGCTGTTATCTGATCAGAGAATTCTGCTATTGACCTGTCAGAATGAAGCATTCCATAAAGCAATGTTATTATTAAAAAATGTCCTGGCTCTTCCAAGCTTTATAATTGCAGTGAATGGGGGAATTTGAAGCCCAAAAAAGTGCATCCATCCACAAGTATCCGGGGGTTCTTAAGAGGCCTCCTAAAGAGAAGCAATGTGTTTGTGTAAGAAAAATATCCATATTTAAAACTTTATAAACTGTAATCTCTAGCTTCTGCTAACTGTTGTATGCATGTTCACAAGAGAGTGGTGTTCCAGCGAATGACGTAGGCGTAGCGCAAGCTCCTGTGAGAAGTGACGAACACGGAAGCGGAGAGGAGAGAGCAAAACAAAACACTGGTCATTAATTAGGATTTGCAAAGAAAAATGTCTGAAGATTTCGATATAGGCCAAGAGGAGACTGGTTTTCTTTTGCTGTAAATAAAACTTGGTTCTCGCGAGACTAGTATATTCTCACTGGAACTTACACTACACCTACATCGTACGTCATCCACTGGAACACCACTCTCTCGAGGACACGTGTACGTCAGTAAACGGAAGCTAGAGATTGTGGTTTAGAAAGTTTTAAAGATGTATATTTTTCTTACACAATTGATTCGCTTCACTTCAGAAGGCCTTTATTAACCCCCCAGAGCCATGTGGAATATTTTTTATGATGGATGGATGCACTTTTTTGGGCTTCAAAATCTTTGTACCCAGGGCTCGGTTATCCTAATGGGCAACACTGCGGGGCCCCCGAGACAATTCTCTTTTGCGTTTTAAATGTGGTTGCTAACCATTCTGTATAATACGGAATCATCCTGTATTTAAGGCATCAGTTTTTCCCGTATTTGCAGGCATACGCCGCATGACCACCTAGACCAGGGGTGGCGAATGTCGGTCCTGGAGAGCCGCAGCCCTGCAGAGTTTTGCTTCAACCCTAATCAAACACACCTGAAAAAACTAATCAAGGTCTGAACGGTTACTAGGAAGCTAAACGGTTACTAGGAAGCTTCAAAGCAGCATTAGCCCAGGGCCCCACAAAGGCTTAACACGGCACTGTTTGTACCTTCAATATTACACTAAAGGAAGTTGAAAATGTAAAAAAGCATAACAGGACCCCTCTAATGTTTAATTGCATGATTTGAATTAAAATCGTGAAACCTGGAGTCAGATTGACATGAAATCTTGCAAGAAATTATTGTATTATAGTTCGTCTTTTTTCCTCCTGCTTCAAATTTCCTCTCTCTCTTCATGACTTGCACTCAAGTCAGAACTTGGTGTAATTGACGTTTCCTGTGTATGAGGTCGTTTTAGGCCTTAAGGTGTTGATTCTACTTGAGAAATGGGATAGAGTCAATCCCTGAGTCAGCGTGACGATAGACAGACACCAAACTCATAATATTCATCCCCCATGAACTGCTTGTTCATGATTACACTGTCTCTTTCTCTTCTTTTGTTGGTATGCAGCCTTATTCTCCAGACTTTTTTCTTAGTTTATTTGTTCTACTGGCTTGTCTGAAATGTGGCTGAATAACGCATAGCTGTAGAAGTCAGAGGTCACCCAAAGCCTTGTAAATCTAAGTCGAGGACATCACAAATGACCACCATACAAACATTTACTATACTGTGTCATGGTAGAGTTGTTAGAAGGATATAGTGCTGCCTTTAGGGCAAATTTTGTGACACTGGTGCAGTTGTATTTTTATATTTGAAGTATAACTGCAAAAGAAATGCAAGCTGAATGAAAATGGCAAAGTAAAGGGAGATTCAGAGTAAAGACAAGGTTTATATAATGTCTGTGTTTGGTTTATTAAAGGTTATTACTGAGAAGGTTTGCTCACATATAAGTGGCACCAAACAGCACAAGCTGCCTCGTAAATGAATACATTGTGAACTTTGAATGAATACATTAAACTTTTCTGGGCAGAATAGGAGAGTTTGAAGGTCTGTTTTCAGTGCCTCAGAGAAAAAGTAAAAAAAAAAAAAAATAATAATAAAAAAAGTTAGTTAAGAGATGAAGTTTAAAAAAAATAGTCACATTATGAGAAATAAAGTCACATTGTGAGAAATACAGTCAAAAGTCACAGTGTGAGATACGCTATCACATTATGATATATACAGTCACATTTTGGAATATAATGTCACATTATGAGATATAAAGTCAAACTGTCAGATATAAAGTCATTTTGAGATATACAATCACACTGTGAGATATAAAGTCAAAAGTTACATTGTGAGATACAAGCTCAAATATGAGATATGAAGTCACATCATGAGATAATCACGAGGCTGCCAGATTTGATGGTTTGGATCTTGCAATCTGGCAACTCTGAGCATTTTAAATGCTCATGAAAGCTGTCTACAGTAAATGAAAAGTGTTTTCATAATAAATGACCTGCAGGCCTGATTAAACCGTAGGAATTCTGAATCCAGGCTCTGGCGCATAGTTTGCAAATGTCTCCTTTAAGAGAATCAGTGTATTTGTATATGACTCGCTCTTTTTTGTTTTTCTTTCTGTGTGTATGTGTCTTTCCTTCTTTCTAAATCTCTCTGGAAGGAGGGGTGTTAGGGAGAGGGCACATAGGAGAAAAAATATTCTTTCCATAAACTTCTGACCTCTCTTCCCAACCCCCTCTCATCTCCCTTCATGGTCTCCATTACTCTATCTTTAACCCTGGTTCCTCCAACTCCCCCCAAAAAAATCCCAAATCCCTGACAAAAAACTCTCACAGCCCATTTAATTTCCATAAAGTGCACTGTATGTGTCCCTTAACCATCTCCCTTGTGGACACATTCTGCTGCTCTTTTACAGGAAGTTGTTGTTTTACTTGTGAGAAAGAAAGCAAGTGCCTCTCTTTTTGTTCATGTTAACGCCATTCAAAGCAAACCTCCTGGTATTTCCTTCTGCAAAATGTTTCTCTTATGGTCACAGCAGTGACAGAACAGGATCTGAGACACTTCTCGGCTATCTGATAGTAGCTGATTTCTGTCCATTGTGAACTGGCCTAGAAAATTAAAGGAGAAAGGAGGACATAAACAAAAGCAGACCTTATCATGTCTTGCATCAGCGTCGTACAACAATATCCAGGAAGAAAGGCGCAAATCTGTGAATTTATACACAAGCACAGGAGGAATAAGACAAAACAATGGCAAAGCAAAACAAGCAGCAAGAAAGATCCAGTATCCAGATGCCCTCATACTGCACGGTGTATGCACACTAAAGAGGGAGAAAGATAAGACCAACCTCTTCTCTTCTCTTCTCTTCTCTTCTCTTCTCTTCTCTTCTCTTCTCTTCTCTTCTCTTCTCTTCTCTTCTCTTCTATCTTCTCTTATACTTGATACTTCTATATTTTAATTTGACTGTATCTCCTTGTTTGCTTTATTATTAAAGGAATAGTTCTCCCAAAATGAAAAATTTGTCATCATTTACTCAGCCACATGTTGTTCCAAACCTGTATGAGTTTTTCTCTTATGTTGAACATAAAATAAGATATTTTGAAGAATGCTGGTAATTGAACAGTTGTTGACTTCCATTTCTTTCCCTACTATGGAAGTCAATGGGGACCAGCAACTGTTTGGTTCTTCAAAATTCCTCTAAATATCTTCTTTTGTGTTCAACATAAGAAAGAAACTTACACAGGTTGGGAACGACATGAGGGTGAGTAAATGATGACAACATTTTCATTTTCGGGTGAACTATTCCTTTAACTCTCTTGTTAACTGCAGGCCCAGACTACAGGCCCAGACAAAATGTGGAGAAAATCTGTGGAATTCACCATTTAAATATGGTCAAATAGTTTAAACTTAGCTGACAGTACTAAACTCTTGGCAGCTAAAAGTACAGATGCACTGATATTAAAATTCTAGCCAATACCAAAAATTATTTTCTTGTTAAGAGCGAAACCGACACTGACAAATGACTGCAAATAAAATGATATACTAATTAAATTATTAGTAATTATGTATTGTTATAATAACATTATATGTAAAATAAGGCATCCACAATCCTCTATATCAGCTGAAAGACAGTATCTTTAATATCGACTGATAGAAAACATTTTTAAAAATCTCTAATGATACAATAACCAATTTTACCATTATATTGTACATTCCCTGCTAAAACATAATTAATTAGCTGCAATATGTAATAAACTATCACTCAAGTAGGGATGTGTAGAACTCATAATGCTTCTGATATGCTGTAGGTAGCTACATTTTATTTCACAATTCTGTTTGAAAGAACCTGTTTTTAATACAGCATAATGTGTCAACTAGAGTGAAAATGCAAGCTTATTTTCTTTTTCATCCAAGCTTCAAAAAGCTATAAATTACCTTTATAATATTTCTAAAAGCATCCAAAATCCAGTATATTTATGAGCATGTATTTACGTTCATTTACATGGTGTATGCGCTCTTAAAAGAGGCTTTCTTACAGGTTTGCGTGTGAGCAGAAGTGCACGGCCCGTAACTGTAGGGTAGACCCACTGGTTATTAAGAGTTAAGGAAGGGTGGGCAGTCATCCAGAGGCCTTGCTCTATATATAGCCTCTAGACTGTGTGAAAGTACTCAGAACTCGTACAGAGCTGCCAAAATCCCTGAACTTGTGTGTGTGTGTGTGTGCACGTGTGTGTGTGTGCGTGTGTGTGTGTGCGTGTGTGTGTGTGTGTGTGTGTGTGTGCGTTTTGCATGCATCTTTATACATGTGACAAAGTATTAAACCATGTCTGTCTTAAAGAAAGATTTCAACTTCAATGTGCAGTAGGGGTAAGGAAAAGAAAAAGGAAAGAAATGATTAAATAACTGAGTGGAAATCTGTGTGTGTTCCCAGATATAACTGTGCTGTGATTTCATATGCATAAGGCATCAGAAAAAGCATGGCTTGCTTTGCTTTAGGGAAGGGTGGAAGCCACAGTGAACAATCATAGAAACCTGCAATTTCACCCCAAATACACACACACATACTCACATTAAAAAATATGGGTGAATGAAACCTATTTCAGTATTGAGGTGGGACCGAACTGTTAACCATCAGACCAGTGTGTCGAATTTACAAGCTAGTGTAGTCAAATGCCTGAGCAATTATGACTGTTAATGAAAGACATTAGCTTGCTGCTTAGCCTGCAGACACGCACACAAGGAGACGTATGCAGACATCGACATATACGCACATTCATATTGTATGTTTAGCTGTGCACGCAGTCTTTCGCAAAGATACAGACGGGGCAGCCAGGAATAAGAGACTGTGGGTCAAAGGGTTGGCAGGGCGTCCACATGCTCGCTGGATCAGTTTGCGCTTGGAGAGTTCAGTAAAGCTTCCAGCACACACAGACAATCACATTGCACATACAATATACAGTCCATTTGTCATATTAACGCTTTTACAAAGCTTTAAGCAGCTGGAATGAATTCTGGCACTAGTGGCTGGGGATTGTGGATTAAAGCTCAGACCCCTTTTATTTCAAATATTTACTTCGCATGTCACACCACATACATCATATGCACACATTCTCTCTTACATTCAATTTGTGTGCACTGAAAAAATGAGGTGTTTATAGAATATCAGAAAAAGGGCAACAGTTTGCATTGTTTTCTTTTTTGTTTTTTGTTTTTTTTGTTTTTTTAGCTGAATCCATTCATGTCATTGGGTAAAAGTTTTGACTGAATGTAGAATGTCAGGCTGTCTTGACTTAAAATTGTTACATACCTATTTCGAAGTGCGTCCAAGAAGAAGTTGTATGCAGATTGTTCTCTTTATTTAAATGGATTTCGTTTTTTAATATTATATGCTTCATCTCAGGTTTTCTGTGTACATGTTGTACATAGCAATGTGAGCATACTGTAAAAAGAAAGTGTTAAATATTATAATAAAAAAAAAAAAAACAGAAATTCACCACAAAAATAATGAAAATGTTATCTAATGTGAAAAGCATTAGGGGGGAATTTTGATCCCTGTATATTTTACAGTTCATAACCATATATCTCATTAAGCAATATATCAATTAACTAAAATCTGCTTTGGAGTGCAAAGTGCTTGCTGTCTTAAACTACTATGACAACATACTTTGTCAAATACTTGTCGTGTGCACTGATGAGACAAAAAAAAAAAAAAACCTTATAAAATTGTTAATGCCCTAGATGTCACCATGAATTTCATGTATTGGCCTAAAACCTCTGCAATCAGTGATGTTCACCAATAATGATTTACTTTTTACTAGATAATAATGATATGTATGATTACTGGAATAAACTTGGCCCAGGTTTTCCCCTTTATTTATTTGGTTGTTTGTTTGTTTGTTTGTAGATTATTTAGGAAACTCACGTGTACAGCTCTACTTGCAGACAACAGACCAATAAGAACATACAGTGGGGAAAAAATTATTTGATCCCCTGCTGATTTTGTAGGTTTGCCCACTGACAAAGAAATGACCAGTCTATAATTTTAATGGTAGGTTAATTTGAATAGAGAGACAGAATAACAACAAAAATATCCAGAAAAATGCATTTAAAAAAAAAGTTATAAATTGATTTGCATTTTAATGAGTCAAATAAGTATTTGATCCCCTATCAATCAACAAGATTTCTGGCTCCCAGGTGTCTTTTATACAGTTAAGGAGCTGAGATTAGGAGCACTCTCTTAAAGGGAGTGCTCCTAATCTCAGTTTGTTACCTGTATAAAAGACACCTGTCCACAGAAGCAATCAGTCAATCAGATTCCAAACTCTCCACCATGGCCAAGACCAAAGAGCTGTCCAAGGATGTCAGGGACAAGATTGTAGACCTACACAAGGCTGGAATGAGCTACAAAACCATCACCAAGCAGCTTGGTGAGAAGGTGACAACAGCTGGTGCAATTATTCGCAAATGGAAGAAACACAAAATAACTGTCAGTCTCCCTCAGTCTGAGGCTCCATGCAAGATCTCACCTCGTTGAGTTTCAATGATCATGAGAACGGTGAGGAATCAGCCCAGAACTACATGGGAGGATCTTGTCAATGATCTCAAGGCAGCTGGGACCATAGTCACCAAGAAAACAATTGGTAACACGCTACGCCGTGAAGGACTGAAATCCTGCAGCGCCTGCAAGCTCCCCCTGCTCAAGAAAGCACATGTACAGGCCCGTCTGAAGTTTGCCAATGATTCAGAGGAGAACTGGGTGAAAGTGTTGTGGTCAGATGAGACCAAAATCCAGCTCTTTGGCATCAACTCAACTTGACGTGTTTGGAGGAGGAGGAATGCTGCCTATGACCCCAAGAACACCATCCCCACCGTCAAACATGGAGGTGGAAACATTATGCTTTGGGGGTGTTTTTCTGCTAAGGGGACAGGACAACTGCACCGCATCAAAGGGACGATGGACGGGGCCATGTACCGTCAGGGCCAGGGCATTGAAGCCAGCCAGGGAACTGAAAATGGGTCGTGGATAGGTATTTCAGCATGACAATGACCCAAAACACACGGCCAAGGCAACAAAGGAGTGGCTCAAGAAGAAGCACATTAAGGTCCTGGAGTGGCCTAGCCAGTCTCCAGACTTTAATCCCATAGAAAAGAGGAGTGGGACAAAATCCCTCCTGAGATGTTTGCAAACCTGGTGGCCAACTACAAGAAACGTCTGACCTCTGTGAACAAGGGTTTTGACAAGTACTAAGTCATGTTTTGCGAAGGGGTCAAATACTTATTTGACTCATTAAAATGCAAATCAATTTATAACTTTTTTGAAATGCGTTTTTCTGGATTTTTTTGTTGTTATTCTGTCTCTCACTGTTAAAATAAACCTACCATTAAAATTATACACTGATCAATTCTTTGTCAGTGGGCAAACATACAAAATCAGCAGGGGATCAAATATTTTTTTTTTCCCCCACTGTAGTTTAGAGATGTGTGTGTGTGTGTGTGTGTGTGTGTGTGTGTGTGTGTGTGTGCGTACAGGTTTATATATCCTGGTGGGGACTTGAAACTGAATATACACAGACTCATGGGGACTCGTGTCATGGTGGGGACCTAAATTGAGCTACATATAGTCTGCGTGTGTGTGTGTGTGTGTGTGTGTGTGTGTGTAAAATGCACTGCATATAGTGTCCTCTATCAAAGCAAAACCATAAGGATTTATTTGGCTATTATCTAAAGTGTGTTTCCAAACTTTTGTAGGACATGTACATCTTAAAACATTTCATCATGACACAACATAGTAACTTACTTACCATGACAATAAAATGAACATGTAAATAAAACTGGTAAAGCTCAAAGAACACAAATATTAATAAATCATGTCCAAGAGCATTCTGGGAAAAGGGAAATTTGGACTGAACCACAAAACCATTTTTCTTAGTAGCCAATTTGAACTCAAAAATTCCAGCTGACCTGCTGTGCATGATAATTTGACTTGAAAAACCATAGTGCAAGTTCCAGACTAGTATTTGAACTAAAAAAACAGCAGGTATTTTTTCAGAATTATTTGCTTATCTAAGATTTTTTTTTTTACTGTATAGACAGTGACACATACAAAAGACATATCTCTCACTGCTCACAGACATACAGCAGCAACAGCTACATATAGTCTATACACACACACACAGTTTCATCTCCCACACATCTGACAGGCCTTGCATGTTTGGTCTGCCCGTTTGTTTGCACGCCAAAGTGTTTGTTTGATATTGACAGCACTGTGCTGACTATCATACTTGGCAGCGGTAACCAGGATTGTGTTTCAGTGTTCGAGTCCAATGTGTGTGCTTGTGTGTCTGCAAGGGTGCAGATAGCATTTTGCATTCTTCCATATGCATTTGCAAATGTTTGCAAATTTTCCCCACTGGTAATTCACTAATACCTCTCTCTAGGCTTCTGCAGCGACTTTAGTAAAATCATAGAGAGAATGGATGGGTGCTAATTTCATTTCAAAGGTGTTGGTGGATGGCCATTGACACCCTGATAAGGCAAACACTATTCTAGCCTGTGAGCTGAGCTGCAGTCATGGTTATTTAAAACTGTAAAGTGGAACTTGATGACAGGACTAGTCTGGGCTCTGTAAAATACAATACTTGCTTACACAGCTTGCACTCTAATGCGCCTGCTATTGAAACTCTTGCTGACAGAGCTAGCACGCTAACCTCTACAGTGTCTGCATGCAGGCCCCAAAACTATCCAAAACAGATTATTACTTGAAGGAAATTTGCAGATTTAGGAGGTAGTAATTGGTCATTTTCTCTTTTTAGATGGAAATTTCTCTTTATTGTCTGTGGTAGATGGTGTCAGGCAGCTGGCCAGTGCTTACAGTCAGGGTACTTATTTGTTTATTTGCCAATTGAACTCCACCACAGCCATCTTGTTGTAGCAGCTGTCCTGTCAGGGGATGATGAGCCATGGAGAGGCTACAGGTGCCCCCCACCAGCACCGTCAAGATACGGTTTGCCCCTGCTGGGGTGCAAAGCAGCTGAAGTGTTCCAGGATCTGACAAGAACAAAAATAGCTGGATGACATGACGCTCATTTTTCTCGTTCTATCTATTCATTTTAAATCTATTAATGCACTGAAAATGTAATTCATATATGCAACGACTTGTATACATCTCTTCTATGGCATTGTTCACAACAATATTTGACTTGTCCAGTTGTTCATGATTTACAGTATGTTTTACTCATAATTTCTACCTGATAAAATATTTTAGAGCTTGATGTCACCAGAAAAAAACGATATTCGTTCTAAAAATGGTCATGGTGTTATAATATTTCATACATTTACATGACTTTGTAGTCTAAAAGTCAATTTTTTTTTAAATTAGGCTTACTCATCCTGTATATTAAGGTTTTCCAAGAACATATGAACCATTGTTCTTCAAAGAAAAAATGGAGGGATTGAATTAAAATAAGAATTATCTTGATTTTTAGTTATTTCAACTCATTTTAATTATTATTTTGCCTAAATCATTTAAAGTCATCTTTAGGCACCTTTGAAAGTTTGCTTAGGCCCCCTAGGGCGTTGAGAACCACTGTTTGATGAGCATATTTTAATGCATAAATTCCAGCCATTTGTATGTTTTTGTATGTTGTAGACCTTCAAGCAAGTCTGTTCTGGATTTCCATAAACTTTTTTTGACAACTGAATTCCAACTAACATACCAAACTATGTGTTTTGTAGCACAAAATTAACTTGGAGGTCATATAATGCAAGTTTTTGCCTGATTTATCTTAACTTCGACAGACAACACCACATCAGCAAAACTATCTTGGGTATGTTTAGAGAATGACCAAGAGATAAAAATGCAAATACCCATATGGAAAATTCATATACAGCCTGTGACAACCACACACATGCATAAGTAGGCCTACATAGATTGTCTGATAAACAGTGAAGAAACCATTAGATCAAAGGTAAATCCTACTGAAGGGAGGAAAAGGAATAGAAGAGAATTGTTTAGGGGCACGTGTGGTTTTATGTTCATTGCTGGGTACAGAATGTGTGCCAGAGCAATACAGAGACTATGGAAACTATTTACAAAGCGGAAGAGATGAAGAGGAAGTGCATTTACATTTGAATGTATAGTTCCTACTGTCTTTATTTGCATGATTCTGTAACCTGAGCTAAAGCAGCACACTTTGTTCGATCAGTGGTTTCACTTTCCGTCCAAAGATGTTTCACAGCCTGAGAGGGAGAACTGAACCAGAACCAGCTTTAAACTGACGAATGACTACCTTGAGACCAAAGTAAAGTAAACCAAACAGCTGTGCGTATGCCTCAACGTGAAACTTCCCTCACGTGTAGAGACCCAAAGACAAAAATTCTGTTCCTCACTGAGTCACACGAACAGTTTTATTTCCTCTTTTTATTGGGGAGGTCAATGGTTGGAACAGAAAAGGGAAGTGGATCTGATGGACAGTCCCAGATAGTTTGACCAGCTAGCTTTGTTTGGTAGTTTGTAGGGTTGCTCGCTGGCATTTGTTTCACTGGAAACCTCACGCTATGACTTCTGTGCGCCATCTGGTGCTTATATTAGGCATTTTATCAGTTCATGTTGTAGTGCTAGTCTTTACTGCACATACACAAACAGTCTAAATCAGGGTTATTACAGATAACTAAAACCATAAAAAAACCAGTCGTCACTTGAAAAAAAAAATAAATAAAATTTTAACAAAAATATTTTTTTAAATACTAAATATTACTAAATAGCCTATTATTGAACATATTATTTCAGTTTATTTTTCATTTTCATTTGTTTAAGTTGATGTACTAAAATAGGTAAAACTATATAGACATTAAAAAAAACAAATGAAAATGACCAACACAATAAAATTACTAAAACAAACTAAAAATGAAAAGTAACACAGAACACGACGGCGCTTCTGGACCGTGTTCACATATGGCTTCCTTTTTGCATGATAGAGCTTTAGTTGGCATCTGCAGATGGCACGGCGGATTGTGTTTACCGACAGTGGTTTCTGGAAGTATTCCTGGGCCCATTTAGCAATGTCAATGACAGAATCATGCCGATGAGTGATGCATTGTCGTCTGAAGGCCCGAAGACCACGGGCATCCAACAAAGGTCTTCGGCCTTGTCCCTTATGCACAGAGATTTCTCCAGTTTCTCTGAATCTTTTGATGATGTTATGCACTGTAGATTATGAGATTTGCAAAGCCTTTGCAATTTGACATTGAGGAATGTTGTTTTTAAAGTATTCCACAATCTTTTTATGCACTCTTTCACAGATTGGAGAACCTGTAGGAACTATACATTCAAATGTAAATGCACTTCCTCTTCATCTCTTCCGCTTTGTAAATAGTTTCCATAGTCTCTGTATTGCTCTGGCACACATTCTGTACCCAGCAATGAACATAAAACCACACGTGCCCCTAAACAATTCTCTTCTATTCCTTTTCCTCCCTTCAGCAGGATTTACCTTTGATCTAATGGTTTCTTCACTGTTTATCAGACAATCTATGTAGGCCTACTTATGCATGTGTGTGGTTGTCACAGGCTGTATATGAATTTTCCATATGGGTATTTGCATTTTTATCTCTTGGTCATTCTCTAAACATACCCAAGATAGTTTTGCTGATGTGGTGTTGTCTGTCGAAGTTAAGATAAATCAGGCAAAAACTTGCATTATATGACCTCCAAGTTAATTTTGTGCTACAAAACACATAGTTTGGTATGTTAGTTGGCATTCAGTTGTCAAAAAAAGTTTATGGAAATCCAGAACAGACTTGCTTGAAGGTCTACAACATACAAAAACATACAAATGGCTGGAATTTATGCATGTTTATTTATGTAGGGAACTAAGTCACTGACATTTAAGCTATGAAAGTTGGAAAGGTAGGGAATAGTTTAAATATGTCAAGTTCTGAAAGCACTAATTTACATAAAAGGTAATCTGACATGTATTATTAAAGGGAAATCTGACATTTTAAGTGACTTATTGACCATGACACATGATCATGAGGGCCTTTAGTGGTCAGTGCTTTTCAATCCTGTCCTGGGGACCCCTAAACGCTGCACATTTTGTATGTCTCACTCATAGGCCTCTGCCCATCTTTACTTCTGAGAGACTCTGCCTCTCTAAGACATCCCTTTTATAGCTAATCATGTTACAGACCTGATGTCAATTAACTTAATAAGATGTTCTCCCAGCTGAATATTTTCAAAATTTCTTGCTTTTCAGCCCTTTGTTGCCCCCGTGCCAACTTTTTTGAGACCTGTAGCAGGCATCAAATTTGAAATGAGCTCATTTAGTGGATAAAAGTGTAAAATTTCTCAGTTTAAACATTTGTTATGTTCTCTATGTTCTATTGTGAATAAAATTTTGTCTCATGTGATTTGAAATTCTTTTAGTATTCATTTTATTCAAATTTAAAAAAAGTCCCAACATTTCCGGAATTCGGGTTGTAATCCAAAATATTAATGAAAAGTATATTATATCAGTAATAATACTAAGATAACACTGGTCTAAATACAGAATTGATAATAGAAAACTTTTTTTCAAAAGATGATATTCTGAAACACGTTAATAATCACACTGTTTTGGTTACTATATTGACACTGTATGGACTAAAAAATATGCAGAAGAAAGAAAGTCATACAGGTTTGGAAAAACATGAGGGTGAGTAAATGATCACATAGTTTTCATTTTTGGATGAATTATCCTTTTTAGGGACTTAGGAATTTCTACCTGCTCTAATTTGTGCAAGCTAATGCATCCACCCAGGTTGATACAATAATATTAAATAATAGTTTTGACCAATCTAATTTAGATGTTATCACAAAACATGATTTTATAATGTATGTAATGAATTCAGGACCTTACTCTCAAACTTATTAAATTAACACATTGACACGATTGTGTTTTGGACTTGAAACAGATGGTGATTTAGGGATGAGGTTAGGATTATAAAGATAGTAGATTTTGTCGGTGTGTAAAGAAAATCAATGCATGGATTTATCACTTAATCCTTTGCTGAGTTTTTTGACTTTTATTTTATGTAAAAGCAATAACTGATGCTTTAAATGTCATATTCTCCTGCCCATCCAGATGCCCACATAACTAGATAACTAGTAATCTATTTCACAAATTATGTGAAGTTTTCCTCAGTAATGTAGCGATTGCAACTTGAATTGTGTGTGTGCATGAGAATAGAGACCTTAGGCCTATTTTTTATTTATTTTTTAATTTATAATTTTTTTTTTTTTTTTTAAGAAAGAAACATCTTAACCCACTGCACTGCAGATTGCTTTCCCTTGCATATGAATATATGAATTCCCTTGAATACTCATGAATGAGTATTGATGTGTGTAATATGATTGTAAGAACAGGGAGGGACTTTGGTAAATCCGAATCTGATTTGATTAGAAACACTGCAAATCCCCCTCTGCCCCTGTATGTGCCCCTGCTCCCACCCTGCTCTGTTGCTGTCCTACAAACCCACTTCTTAATCCCAAAGCCTTTTTATATCACAGAATCATGGACAGACGGCCTCTTCCAGCACAAATCTGGATTTTTCACCCACCTTGTACATATGACCCCCACAAACAAATCTGATTGTAAGCAGTTGGACTGATTGTAAAAATGAACTTGTGCTCTCTGGGCAAACCCACGCTGCAGGGAAGGGAGACACTGCAAGATGTTGGTTGATGCAGACTTTTTAACTAAATTTGAACTAAAACCATGTTGTTAGATCTCTGCATTGGAATTAGTGCTGTCAAACGATTAATCGTGATTTATCGCATCCAAAATAAAAGTTTTTTTTTTTTTAAATTTAATATAGGCTATTATATATTATGTATATATTAATACACACACATACAGTATATATTTTGAAAGTATTTACATGTATTTACATGTATATATTTATATTCATACAATTTATATTATATATATAAATATATTTAATATTTAAACATATTTTTCTTAAATATATACATGCATGTGTGTGTATTTATATATAGGCTAATAAATATACACAGTACACACACACACACACACACACACACACACACACACACACATATTATGTAAACAAAAACTTTTATTTTGGATGCGATTAATCGCGATTAATCATTTGACAGCACTAACTGGAATACAAGGGACAACTGTGCTGAACTGTTATATTTCTCACATGACACAACTAGAAAAAAATATAATTGAAACGGTGCATGGTGCAATACTTCAAAGTGAGCGATGTCTGGATTGTGAACAAACAGAGCCAGATCTTTTCAATAAATCGGTTAATGAGCATTTGGAGTGAACTGAAGATTTGGCTAATTAGGTAAAAACTTATTTTTAATAAAAAATTGTATTTAATTTAAATGGCTTATCAAGGCTGCAAGAAACTTAAGTGAGACACATAGCGATAAACAATCCTTTTTAATAAATCTTAATTTTATTTAGATTTTATTTAAATCTATATAAATTTAAAACTCAATTTATATGCCTAGTCAACACTAGGATGTCAGGAGCAACGTAATCTCGTCATTATGTAAAAGAATAATTTTAAGAGGTTCTGTTCAAAAGAACCGATTCACGGAAATGATTCGGACTTCCCATCACTATGACGAACTTCTTGAGTCCAAAACTTTTTTTCTTTCTGTCCTCATCTTGCGCCCCTCCCTCACTGCGAACCCGGACACTAAAGTCGTGACTGTCCACCGTCTTCCCAGACCATACCACTCCACATTCCCTCTTTATGTAATAACAATAACAGAGAGTTTATATATGTATTTCAACCAGACTGTCACAACTTTCCAAGTTTCAAGGAATTTGGTTTACTGAAAGTATGCGCGCTCCCGCCAAAGCGCAGCATCAGATTCAGCACCACTATCTCGCGCGCGCGCCCGCATCTAGCGAGCGAGTCTATCGCCATCCCGGCCGAGAGAGTTAAAGTTGGCAGAAAGGACGGATAAACGATGCTGTACTGTCCGGTGAAGAGGAGAGGATAACATTTGATTTACTCATCTAATAGCGACCCCATCTCCCGGAGATGATGGCTGTCAAAATTCTTGCCCCAAGCCTTTTGCTCTTTCTCGCCTTTCAGCAATGCTCATCACGTAAGTCAAACCGCAGATGCAAAATGCAGTGCAAATACAGCGTTTCTTATTTGCTATAAACGTGACTGTTATTCTCTGCGAGGACAGGCGCATCAGTAAATCTATGACATTATGATTTTGATCTCAAAATTGCGATATTTTAAGCCTGTATTGTTTTAAATCGGCGCGAAATTGTAAAAATTGCTGCTTATCCATATTTAGATGACTAAATCTAGAGGGTTTCGGGTGAAAGTAAAGCACTGTTGTAGTCCTGAGTCCGGGCTCGCGACTTTGCCTGTGTCTATGGGCTCTTTCTGCATTGCAGTGCTTCTGCGCGCTCACTTGGGCAAGTTTCTGCATGGAAAGGTGCGCCTTGCGCAGGGGACACGCGGGAAGGACACACCGTCCTGCTGTTAAACAGAGACTCTTGAAAGCATGTATCCGCGGAATTAGCCGTGTCTTTAGTGCCTTACGGGGGAAAAGTTGAGATTGTCGGTGTATTTGAAATGGCGTGTCTTGTATTCCGTGAAGTTGCTTGTGGGAGCAGCCCTATGCGGAGACAGGGGGCGGGCGCATTAACTCACCGAACTCCCAAATTCACATGGCAACGCTGCATGCGAATCCTCACGTAAGGTTACCTTCAAGACAGCATTTAATCCTCAAAACCACAAAATATATCCTATCACAATCAGTATTCTATTCTATGATTTAATGAATCTCCACAAAACACCACAGTTAGGTTGTTATTTTGGTGCAGCAAGAAAGCTTGTGATACTTTATTTTGTATGTGCTTAAAATTATTTCGATTGTGTAGTCATTTCATGTATATTGATGATAATTTTTTCCAAGCAATTTTCTCATATTTCATCTATTGAGAGAACGCATATTAGAATCTCACACCAATATTTTGAGAACTCTGTTTCAGTTTGCTTAAAATTACCCTGATGTCCCTTAAATTACAGATATCCTTGTTTATATATCAGCTCTATTACTACATTTGCTAATATTAATTAGTGACTGTTTTTCATTACAGTGTTAGCATGAACCATAACAGTACATTGTATCTTGAAACAATGAGGTTTTGTGAAATCCCAAAAGTGGGCTTTTGCTAGGCTCCCACTTCACTACTTTGACAACAATGAGAACTCCAGTATGACGTATTGTGTAAAGAAGATAATCCAGGCAGCACTGAGCAGGGAAATGAGACAGAACAAACAGCATATTTGGCATAAATCTTTGGAAGGGAGTGGAAACTGTCCAAACTGAAAACGGGTGCTCTGTCGACACAGAAAAACTGCTTGAAAATGTCATTTTTATTGAGATTGAAGATGCCATGTCTGTGTGTAGGCTGATTTTAGGGAGCGTGGTCAGTGAGATAATGATAAAGAGTATAAATGTTGTGTTTTGGATTTGAAACAGGGCTACAGATAGAGGAAGGTGTGAAAGATTCAGGGAACAGGTTTGTGTATATTTTTAGTCTGTGTCAAATGGGTGCATGCGCTATGTAGAAAGATGTGTTGTGGCGTCTTGGATTGACTCAGTATTTTGAAGTCCTTTTTGAGCTTATCTTTTATTTCATTCAAAGACTGCCACCTACTGTGCTGCAAGTCCTGTTATCAATAATTCATACCAACGTGACCCCCCTGGTTGCTATTCACCATGCTAAAAATGTAACCACAGCCTCTACACCTATATAATCTCAGCCAGCTCAAAGAGATTGATCTGAACTAGCAATCTTAGCCTAGACCCATGTGTACTGCGGCCTCCTACCAGTGATGAAAGATAGCTCACGTGATATGCACTCGATAGAGCGAAGTGCTGCGTCAGCCTGCAGAGACTGGGGGAGTGCCTGTAATTCAACACGTGTTGCAGAGAGACAGAGAGAGAGAGAGAGAGAGAGAGAGAGAGAGAGAGAGCGTTCAAGGAGCTGCTTCACATGTGTCACTGTTCTCTCTTATCTTTGAGTGGAGAGCAGCCAAGGTCTTTGGAGGGAAAGAGGAGAAGGAACAATTAAGAGTGAAAAAATTAACATCACAAGGGAGTGAAATGGAACAGTTTAAAATTTCAACAAGGCGTTTTGCAAAATTTAGAAACACCACTTTGTGAGCACAGATTGAGTGAGAGGGAGCAAGAGACGGATGACTTATAGTTTATCAAGAGTTAAAGGGATAGTTCACCCCAAAATGAAAATTCTGTCATTAATTACTCACCTTCATGTCGTTCCAAACCCATAAGACGTTCGTTCATCTTCAGAGCACAAATTAAGATATTTTTGATGGAATTTGAGAGCACTTTGACCCTGCATCGACAGCAATGCAGCTGAAATGTTCCCAGACCAAGAAGCGTAGCAAGGACATCGGTGAAACAGTCCATGTGACATCAATGGCTCAACTTCAATTTTGCAAAGCTACGAGAATACTTTTTGTGCGCAAAGAAAACAAAAAATCAGCATTGTTTACGTTCAGGAGAAAGCATGCATCGTGGTACTCGGGGAGAAGAATTGTTGAATAAATTGTTATTTTTGTTTTCTTTGCGCACAAAAACCTAGCTAGGTTTAGTTTTTAGAAAAATCATGTTAAAATGTATGATACATCATCTCTTATTTGTATTGCATTGTTTTGCATTGCATTATTTGTTTTGCCCCACAGAGATCATAAAACTATAGCATTTAATTATCATGTTACTAAGACATATGTGACCCTGGAGCACAAAACCAGTCTTAAGTCACTGGGGTATATTTTTAGCAATAGCCAAAAATACATTGTATGGGTCAAAATGATCAATTTTTCTTTTATGCCAAAAATCATTAGGATATTAAGTAAAGATCATGTTGCATGAAGATATTTTGTAAATTTCCTACCGTAAATATATCAAAACTTAATTTTTGATTAGTAATATGCATTGCTAAGGACTTCATCTGGACAACTTTAAAGGCAATTTTCTCAATATTTTGGTATTTTTGCACCCTCAGATTCCAGATTTTCAAATAGTTGTATCTCAGGCAAAGATTGTCCTAACAAATCACATATCAATGGAAAGCTTACTTATTCAGCTTTCAGATTATATATAAATCTAAATTTCGAAAAATTGACCCTTATGACTGTTTTTTTCCAGGGTCACATATTATATATATATATATATAGATATAGATATATTTATATGTTCAGCTGATATTTAGATGCATTTTATGTAAGTAGTTTGCTATGCAGTTAGAAAGATTTCATCAGAATTCAACAACAGCACCAAATTGCATATATTTTCTCAGTTTGGGCCTAATACTATTTTTTGCCATAAAAGCTTAATGTATCAGAAATGATGCTCAACAAAACGCACACCTGCAAACATATTTAGTTTTTATTGTGGATATTATATATTTATTTTTTACTATAGATTAATAAATTGAGCTATTACAAAAAAATGAATTCTTCATAGGTTATCCGGGAATTTAAAGTGAACTTCTTCATTTTGGAATGTTCGGTGTGAACACACTATACTATAAAATGGGATAGGATAGTGCGAAAATCCACAAATTGGGACACACCTCTTGTTTTAGCCAGATTGTAAAGCAGAATCGCTTGTGTCCTTCACAGAGAAGACAATCCCAGAATTGGGGGGAGGGAGGTGAACAAAACAAGGGTGGTTTATATTTTATAAAATACTGGAAATTATTGATTATAAATAGGCCAGTGTTCGTCCGATTTGTATGTGTGCTGTGTTTTTATGATTATTAATTAAAGAACTGCACTGTGCAATATGCTAACATAAAGCTACTGAAATCGATGGTGTGGCAAGCGTCCTGTGCTGTTTGCAAAGTGTGCACAATTACTGACTGAGTAGAGCATTCTGAATCCATCACTTATTAGCTTCCATAACAGTTAGGATGCTCCTTTAGAAGGCAGTTGCCTATGTGGGCTATATAGGAAGTAAGGTAGCTCATTAGTAGGTTTTGGAACAGAGCTTTTGTATTTAAATAGGCAATTTTTACACAAGCATTTCTATGTGCAAGTCTCTGCATATGTCTCCATGACCCTGTCATTGCTTATTCCCAGTTTACCTCGCAGCTCTTCTGCACTGAGTGCTTTAATAACTGTAATGCTTCTCCTGCAGGGCAGGCACTCCTCTCTGCTCTGCACAGCTGTAGTGGGGAAAGAATAGCACAGGGTGGAGATCATTGATCTCAGAGCTGGTGAAGAGGGACAGACAATCTCTGCATCTCATATTTTACAAAGATAGATGGGGCCGGGTCACATTCAGTCGATTAATTTATCTGCCTAATGTGAATCAGAATACTGCACTGGTGCTGGTGCTTTTGGGGCAGTATGGAAGTGAGGCTAATATTAGACGAGAGTCTTCAACGTGGATCTTGACATGGATTTTTAGCTTATGCTTATAGCACTATATTAATGTATTTGCATTATTATGATGATTACTTCAAAATGTATTCAAATACCTATTATTGATATACAGATTCATACATTTATTTCAAAATAATATATTAATGTCCAAATGCTACAGATATCATACACACACACACACACACACATACACACCTTCTGTGACCAGCCAAGGTCATTCTCGGTCAGCATGTCTTTCACTAGCGCGTCATATCTCAGGGAACAGATGTGCAGCTCTTCCCATGGATCAGCTGGAATAAAGGAATATTCACAGGATGTTTCCACCACAAGCCATTTCTTTCAGAAGACTTTCATAATGGAGTTCATGGCTTGATGAATCCGGCTAGTCAAAGGCTGAAAGATGACAGAGCAGGGGACTTTGAATCAGATGGGAACTGAAATCATTTGAGAATAAACTAGATGACTCATGCAGTTTTCTGTTATCTTCCTTCCTTTCTCTCTCCATCTCTCAATTTCTCTCTCTCTTTCCATCAAACTGTTTCTTTTTCCACTCTGTTCCCTCACTGGCAGTTGCAGTGGTCAGAATACTAATAACCTCTGCTGTGTTAATCAGTCTGACCCTTGCAGTCTCTTTGTGGTAGCTAAAGTTAATACCTCGTTGAGAAATACACACAATTAAATAAGAACATTACATAATGGACTTCTGTTTTTTTTTAGAAGCTAATTATAATAAAACAAATTAAGCCTGATCCAATCATTAACTGTATTCTTGAAAGAAAAGGACACTTACTTACTTACAATGTAAGATTGTGAGATAAGATGTTATTTATGAACCATTCTTCCCTTTAAATACATCCCCAATGGTGGTTTCAAAAGACTGATAAAATATCAGGGAACATTTTTAACAGGATGTTGTCATTGTTGCAATGTAATTGGCCTTTTGCAGGGAGTTTGATTGACAGGCAATCTGTCCAATTATAAGGCTGAATCTGCCATTTTAGTCCGACAAATAAACCAGAAAGGAGAGCAGATTAACGTCGGTGGACTTGAACTTGAAAAATGGTGTGCATTGACGTCTTTCAAGATATCGTCTGATGTTCATTCATGTTTATTTCATGCTATAACTAGTAAAGAGGAAGAGATGATTGTTTCACGTGCCGCTTGAACTGAGGGGCTACAGTGATATGTCACATCACATTAAAGAGCCATAAAACAGTATTTATTGTTTGAATTTCTTTTTAAAAAATGACATAATTTGAAAGCTGAGACTTTGTTTCATACCTGAAGTAACCTGCTATGTCTTGTCTGTTGGTGCGTTGTCAGTTTCCTCTTTGCTCCGCAATGTATTTTTCACTGCCTGAGAACATGAGAGCGCCATGGCTTGTCGGACATAGCAACAGTAAAGGAGGGCGGGTCTTTGCGAAGGGTCAGTTGTGTTTTTTGTCATATATTCGGACACTGACTGCATTTTTTTTTGTGCTTTTGCCTTTATACACCACAACACTGGATTTGAAATAAAGCAATTTTTAATTTTTTGTTGAAAATCCTTTGCAGGCAATGACTGCCTTAAGTCTGGAACTCATGGACATCACCAGAGACTGGGTTTCCTCCTTTGTGATGCTTTGCCAGGCCTTTACTGCGGCTGACTTAAAGGATTACTCCTCCCCAAAATTAAAATTTTGTCATAAATTACTTACCCCCATGAAATTCCAAACCAATAAAAGATATTTTGAATGAAAATCGGGAGGCTTGTGACTGTCCCATTGACTGCCAAGTAAATAACAGTTGTTAAGGCCCAGAAAAGTATAAAAGACATTGTCAAAATAGTCCATCTGCCATCAGTGGTTCAATCTGAATGTTATGAAGCTACGAGAATACTTTTTGTACACAAAGAAAACAAAAATAACGACTTTATTCAACAATTCATCTCCTCCGCCTCACCGTAGCGCCATTTTGGAGAGTATCCGCTGGACGCAAACTGCTTTTTTCGCTGCTGCTATCTGCTGGATGCAAACTGCAAACTGTTTTTTCTTTGCGTACAAAAAGTATTCTCATAGCTTCGTAAAATTACGGTTGAACTACTGATGGCAGATGGACTATTTTGACGATGTCTTTCTTACTTTTCTGGGCCTTGACGGTGTTAATTGTTTGGCAGTCAATGGGACAGTCACAAGCCTCCCAGTTTTAATCCAAAATATCTTAAATTGTGTTCCGAGGATGAACGAACCTTTTATGGGTTTGGAACGACATGGGGGTAAGTCATTAATGACAAAATTTTCATTTTGGGGTGGAGTAACCCCCCTTTAAGTTGTTTGTTTTTGGGTCTTTCTGCCTTTAGTTTTGTCTTCAGCAAGTGAAATGCATGCTCAATCAGGTTGAGATCAGGAGATTAACTCGGCCATTGCAGAATATTCCATTTTTTTCCCTTCAAAAACTCTTGGGTTGCTTTTGGTTCATTGTCCATTTGTACTATGAAGCACCATCCAATCAGCTTTGCTGCATTTGACTGAATCTGGGCATACAGTATATCCCTTTACACTTCAGAATTCTTCCAGCTGCTTCTGTCTTCTGTCACGTCATCACTAAACACCAGTAACCCAGTGCCACTGGAAGCCATGCATGCTCATGCCATCACACTGCTCCACCATGTTTCACAGATGATGTTGTATGCATAAGCTGTTCCAAGACATCTCCATACTTTTTTCTTCCCGTCATTCTGGTACAGGACAGGTTGATCTTTATTTTATCCATCCAAAGAATGATTTTCCAGAAGTGGTCTGGCTTTTTTAGATGTTTTTTGGCAAAGTCTAATCTGGCCTTGTTTGTACCTTGAACTTTAAACCCTCTGTATTTGCTTTCATGAAGTCTTCTCTTAATTGTAGACTTTGACAGTGACACTACCTCCTGGAGAGTGTACTTCTCTTGGCTGGATGTTGTGAAAGGGTTTTTCTTTACCATGGAGAGGAGTCTCCGATCATCCACCACTGGTGTCCTCTGTGGACATCCATGCCTTCTTATGTTTCTGAGCTCACCAGTGCGTTATTTTTTTCTCAGAATGTACCAAACTGTTGATTTGGCCACTCCTAATGTTCCTGCTATCTCTCTGATGGATTTGTTTTGTTTTTGAAGTCTAACAATTGTCTGTTAGAGCTCCTGACTGCATGATGTGGGTTTACAGCAACAGCTTCTAAATGCAAATCAGCTCCAGACCTTTTACCTGCTTAACTGATGTAGAAATAACGAAGGAATAGCCCACATCTTTCCATGAAATGGCTTTTGAGTCAACTGTCTAATTACTTATGGTCCCTTGAGAAGGGGGGAGGTACATATTAAAGATCTGTAATTCCTTAACTTTTCCTCACATTTTGATGTGAATACCCTCAAATTAAAGCTCAGAGTGTGCACTTTAAGCCCATATTCATTATTTAACTGTAACATAAATATGTTTTGGTCAGCAGCTAAAATAATAAAAATTGTGCCTGTGTCCAAATATATACATCTTCAATAAGGCATAAATAATCTCTTCGTTCTCCAGTTTTTAATTTTATTTTAATACTGTAAAGCTGCTTTGAAACAATCTGCATTGTAAAAAGTGCTATATAAATAATGGTGCCTTGACTTGACCTTCAATATTTCTTTCTCAAATGAATCCCATAAAAATACTACTCTACTGTCTGTATGCTGTTTGCTTGTGCTATTTCTATAACCTATGATATTATCTCCTTATTTGTTATGTTGTACTACTCCTTCCCTGTTGTTTCTTTGGATAAAAGCATCTGATACATGAATAAATGTGAATGAATACAGTATTTTTGGAGAACACAGTTTGACTTATGTTGTTTGTAGACCAATGCTATTATTTTGTCCATGAATTACAGGGCCTATTTGTCTGTGTCCATATGTCTGTGTCTTTCCTCTTGGTTGTCTTTTCATCTTGATAGCTTGTCAGCAATCTCTCTTCATGTCTTCCTCTCTTACTCCTGTTGTTTTGTGTGTCATCTGTTGTTAGAGAGGTGAGGTGGATGGGCTGTGAGATGCGATGCCATTTGGGCAGATGGCTTTATTAGAGCTCTGTTGAGAGGGTGAGATTGAGGTGGGTTTATCTGACTCTGCTGTTTAGATTAGGCTGAAATGTTGCCAGGTCTAATTGAAGCAGGGATTTGTGTAACAGAGGGACTGATGAAATGCCACGGCAAGACTTGCTAAAAGGGCCTTATTTATGTTCTATCAGTCCACTTAATCACACACATATTTGTTACAACTGTAACGCCTGTCTCACACATGATCCGTGTGCAGTGCACATGCTGTACAAATGCGGTGCAAAACTATATTATACCACAAATAATCTATTCGTTCTCCATTATTTTGATTTTAAATCTAAACGTTGTTGAAGTACTGAAAAGGCTTTTTCAGCATTGTGGACAGAAGATTTTTTATAATATAAACATTCAGAAAAGGACCTGAAGGTGGAGGATGCCAGGACTTGAAGTTAAGAGCTACACAGCACAATAATACAATCTTTGATCAATGTATTTATGTTTCAACTCAATAAGTATACTGTAAAAAATTTAATATTCCATTCATTACATCTTAGATTTGCATATTAATTTGCTCAAGCAAGCGGCAAAATATTTAAAATATTTAAACATGATACTTTTTATCTGAGCTTACAGTAATTCGCTCTCAAAGATGAATATGTTCGATTAGATGCCATTTTCAGAGCAATGTCAAATGTCATTGTTGTTCATTAGGCCTAGTAATAATCTCAGCTATAGAACAGCCAATGCTTTACATCATGTTGACCAATAGATGTTCCAGTCAATTTTTCACTTTGGAGAAATGGATATTTGAATTCACACTTAGTTCTAGGGTGGGTTTTATTGCATTTATGGTGGTGCTATGAATTGGATAAACTGTATATCATATACCAGCTAAAGGAGGATTTTTAATTTGAAAAACTACAACTTAAATTGGAATTATTATACATAACAGAAATTAAAATTATTTATTGCAGGTAATTTATATAGATAACTTGACAGAGTTTCATTGTGTTCTTCTGTTTGCATTAAACTGCTATCTTGTGTCAGAAGTAAAAAAAAAAAAAGAAAAGAAAAAAAGCCTCATCTTGCTTTTATGATAATGCTTTCATAATTCATTCATAATGCTTTTATGAAATGCTGATGTTGTTAAGTATTCTCAGTAATTTTCTTTTTCTGTCTCTGTATTCAGGGCCATGCTTAGATCCGCTGATCTCTCCGCTCTACGCGTCCTCTTTCCATGCTTCCTCCAGATATAACTTTTTTTACTCTGCACACTTTGCCAAACTGTATGGTAAGTGACTACACCACAAAAAGCATGGGTTGCAGAAAGAAGTTTGAATAGGTCTTATTGAGAATAGTGAAGTGAAATAATATTAACCTCCTCCTCTGACTTTTAGAATTAGCAGATACATTGTAAGCCACTACAGTTACTAGCAGACTGCTGGATGGGTTCCCGTTTGAAGCAAAATATCTTGCTTTTTGTGAATAAAAGCACTTGTAACTGTAACTATATCTGACATTACTGAGCTATGAATGAAAAAGAAAATAATATAGTAAATGTAACAAAATCACTTGAAACAGAGCTAAATGCTGCACTAAATGCTGACTACTTCAAGACTGAGCAAGTCGTATTGTCCTGTACTGTTATCAGCATGATTATATTTTAGGTAACAGAACAGTATTTTATTTTATTTTATTTTATTTTATTTTATTTTATTTTATTTTATTTTATTTTATTTTATTTTATTTTATTTTATTTTATTTTATTTTATTTTATTTTAGTTTAGTTTAGTTTAGTTTAGTTTAGTTTTGTTTTGTTTTGTTTTTACCTGCCATTAAATCTGTAAAATAAGATCTTCTGTACACATACATGTTTAAATGAGGGATTCTGTAGGCATAAATTCAATTGGTTGGTGGAGAAAAATGACAATTTAAACTTTTTGCTTTATTTGAAGTACCAAAAACACACAAGGGATTTGAGAAATGTCTCTTTGTTTCCCCCAGAGGAGAACTCAAAAATACAGAAATAATGTAGATTATTTTGATTTTTTTCAATATCTATCAATTTATGAATGCCCAAAATAGGGACCAAGGCCCTACCAACTATAATGGTTCCTGTAGCCCATGACAAGAATGGCTCAAGAATGTTTTTTGTTAACTGAATTTCTCAATTGTTTGTGTGATGATGCATTTGTAAATAACTTTGGATAAAAGCATCTGCTAAATGAATGAATGAATGTAAATGTGATGATGTAGGGAGCAGCGGCTGGTCTCCGTCCCCTCGGGACAGGCAGCCATGGATGCAGATTGACTTGGGGAGGAAGTATCGTATCATGGCCATTGCTACTCAGGGTACCTTCAACTCTAATGACTGGGTCACCAAATACATGCTACTGTACGGGGACCGATTTGACGCATGGACTCCTTATGTCATGAAAGGAGGCAACATGGTAAAAATAATCTATGTTTTATGAGTGTTTGGAAAGAGAGTGTTTGTATGATTTGTGCTGATCAATGATCCTGATGTTTGGTGGTTCAGGACAGGTCAAGAGGTCATGCATTTGTATCGTTTTTGACTCAGAATTTAGAGTTTACATAAGTTTTTGATGTAGGATTATTTGTAGGTGAGAGAAGCGGTTTGTTGGTTAAATGGTGTGTAACATTCATAGAGCCTCTAATATCAGCTTTTTGTGTCTCTCAGACGTTGCCTGGCAACTGGAATTACTACCAGGTGAAGAGGAACGTCTTTCATTATGCGTTCACTGCCAAACATCTGCGCATCTATCCCATGGGCTGGAATACTGAGAACGGAGGAAAGATTGGCCTTCGTGTAGAGTTCTACGGCTGTCCTTACGGTAAACAGCACACTGAGTTACTGGCAACAGCTTTGGTTTCATAAGCAGCCAAGAACTTTATCTTAACATAATACAGAAAATCTCCTCAGTGTTTTGTAATGTTAACTGGTCCTTTGAGCTGTACTGCAGAAAATAATTCTTTAATCAGTATTTTGGTCTTGTTTTCCAGTAAATATCTCCTACATGTGTTTAAGCATAAGATCATTTTCAGAAGTTTTTTTCATAAAAATAAAAAAGTGAGGTTTATGAAACATTTTAACCCTCTAAATGAAATTATTTTTTCTTACTGCAAAACATACTATATATTTTTTCCTCTCAAGTACTTTGTATCTTGTTTCAAGAATGTTTCAATATTAATATTAGAAATCATGAGATTTTTGTGTGTGTGTGCAGTGTGCCAAGCAGAGTATCATTTAAATGTTAATATCTTTGCACTGCAAAAAATAACAATACTTTTTCCAGATACAATATCAAGCACTCACACCTGCCTGTTAAGCTTGTGGATTAACTGAATATTCATTTGTAAATTCAACAACTATGAACATTGTATTATGCTAATTTATGCAAGATAGAAGCAATTATTGGGGAAAAACTGTTGTACCCCTTGACGATCTGGGTTCCTGTCGCTCAGCTAGTAGAGCCAGACATATTAGCTTGTCTGTTTTGTGTTTGGTTTTTAAGATGAAGAACATCGTCCAATACAGTTTTTGACAGTCCTCTTCATACTCTTGACCTTTGACCCTAACAGACTCATATGTGATGCAGTTTGAGGGGGATGACATGGTGGCGTATTCATTCCCACGGATGAGGACTCTTCAGGACCACTACGCTTTAAACTTTAAGACCTTGGAAAAGGATGGTATTCTCCTGCATAGTGAAGGTTTGCAGGGAGACTCCATCACTCTAGAGCTGAAGACTGGACGCCTCTACTTACATATCAGCCTGGGTAATGATGACAAATCTATCTATCTATCTATCTATCTATCTATCTATCTATCTATCTATCTATCTATCTATCTATATCTGTCTGTCTGTCTGCCTGCCTATCTATCCATCTGTCATTTTGTCTATCTATCTATCGTTATGTTGTACTATCTACAATCACAGGACATGTATTTTTGCTCTTTTTCAGGGAGTAGCACTGTCCATAACACCAATGGGATGACCACAATGATGCTGGGAAACCTGCTGGACACTCAGCACTGGCACTACGTCACCATCAAGCGCTACGGACGAGAGGTTAACTTCACCTTGGACAGCCAGACTGAGACTGCTGTCCTCAACGGAGAGTTCCAGTACCTTGATCTGGACAAACAGGTGTTATGTTGGATTAAACACATGAACTAGTAATGCACACTTCACTAAAGGACTCACATTTGTTCAGAAGATTTAAATGAAGAATCAATGTTCCCTACATCCTGATCATAGCAATTATCCATTTCTCTTTAGATTTATGTTGGCGGCGTGATTGAGAAAGACGTGCCCCATCTGCCCGGTAAGTTTAACTTCCGTGGCTGCATGGAAAACGTCTTTATCAATGGAATCAATATCATCTACAAGACACAGTACCAGGAGCCTGAAATTCGACTAGCTCCTAAAAAGGTATGTAGAGTTTTCCTAAAATTCACACAACCAACAGCAAGAGCATAGTGTGGGGTGAATTATTAAGAGATGTAGAATCACATATGATGTCACATTTGGATGACCATTGTATTGCTTTTGCAAAATATTTGTAATATTAATTTGTATATATTTCTATCTTCTCATCTGCCTTTCTTCAGAAAAAGATGCATTATACTTGCCGTGATCTCCTCTGGAAGCCCATGACCTTTGCAGGACCCAACAACTACCTGCAGCTGCCCGGCTTCTTCCGGAAGAACCGTCTGGCAGTGAAGTTTAAGTTTCGCTCATGGGACTACACAGGGTTACTGATGTTCACCAGGTTTGCAGATGAGTTGGGCTCTCTGGAGCTGGGTCTCAGCGAAGGACAAGTCAACGTCACTCTAATGCAGCCTGGAAACAAGAGATTACGCTTCGCTGCAGGTATGATTGTGGATTGTGATCATAGTATTCGTTACAACATTTTTGAACTCTGTTTCTATAAGAGAGGACTGAATGGAACCCCTTTAGACCAAGAGTTTACCAGAACCAACACCAGATGAAATATTATATACAGTACAGTAAATATTATCTTATTTTGTCTTATCTCAGGGTACCGTCTCAATGACGGCTTCTGGCACACAGTAGACCTAACAGCCAAAGACAACTTATTAACTATCACTATAGATGAAGATGAAAGTTCACCACTGAAGATCACCAACCCCTTCATGGTTCGTACAGGAGACCGCTACTTCTTTGGGGGTAAGTAACAGAATATAAGGACGATTAGTCTGTTATTATTCAATGCCACATGACTAAAACCGCATGACACTCTTCTCTAAAACTGACTCAAAATTTGCAGTGAAACAATGTTAATGTTTGCAATAATATGCATGTTTTATCTTTTATACATAAATATGCACATGCCATAAATGCTACATTAATGTTTATAATCTATACTATATGTGAATGTATTCAGTGCCTTTCTGTTGCATAGCAGATAACTAGATTAAAATTTCGTATCTGATGTGCTGCAGGTTGTCCTAAGACCAATAACACGGCACGCTGTGTGACCAAGCTGTCTCGCTTCCATGGCTGCATGCAGCAGATCTTTATAGATGATGAGCCGGTGGATATAGATGTCATGCTGCAGAGGAAATGGGGCAGATATGCTGAAATCCTGCTGGGCACCTGCGGAATCACTGATAGGTGTGTGTTTGTGTGGGTTTTGCCAACACTGTCCTCCCAATTATAGAAGCCAAGCAAACAGCCCTCATGCATGTAAAATAAAAAATTGCTTCTGCAGGAGTCAAGTATACTGGTAGGACATATCATTAGCTCAGCTCTATAAAAATAATATATATCAATGGGAAGCCACCACCATGATCTGAAAACTAACATGCATGTTTGGGATATAAGTTTAGTGTTTATTTCTTACGTCAAAGTCTAATGTCTTAATCTGTAATAGGAAATCAGGATGAACATAATAAGAAAATTGTAAATGCAAAAAACAAAACAAAACAAAACAAAACAAAACAAAAAACAAACAATGAATCTGATACTATTTAACACAAGTACAAATATCTAAACATTCCTAAATCAAGATAGATTTACTTTAGAAGCTATATGACTTCATATCTTTAGTCTTGTTTTCTGAAAAACATATCAAAATGATCTGAAATAAGTAAAAATATCTGTCAGTGGGGTAGGACATCTTGTTTTGCCTTCGAATTAATTAAATTTTTCTTTCCCTACTGACAGATTTTTCCTCTTGTTTTAAGCATAAACTCACTTAATTTTGATAGATTTTTAGAAAATATGACAATATTTTCACAAGTAATTGTATCTTGATTTACGAAAATGTAAGTATTTGTACTGGATAACAAAACAAAAATACAAATAAAATGTTTTTTCAGTGTGTCAGTTATTGTCAAAAAATATTAATAACAATAATACAAATATATTATAATATAAATACTCATTAAGGAGAAACAAAGCCTCGCAAAGGAGAAAAACAAGATGGATTAATCACTGATAAATCATAAGATGAATAAAAAAATGACAGAAAATAAATTACTATTCTAGATTTGATCTTCGATTATAACTCTTAGGTTGATTCATCTCATTTTAGTGTCACCTGCACAAAATGATATTTTGTACAATATGCAACAACAGTATTGACAAGAAAACATGACATGCCCAATGTAATATCTTGAGACATGCATTATTAAAATGTCAACCGTCCCTTGTTTTTTCTCAGGTGCAGTCCAAACCCTTGTGAACATGAAGGCAGGTGTATTCAGTCCTGGAATGACTTCCTGTGTGTGTGTAACAACACCGGCTACAAGGGGGAAGTTTGTCATAACTGTGAGCATCCCTCATTGAGGAGATTCCTCTGTATTGACTTTTTGTTGGTGAAACATGAGAATTAAACCTCTCGCTGTCTCTCTCTCATCATCTCAGCGGTCTATAGGGAGTCATGTGAGGCCTACAGGCTGAATGGGAAGTACTGGTCAGGCAACTACACCATAGATCCAGATCTGAGCGGACCACTGAAGCCTTTCACGGTCTACTGCAATATGTGTATGTATGAAGTAGAACAGACTGACGTGTTGAAAGCAATTTAGAATGATTTTCACAATAAGCTATGTCCTATAATTAATGTCCTATAACATTTTTAGTGCAAAAATCATGGACCGTTATCGAGCACAACCGCATGAAAAGCACCAAAGTGAGCGGCTCCACCATGGATCGACCGTATATTGGGGACCTCCAGTATGTAAATGCTTCGTGGGATGAAGTCACTGCCCTAGCAAACACGTCTTTATACTGCGAACAGTGGATTGAGTTCTTATGCTACAAGTCACGCCTCCTCAATACTCCATGTAAGTTAAAAAATTTTAACAATGACAGGTGGAAATCAGTATGTGGAATATCCTTTGTCATTTATAGTCAGTGATTGAAATGAATGGGATAATTCACCCAAAAATTAAAATTCTATCATAATTTATTTAGCCTCATGTTCCAAATCTGTATGAGTTTAATCAGTGCTTCTCAAAATGTGACTTTCTGAAGACAATCCTAGCCACTCTAAGTATGTGATTAGTCCATATATGACACCTACACTACGTTCCATACATTGTGTAGCTATATGAAATATTTAGTGTGAAATTTAACTCACTGAAATCCCTTAATCTCTTGCAATCACCAGCATTCATGAGGCAAATAGCAATGACCGATTCATGAACGAATCTTTTTGAGCAGGATCTTTTCAATGAATCGGTTAATGCAGTACACAAAACTGGTCTGAATAATTTGTTCACAAATCAAACTGGTCTGGCTCTGGAGTTCAACTTACTGATTCAAAATCTAGTCATAGCAGTTGACAGCTCACTAGAGGTATATAGTAAGTAGAGTATTTGAGTTAGTAATGACTTATGCTTTGAAAAGACGGAATAAAATGCAGTTATGATACATTTATGATTTAAAAATTGAATTAATTATTTTATTTTGGTGCTTAACATCTCCAATCCTAATTCACTTTTATTATTTTGAAAAGCGTATTCTTCAAAAACCTTTTGCATTCCACATTAGAAATTAACGTATTTAAATGTTGTGTTACAGTGTACTATATAAGCAGCCATCACTATGTAGCTGAAATATAGCATAGTAGAAGAAGAAGAAAAAGGGAACTACAGTTGTGCGTTTTAGATGGCTGTTGAAGTATTGATCTTAGCTAGGATCTTAGGTTATCCGTGCAAAAACACTATATGGTCTGACTCAGCTGAACTGCCAGGAACTTGAACGTAATTCGTGTCACTGACTTTCTCAGCCTTTTTCTTTGCTGAGTAACTATAGAAATCGTATCAGTCAGTCTTTACTATTCAAATGAGTTTGCAAAGATTTACGTAGTAGGGCCCAGTCGCTTTGTGAGACTTTGGCTTGCCTACACTACCAATAGATATGCACTGAGTGTTTCTTTGGTTTTATTTATTGTTGTAAACAGATGGACGGCCTTACACTTACTGGATTGGCCGGCATAATGAGAGTCATGAATACTGGGGAGGAGCTTTCCCTGAAAGTGGGAAATGTGGATGTGCTGTCAATCAAACTTGTACTGATTCCAAGTACTGGTGCAACTGTGACGCAGACTATCGCCAATGGTGAGAATGAATAAACAAGTGAAAACAATGTTTTTATTATATAAGCATGCCTTTTACGATGTGTCTGTATGGTGGTGTTTTATATTATTAAAGACAGAAAATAAATGGACCTCAGGGAACTGAACTATGTACCATTTATATGACTGTTCAAAAGTTTGGTGTCAGTAAGGATTTTATTTATTTTTATTTTTTTGGAAAGAATTTCAAATAAATGCTGTCCTTTTGAATTTTCTATTAAACAAAGAATCTTGAAAAAAAAAATGTGTCTCAGTTCTACAAAATTAAGCAGTGCAGTGCGATAATAAGAAATGTTTCCAAAAAAGCTCCAAATCAACACATTAATATAATTTCTGGATCATGTAACACTGAAGACTGGAGTAATGATGCTGAAAATTCAGCTTTGACATCACAGGCATAAATAAGATTTTAATATATATTCAAACAGAAAACAGTTATTTTAAATTGTACTAATATTTCACATTATTACTGTATTTTTAATCAAATAAATGCAGCCTTGGTGAGCATAAGAAAATTCCTTCAAAAACCTGAAAAAAAAAATCTAATCAACCCCAAACTTTTGAACAGTAGTGTAAAGTAAATGCAAATTTTAATTGATTATTTTAACGGCTAATTTCCATTCACTAGGCACTCAGATAAGGGCTACCTGTCGTTCCGAGACCACCTGCCTGTCAGGAGGATTGTCATAGGGGACACTAACCGCACCGGTTCAGAAGCACGCTACAGTGTTGGGGCACTGTACTGCCATGGAGACAGTGAGTAATTAATGTTACAAAGATAAAATGGATGAAAAGTCTGTGTATATAATAAGAAGATCCTTTCTGATGTGTGAGTAAAGGGAAATGTACAGTCACTTGATTTATCTCAAAATAAACACAAAGCAAAGCAGCTTTAAATGACCCTATAGGGGTTTATTTTGATGGTTGACTGAACATGATCCTCATTAACACACAGATAATCACCAAATAAATAAAGAAATTAGCATAAAATGTTGATTTGAGTAATTCTACTGTATATTTGCACTGATTTGTTAATTGGAAATCCTTCTCTTAGGGAGTATCTGGAACACTATAGCTTTCACCAAGCCCACCTATCTGGCGTTCCCCACCTTCAAGCCCGGCACTAGTGCCGACATCACGTTCCACTTCAGGACCTACCGAACTAACGGAGTGTTTGTAGAAAGCTCAGATGACCACCTGCGTAATTTCTTACGAATTGAACTCAATTGTTAGTGTTGTTTCCATGGCAGAGGGACTGTAAATCCCATTGTAAATCCTAAAAATATATGGTGTATATCTACTGATTCTGATTCAGTTTCTGCTTAAATTTTCACAGCTACAACTGAGGTGGTTTTCATTTTTATGGTGGGTGATGGGATTAGAAACGTGACCCTGCGCTCTCCTAAACCTCTCAATGATAATGAATGGCACTATGTAGAAGCTGAAATCAATGTGAAATTGGCACGTCTCAAGGTTGATTTCCTGCCTCCAGCCATTCACAAGTTTCCGGGCCAAACCTACATCACTATGAAGTTCACACAACCCCTGCTCGTAGGTAAGAATTATAGAGCTGGAGTTTCAAGCAGAGTTGATATGAAAACATTGCTTTAAGCAGTTGATCCCATGCATCTGTATTCAGGGGCAGCCAATCACACCTTAAGGCCTTTTCTGGGTTGTCTGCGTGGGCTGAGGATGAACGGGGTGCCTGTGGATTTGGAGGGAAAGGTTGATGAGAGGGCTGGCATACGTAGGAACTGCACCGGAGCGTGTCTGAATGTCTCCATACCGTGTCGAAACGGAGGCCAGTGCATTGATGGCTACGCTTCATACGCCTGTGACTGCAATAACACAGCCTTCGACGGCTATTACTGTCATTTAGGTGAGTTAACACACATTTGCATATGCTCTCTCACACTTATGCTGGCACAAATTAACATGGCGCAAAACAGACTACAGCTGTTTCCTAATAAACAAATGCAAATTTGAAATGATATCTTTTCATCTGGGGAAAGATTAATTATTACAAACTCATTTTAATTTCATGAAACTGTGATTAGGAGATTTAAAACATTAAAACTGATTCGAGTGAAGGATAAAAAATTGGAGGAACAAGCAAAGTGGTGCCTCTGAGAATCTGTTAAAGAGAGATTCACTGCCTGAAAAAGATAGAGTGACCGACTTTGGCTTTTGTGTCCACTTTCCATTTTAAGCATCTAAATCCAGAGCTGATTTAGGCTAACAGAGAGGGATTTGTCTGTTCCATGAATTAAACTGCATTATTGGATAATCTGTGTGGGAATATTTAAAATCTTTGTCTTTGAGCTGAATTATATATATTTTTTCCAATAAATCTTAATACACTCACCTACAGGATTCATAATGTGCTCATAATTTAATTTAATATAACAATAAAACACAATGGACCCTTCTTACTACAGGTATAATTAAATCTACAATAAATTAGTAGAGCTGTCAAAGTCAAATGAGTTAAGATGCAATTAAATAATTAAGCACCCATTTGTCAGTTAATAGAAAATTTGATTCTTTACGTGACAAATTAAATATCATCATCAATAGAAATGTTATTGTGGGGACCTTATTATTCAGAATATTTTGAACAAATCAGTTGAGTTAAATGACAATGACTCTTAAAACAGTGGCTTCATACAATATGCATATTTCCCTATAATGTGCTCAGATTACCTACTATTGTCCAATGGACACTTATCTATCCCATGAGGCCACAGTTGATGTTTTGTGACTGACTATGTAGCGATACAACTGATGCTGGAAGGTCATATGACAATAACAAGATCATGTTGAATGAAGTAGATCCGAATTATATTCATTCTACATACATTTATACTATACAGAACATACTTTCAGTCACAAAGTAAGTACTTATTCAGAAGATGTACCTCCTGATAGAGTATGTGATTTTGGATGCAGCCAGTCACTTGTTTTGTTGCCAAATAAATCAGTATTTTTGAACAAACTGGTTGAGTAAATGATTCAAAGACTCAGGACTGAGTTTGGAACAACATACTAACAAATTACTTACTATTTCAGTTCTGAATTCAGCCTGTCACTTGTTTTGTTTCTGAATGAATCAGCGTTTTGAATCAATTGATGAATAAAGTGAATCATTTAAATGACTCACTCATACAGACATTCAATTGTCTCCACCTTCTGGTGTAACTATGTAACTTTCAGAAAGAGTCACTGTAAAATCTGGACCTGACAAACACAGAAAAAAAAAAAAAAAAATCCTAATATTTTTTATTTGCAATGCTTCTCGACCAGTCAGATTCAAGGACTGGACTTTTTTTTTCTTAAGATTTTATAAATATGGATATGTATGTGATCGCATATATTTAATGTTTCTCTACTTTTCTCTTTTTGAAAAGGAACTGAAAAATATATATTTTAAAACATTTTATATTAATTGCTATTAAATCACTTGATATCACGATTTATTAATCCCACACAGGTATAATAACTTAATACTAACTTCTTGTACTAAAATATTATATAAACGGTTACAAGTCTATTCTTTTCGAGTCTAATGACATGTTTTTATGATGAAGTTTTTTTCTAAAAGCAAGTTAAATCAGCATGTGGGAGGATTGCCCGTGAGACATGACCTGACATATACAACACTGTGATCTCTGCTTGTGTTACATCCTTTTAGATATTGGGGCATTCTTTGATGTGGGAGCGTGGTTGCGGTATGACATCCGCAAAGAGCCGATTTCCTTTGACGCATGGTGGGCGAACTTCTGGATAGAGCCTCACTGGCACAACTTCACCCTCGGCTACAACACGACAACTGATGACATAGAGTTCAGCTTCAGCACTCTACAGGCCCCAGCGGTGCTGCTTTATATCAGCTCCTTCAGCAATGATTACATTGCCGTCCTGCTCAAGAAAGATGGTAAACACACACACACACAATCACACCGAAGCATACAAAACATTAGCTTTAGCACTGATGTCACCACCTTTGCAGGGACTCTTTCGCTGAGATATCGGCTTGGGATAATAAGCTACAAATTTAAGTTGACTGATAGAAACATGGCCGACGGCTTCCCTCATTTCGTCAACATCACCCGACACAACTACACCATATGGACACAGGTAGGATCTCAAACAAGATCAAGCTAGATCTAGAGTTAATAGCATAGCAAAAGCACACTGTTTGTATGTGTATTTGCACCTGGATCTAGGTGGATTACATGGATCCATGGATTGAGAAGTTAATACCAGGAGAGATTCCCAGATTTGATTCACCAAAGTCTATATTCTTGGGTAGAGTCATGGGTAAGATGAGCATATTTATCTTAACTTGTTGCCTGTGGATGAAAAGTTGCATTTAATAGATTGATCTGATTTCTTTTCTTCTGCATAGAGGTGGGAGGTGTCGACTACGAAATTCAGAGGCACAACAGTCCAGGTTTTATGGGCTGTATATCAGGGGTCCGATATAATATTTTTGCTCCTCTGAAGGCTTACTTCCGACCCAATGTAACCAATCCACCGGTGACGACTCAAGGCTATGTGGTGGAGTCTAACTGTGGGGCGTTTCCCCCTGTTTTAGGATATGTCCCTTGGGAGGATGACCCCTGGTTCACTGGCCTGTGTAAGTCTACATATCCTGACATTCGCATGATTGCCTTCTAACATTCACTACCGTTCAAATGTTTGTTTGTTTTGGAAAAAAAATGAATACTTATCAAATTGATAAAAAATTACAGTAAAGACATTTATAATGTTGCAAAAGATTTCTGTTTCAAATAAATGCTGTTCTTTTAAACTTTCTGTTCATCAAAGAATCTTGAAAAAAATCTATCAAGGTTTCTACAAAAATATTAAGCAGCACTGTTTTCAATTATGATAATAATACGTTTCTTGAGGAGCATATTAGCATATTAGAATGGTTTTGTAGAATCATTTGACACTGAAGAATGAAGTGATGGCTGGTGATAATTATATTTCACAATATTACTGTTTTTTTTTGTTTGTTTTTTTTTTTTATCAAATAAATGCAGCCTAGTCAGCGTAAGAGATTTCTTTCAGAAACATTTAAAATCTGACCTCAAAACGTTTGAATGGTAGTGAATGTAAATAAGTGTTTACCCTACTTTTATTACTTTTGAGCTAGTTATTAGTTTATGTACTGTGAAAGGATTTGTTTTAAACAAATGTAATTTTTTTCTCTAATATGTTGATTATTGTATACTTTACGCTGTGATTAAATGTTGTTTTTAACCCTCAATGTTTTTTTTTTTTTTAGTCTTTTATTACATTCATGATGATGTTACCCCACCTTGGATGACATGTAAGTTTACAGTCACACTCATTTTATTATCTTTTTTAAAGCATATATAGTGATATTTATTATTCCTGTCAGATTTCCACCATCCTCCAAATAAAAGTGACAAAAAAATTTTAAAATGTATTTATACTAATGTATTCTGTTCTTCTTGCTTTTCTTTGTCTTTTATTCCTATTCAGCATTTCAGCCAGTACTGCAAATCATGCTGATCTTTGTGATGCTAAAACCTGTTTTTAAAATCCTCTTAATTTGCAGAACACAGGATTAGGGAACATTCATGGGAATATAAGCTTCTGCATAAAGACTATCTTCTGCACGTGACAGAAGTTTAGTATAATCAGTTATGAAGCGTCATATAAGGATAATATACTGTATGTGGAATAAATCAATGTGTAATAAGCGTAAGATCTTTACAAATGACCATATTTCAAAATATGTCACTGTTACATTAATCTGTTAAATTAATTTTTTGTTGTAAATGTTTTACAGAACTTCTCTTATAATACTAATGAGATCATTTAAAAATTAAAGACTCATCAAAACAATACAAGACCATTTTCAAACTGAACACTTACATTTTCATAAAGAGATTTATCAGAACCCTTGCTCATCATTTGCAATTATCCATCATTGCTTCACTCAAATCCTCTTTTTTTCTAACTGTCTGATTGTCATCTCTTTTCCAGGATAAACAAGACTTGTTTCTCCTACACACGCGCACACACACACACACACACACACACACACTCTTAATCCTCCTTACCAGTGGAAACAGCTCTCACAGTAAAACAGAAAATCTACAAGATGTTAAGATGTTAAAAGAACAATTCGCCCAAAAATGAACATTCTGTCATCATTTGCTGACTCTCATGTTGTTCCAAACCTGTATACTCTTATTTTGTGGAACACAAAAATAGAATTGTGAAGAACTTTTATGCTGCTCTTTTCCATAATAACAAGTGGCTACCTCAAAGTGAACTTTAGTAATCATAAAAATAATCCATATCAGTTTGGTTGCATGAAAATTCTCCATTTGTGTTTCACAGAAAAATATGACAGTATACAGGTTTGGAACACCACGAGAGTAAGTAAATGATCCCAAAAATGCTAATTTTTGGGTGAACTATCCCTTTAAAGCTTATGAGTACATTTGAGCTGACAGTCAGCAGTTTCTCCTGTCAATTCTGCAACATGATACAAATTATGTTTAAACCATCATCTGCAAGCAGCTCAACTTGAGCAACGTAAGAGTATTAAGCTTAATGCTAACAACTGCTCTCTCTCTCTCTTTGTGTCATTTTCTCCACAGTAATCGTGACAGTGTCTCTGATGCTGCTCTTCCTGATCCTGTACGGCCTCTACATTTACCTGTACAGGTATAAAGGCAGTTACCACACTAATGAACCGAAGCAGCTGGAGTCCCCCAGCTCCGCTCGGCCCCTCACTGATACTCTGCGCAAGGATAGAAAGAACCTGCCGGAAATACAGGAGGAAAGTCCCAATGAATAACACAAACTGAGGGCTGTCTTGAAGAAAAGAGAGGAGTGCTGGTGATTATGAGGGAGGTAAATGGTGAAGACTGAGGAATGAGTTGCAAATGTGATTTTTTTAATGTATCTTTTGCCTTTATGGTAATGTAACTATATTTTTCTGTCCCATTATTTTTACAGTGTAATCTGATATTTGGTGCTTTTGGCAGTGTTCAAAATAAGCAGGCTAGAGACAATTTACCATCTGATCAATGAGCACTTGCAGTGCAGTCCGACTGAAGTGCCTCAGCAACATTACAAGAATCTTTGAAAGATCGATCCAGGGTTCCCACGGTCATAGAGATGTCAGGAATTATCAGGGTATTTAAGAATTGTGATTTCCAGGCCTAGAAAACAGTATTGGAAATTATTACAATCATGGAAAAGTCATGGAAATGTGTGTTGTAAATATACATTTACATAGTCATGCCCATCACAATGACATTTTATTGATTAGAAATTAGATTTTTGTGTGCAATCTCAGTAAAATTGTTTTTACAAAATCATTATTTTTAAAACTCCCAAAAGACTGGAAAAGTCATGAAAATGAATAAAATCTTAAAGTCATGTTAATTTTTGTAGCATGTAATATAACTCCTTGTAGTTATGGCCATCTCAAAAATATTTTATTGGTTACAAATTCACTATTTGTGAGTGCAGTCACAATAAAAATGTTTTCAGAATGTTTATTTTTAAAAAATAACAACTGGCTGGAAAAATGGAAATTTATAAAAACCTTAAAAATAAAAATAAAAAATTGTAGTCAGAATAAATCTTTCTAGCTATGCCCATAAAATAAATAATATACTCTAATAAAAATCCGTATTATTTAAAAAATCATAAATTACTGGAAAGATTGAAAATGAATTAGTGTAAGGTGTGGGAACCCTGTATATACTAAGTGAAAGTTTTGGCTCATTATTGTGTACTGGCAGAAGCAGTGTGTTTGATAGCCATGTTGTTGTGTTCATGAGAAAATCTGCACAAAATGCACAACAACAACCTTCAGAGAACAGTGTTTTGAAAATGTAGATATGTTCACACATATCTGTTTTAACATCGCTAAACTTCATTAATGTACAGATATGGAGGAATTTACTCAGACATAGCTAATGTTATATAAGTATTTATGTGTGTTTTACTACTGTCTAAAATTGGATGCAGCGCTTACAAGAGATGAAGAGTCAATGGCATTGAATGGCTTCAGCTTCTTTAGAGCACAATGACATTAATGTGCTGAACAATAATGTGTCTGGGGAAATATTATTTCTGTGGCATATCAAAAACTGCAGAAAGGTGATTTTGTGATAGTAGCTATATTACATCTTGCTTGTGAACAGCATTATGTGGTATAAGATTCATAAAGATTAGGAGATTTTTGTAAAAACCACTCAGTAGACCTCATGAAACAAGCAGAAGGAATTTTAGCTCCATGAAAGATTTACAGTAGATAGAAATGTTTCTTGACTAAAGCCCAACGAGTGCTGTAATGAACAGGGTGTGCTGTACTGTATGTCTCAGGGTTGGTAACGGTGGTCATGATGGCATGGCATAGAGAGCTACATGTTCTTCTCACTGCTGCTACAGCAACACACACCAGCCTTTTCAAGCCATTCTCTAGACATTTTGACTCTGAAATAAAGTTTCAGTTTATATTATACAAACCTAACAGTACATGAATGAGGGCAGGTAAAAACTGTATTGTGTTTGAGAGTGTGTCTGATTATAATGATGCCACAGATCAGTGATTGAAGTTGAAGCTGTTTTTCTCCTTGTGTCCTTTCCTGTCTTTTCAAGAGAGTTCTTCCTGTGGGCCAAAGCAAAATGATATAGTTTCTTATAACAGAGTATAATGATGCCATACTTCTGTTCAGTCCACATCATATTCATGTCACGTGATTGATGATGAAGCATTTAAGACCAGTGATTCCCAACAAGGAATATTTTGATTTTAATGTCAAATATATATATATATATATATATATATATATATATATAAAACTTATTGGAATTAATATCTTTTTTTTTTTAGTTATATTTTTAAGGAAAAAAAAAGAATTTTGTAATGTGTGCAAGTTTTATATTTTTGTGATGTTTTTCGTCCATAATTCAGGTTTTTCTTTAAAAATGACATCATGAAATAATTTATAAGTGATGATGGGGTAATTTTGCCTTATTGATGGGCCTATTGGCTACATAAGAAAAAAACTGTTTGGGAAACACTGTTTTAGACAGTCTGCACTTTTTATAGTGTGGAGCTTCTGTGGGCTGAATGTGTTCACTTGGAGTTGTGGAGCCTATAATCTACATATTGATCAGAAAAAGGAACAAACTGTGTTAGCTTTGGATCAACAATAACTGAGTGACAGAAATGCTAAAATTGCATATTTAGAATATTAGAGGAACAGCAAACTTAATGTGTTATGGTGGTTTGTTACAGATCTAGTATCATAAATTACAATCAGTTTGTTAAAGGTAGATTTTGGACAGAAATAATCATAAAGCAGCTGATATTTTTACATGAGGTCACACATGAAAGCTTTCTTAGCATGAAACACTGAGCAGTTCAGCACAAGTGTGATTATCGATGTCTGTGGATGAAAGACTCCCATGTATAAAGTCATGGTTTTTATAACTTCATTCATGCGTTTGCTGTAGGACACCATTATTGCTGCTGCTGCTTCTTAGCTGTTTTGATAGCGGTCTTACCAAGAGCTTAGAGGACTTCCATCCTCTTTCCAGATGTAAAATTAGCTATTAAAACAAAAGAGCAAATAAGGTAGAACACATGTATTATCTTTAGAAGCTATGCATTTTGCATGACTACTGCACTTTTCATCGAAATGCAATAAGAAAAAGAAAAATCCGCTGCTTCCAGTGCCAGGCACATGTTCTTTAGTCTGTTTCTTTAACAGAGCCATAAGAGCTTTTATCAAAGAGATCACATAATATTCACCCACAGATTATGCTCTTCATGTATATGTATAAATAAAGTGTACTTCTCTTTTTATCGTTCTAATTTATATAAAAAAGGCAGGCACGTGAGAGTATTTTGAATAGATGAGTACTGAATGAATAAGTCCAGCTTTAACCTCATGACCTCTGCCAGGTTTTGTCTTGTTTTTATTCCTTTCTTAATGTATCCCTCATTCTTTTACTTCTTCCCTTCTATCGTCCTCTAAACCAGTGGAATATGGACTTTCAATTCATTTTTACTTTGAAGAGTGTCTTGAATGAAGAACGAAATGCTACTGTAAAGAAATATTAAATTTAACAGGGACAAACACCTCTCAGAGTCTCTTCCTACTTGACATTTTCTTTAAAAACTATATAGTCAGTATAAATGATTGAACACCAACACCAAAGTTTGGTAGTTGATGATGCTCAGACAAAAGTAAATGTAACCCACAGTCTGTTCCAGATGAATGTTAATGTGAAATGAGAAGCGAGCGGATAGTGTAAATGACAGTGAGTGAGGGCTGGTATTCAGCACTAGCTCGTGTGATGCATGTTTGTATAAATGAGGTATTGTGTGTTGTCTGTGTCAATACTGCAGCTAATAGGAGAGTTACCTCATTGACATACATTTGACTGAATGTTTAAAAACATCACTTATCGGCACATGGAGGCCCATTTGTTTAATTTGAAGAAATGTATTACTTTATACGCGACCTTCACCTCTGTTTTGTAGGGAATTGTCTTTTTTTCATTTTACATTTAATGCATTTTTCATGTACATACTGTATAAACACACAAATTCACTGTGAAGTATTTTCTTCATCTTTTTGCACTAAATGTCCTGTTTGAACAAATCTGAAATCTTGTAGGCCATTTATTTTGTGGATAAACTTCCACTCTGACTGGCATGTTGGTGACAATAGTAGCTGTATGTATCTTTTGTGCAAATAGCCAACTTTGTTAACAGTTGCTATTTCACGAACTTAACCCACTTTTTCTCAGGCAATTTATACATAGTGCAAATAACATTGATTTTTATTTCTTTTTTACACTTTTTTGAATAGCATCTACCAGTATTTGGACTGTAAACAAGTTTCTATTTGTACTTGGTGCAAACATACAATTTAAAGGGTTAGTTCACCCCAAAATGAAAATTCTGTCATTAATTATTCACCCTCATGTCGTTCCAAACCTGTAAGACCTTCGTTCATCTTCGGAACACAAATTAAGATATTTTTGATGAAATCGGAGAGCTATCTGACCCTCCATAGACAGCAACGCAACTGAAATGTTCCCAGGTCCAGAAAAGTAGTAAATACATCGGTAACACAGACGTAACTTGGGGGAGAAGAATGGTTGAGTAAATTATGTTATTTTTGTTTTCTTTGCGCAAAAAAAAATACATCAGTAAAACAAAGTAAATACATCAGTAAAACAGTCCATGTGACATCAGTGGCTCAACTTCAGTTTTGCGACGCTACGAGAATACTTTTTTTTTTGCGCAAAAAAAACAAAAATAACATAATTTACTCAACCATTCTTCTCCCCCGAGTTACGTCTGTGTTACTGATGTATTTACTACTTTTCTAGACCTGGGAACATTTCAGTTGTGTTGCTGTTTATGGAGGGTCAGATAGCTCTCCGATTTAATCAAAAATATCTTGATTTGTGTTCTGAAGATGAACGAAAGTCTTACGGGTTTGGAACGACATGAGGGTGAGTAATTAATGACAGAATTTTCATTTTGGGGTGAACTAACCCTTTAAGTAAAATACCCTTTAAAGGTATGGGGTCAATAAGATTTTTTCAAGGCTGCATTAAGTTTATCAAAAAGTGACAGTTAATTAATACACACACACACACACACACACACACACCCCGTAGGTAATAATATGTGATGCGCTAATATGTATCTTTAAGGTACTAATATGCATTATTTAGGGGTAAGTAAGGTACAAAGATGTACCTTTTAGCTTTTGCCACAGTGACAGCTTTGTACCTTTTTTCTGAGAGTATAATATTTCACTGTATTTACTGACGTTTTGGTCAAATAAATTCAGCCTTGGCGAGCATGAGCCTTAATTTCAAAACATAAAAGAATTGTACACCCCAAACCTTTGAACGGTAGAGTAAACTGCATCTGCTGAGGGTAAATGAACACTGCATACATTATTTGTTATATTTGTTATCATTGTGATCACAATGATCTTTTATTACCACTGTGCTCTTGAGGTTGATTCAGGGGAACTGTAGGTCCTGTGAATGCAAAGCATTTGCCAAAATAATTCCCATGAAAATCTCCAAAGTTAAAGTTGAACTAGTTTCATGGAATCAGACAAAACCTTATAATGATATCCTCTTACAAGCAGGTAATTTCAGGTTTGTGGTCAGGTGTGACAAGGTGTTCATTTTGAGTTTTCCTAATTCTTTAGTTCTGGTTTTGTTTGTGTCATCCTCATTGTAAATAACCATGACTGTGTAGAATCAACACAAATCCCAAATGACACTTTAATAAAAGAAGCCTGAAGGAAAGACAAACTCTGAAGACTCTTTCTATAATGGATTCCAGATAGGTGCATATCTTGTTTTTGTCATTTGACAAAATTCATGTCCGATAGAGCTAAGTGTGTCCAACAGATATACCTGCTTTTAAAGGCATCTGGAAATTCAATTACACTTTTTCTCAGTATTTTGGGATAAACATAAAGCAAAAAATATTTCAGATAAAAATGTAACTACTGTACAGTATTTTACAAGACACTAGGAATTATTTTCTCAGCTTTACAAAATTATTGCCCATATTTGTATTGAGTGGACATGTGAAATGCAGTTACAGTTCTAGGGCATGTTAAACAAATATGATCATTTGGTTTAGTTCTTTATTTTACATAAAATGTAACATACGACAGTGAAACCCAAACCCTAACTCTTGTTAGGCCTATTTTGTACACTCTATTGTTCACTCTTAAAAAAAAAAAGCCTGCTAAACAATGTCCTTTAAGTCACTCTTTAGCTCACAGTTCACATTCAGTCTGTCGGTTTACAAGGTTACTTGTTTTGTTTATTTCTACAGAACATTTAACAATATTTGACCTCATACAGTTTAAGCAGAGATGAAGATTAACTGCCTTAGTGCTATGTTAGCTAGAATTCTAATTTCTGACAACATGAGCCAGCTTTGTGCAATACAGCAAGCAGCTAACAGCTGATAGATAGATAGATAGATAGATAGATAGATAGATAGCAGAGGTGTGCACATTACAGTAACAGGCTAACATCAAATGACACCAGGTTGCAGACAAGTTTACTGAAATTTGTTCTAAAGAGAGAAGATACTGACCTGACTGACTATAAGTGCAAATGTAACTATGAAATATTGCTTGATGTTTTGCACAACAGAATATTTTGACCAGAAACAACAACGACGACTACGTTTGATGCATTCAGTTTGCAGTTACAGTATATATTGAGCATATAGAGGTTATAGCTATTTCAAAAGCTGTTTACAGAGCCTTATGAATGGAGAGATGGGATAAAAAAAAAAGAAAAACTTCATGACAGTTGTCTGAATTGTCATTTTTCCTTCCATGACAGAGAAAATGGTGCCGTCTATCAATATCCTGTGTTATTGGGCATATAGTGCAAATGTGGAAGAGTGGATTTGTAAATCTGAGGACACCTTTTGGTTTCTTCAGGTCATCACAAACGTTATCTCAAAGAAGTAAACAAAAACGCTTGTTCAGACAAGTCAATTAAACCACAGGTTACGGTAGAGACATCACCATCTGACTGCATCATCAAATCAATCTGTGATGTCAGTGAAGTGCAAAGCATTGTGGATAGGCAAAAATGTTACCAGGTAAATTAGGACACACTCAAGGAAAGCGTGTCTACACAATGTCGATTTCCCTCTCAATACCCACATACTTCAATGCATCCGCTTGACTGTATCTAAGAAGCAGGAAAAATAAAATGACATCACAAAATGAAATGAAACTGCATATATGAGTGTCTATTTGTGATGTAACAGTATTGCTGAAACAAACAAAATATACCTGTAGTCAAAAAAGAGCTCTTCTCCTCGTTGTATAGCTCGCTTGGCAAAGATTCCAATGCGGTGATCACCATTAACCATGACAACTGTAATAAAACCAACAACCTCAACCAACGTGCTTAACAGCTTCAACACAAAGTGCTTCGATATTTATGATGATGAAATAAAATACCTTTTGCGTAACAATTGGGGTTGACGGAGTGGTTGGCGAATCGTATTTTATTCCCTTTTCGAGTGGCATCCACTACAAAGTCTGAAATGATATAAAAACACTATTTTAAAAACACCAAACTGACATCTAAAAGACAACTAGAATAGAATAGAATAGAATGGAATAGAATAGAATAGAATAGAATGAGTGAAGCTGATACCATTGTTCAAGTTGAACAGAAAACTGGACATGTACTTGTCATAGATTCTGCCCCTCCTGTCTGCTTCATCCTGGGAAATAAGCTACAAATACACACACACACACACACACACACAATGCATTAATCAGATCACTAAGAATGCAACTTTCAGAAAAATCACAACAGCTAGTGGGGTGTGTGTGATTTCCACACACCTCTCCGCAGTACTCCGAGATGAACTCGTTCTTCTGGACTGGCTCTTTGATAAATGTACCCCACCCTGCAACATCAGAGGGGGCCAGGAGCAGGTGCTGGCAAACAGATTAAACAACATTTATATCACTAAAGCATCCTCTGTATCAATTATTTCCCTTTAGAATATCAGCATGTTGGCATCAGAGTATGTGAGCGGAGCGGAGCGTGGAGTGGACCGGTGTGATTTTGAATGGAGCGAGGAGCGGATTTTTTAAAAGTCGGAGCGTCGTGGTTTTCACTCGCTCCACCACCGCTCCATCACGAGTACAATTCATACCAACGACCCAAAATATAACTGCATATTTAGCAAGAATTCACGTTACACATATATAGCTAGCTTGATAGAGAAGGATCACTCAAATCAGAAAGAATGTGAAGGCTATGATGACGGCAATGAACATGAGCGGGAAGTTCGTCTCGGTTACGTACGTAACCCTCGTTCCCTGATGGAGGAAACGGAGACGTTATGTTGTGACGACATTAGGGGATTCACTTGGGATCCCCAATCATCCCTGACTTTAAGAGGAAACGCCAATGAATATTGGCTAGTGGATTTTGCATACCTGAGCCACACCCCATGCACACGGGTATAAATAGGCGACAGGTGCATTCACTCATCAGGTTTTACGCTGAGGAGCCGAGAACGTGTCCCTGGCACCCAGCGATGGTTTCAAGATTGTGGCATGGGGACATAACGTCTCCGTTACCTCCATCAGGGAACGAGGGTTACGTACATAACCGAGACGTTCCCTATCTGTCGGTCACTATGAGTTATGTCGTGACAACATTAGGGGTCTATGGAAAGCGCCACAACCTGAACCCTGTCACAACCTTATGGCATTGCAGATGTTGACAAGCAAGCAAATGCAAGACAGACAAATGCCATGCAAGGGTCGTAACCTTCCCATCGTCCCAGCGCAAATTCGCTGACCTTGGTACCCGCAGGGACCACTGAGTACATCGCTGCTGGAGATAGCCAAGCCGCTGTTCCTTTCCCACAGAAATCAGAAGGGATTTCGACCTTCAGCGAAAGATTGCTTCAAGTCTTTCCTATTTGTTGTTACAGCTTGGCAGTAACGACAGGGAAGCGAGCCTTCCAGAGAAGGGCGCTACGGAGGCCACATCCTGCCCGAAGGGAGGTGACATGTGAAGATACTGATATGGACTGACCCAGGCCTGGGGCAGTACCATATATGGAATGGGACTCTGAGGCAGGTCCTACCTAGGAGTAGGGAGGAGAGCTGTCAGCAGAGCCCGACAGAGTTCTCTGTCAAGGGGAAGACATGGGTTTACCGTGAGGGAAACCTACCATGGAAGAATACACATATGGGATTACCCGAAGGGAATCAAGCCATATGGACACCTAGCCCAGTACAGGGGCTGACCGGAGACCTGGGCGAGATAACACCAGTACTGGGCCTGGCGTCAGACTGCTCCACCCAGTCTGACTGCCGGGGGTGCTGGAGGAACTCCATCAGGGTTCGCCATCCGAGGAACTTACTGGAAGAGGGAAAAGGTGCTCGCATCCCTGGGTGAGGGGGAATGGCGCAGCAAGCATGACACCGGCCAGCTCTTTCCGCCACTTACTTGTTACCCAACACATGGGAAGAAACTGGCTCGACGCGGAGATTGTAAAATCTCGCGAAGGTGTTCGGCGTCGCTCAGCCCACAGCTCTACAGATGTCTGCCAGAGAAGTGCCGTGCGCCAACGCATAGGAGGAGGAAACACTCCGTGTGGAGTGAGCCCTCACCCCCAGGAGGCAAGGCTCGCCTTGAGATTGGTATACCAAGGCAACGGCATCCACTATCCAGTGGGCCAACCTCTGCTTGGAGACAGCCTTCCCTTTCTGCTGACCTCCGTGGCAGACAAAGAGCTGCTCAGACCTTCTAAAGCTCCGGGTGTGGTCCACGTATATGCGCAGCGCTCTTACGGGACACAGCAACGCCAAGGCTGGGTCTGCCTCCTCCGAGGGCAGTGCTTGCTGGTTCACCACCTGATCACGGAAGGGCGTGGTGGGAACCTTGGGCACGTATCCAGGCCGGGGTCTCAGGACAACGTGAGAGTAGTCTGGCCCAAATACAAGGCACTCTTCGCTCACCGAAAATGCTTGGAGGTCCCCGACCCTCTTGATGGAAGTGAGCGCGGTCAAGAGCGCTGTCTTAGCAGACAGGAACTTCAGCTCAACTGAGTCCAACGGCTCAAAGGGACCCCTCTGAAGTCCAGCCAGGACAATAGAGAGGGCACCAGGGGTGGCCTAGGAGGATTTAACCTTCTGGCACCCCTCAGGAACCTCATGATGAGATCGTGCTTTCCCAGGGACCGGCCGTCCAATGCATCGTGATGGGCCGCGATAGCAGCCACATACACTTTCAAGGTGGAGGGTGACAGCCTACGCTCCAACCTTTCTTGCAGGAAAGAAAGCACTACTCCAATCGTGCACCTTCGGGGGTCTTCTCGGCGAGATGAACACCAGATTGCGAACAGACTCAACTCCAAAGCAAGAGCTCGCCTCGTAGAGAGGGCTCTGGGCAGAGTGAAAGTGTCTTCCACCGCCGGTGGACAAACACTCAAGTCTGCCACGTCTCATCCAGGAACCACACATGGAGGTTCCAAGATCTGGACGCGAGTACCACATGGTGCCGGGCCCCTGAGAAAGGAGGTCCTTCCTCAGAGGGATGCGCCAGGAGGGGCTGTCACGAGGAGCATGAGTTCCGAAAACCAGGTCCGGGTGGGCCAACCGGCAGGACCTGTTCCTCATCCTCACTGACCTTGCACAGTGTCTGTGCGAGCAGGCTCACTGGGGAAAACGCATACCTGCGTAGAGCCTGAGGCCAGCTGAGTGCCAGTGCGTCCATGCCGAGGGGGGCCTTGGTCAGGGAGAAATACAGCTGGCAGTGGGAGGACTCACGGTAAGCAAACAGGTCTACCTGAGCTTCCCTGAATCGACTCCAGATCAACTGGATCGTCTCGGGATGGAGTCGCCATTCTCCGGGGAACGTGAGCTGTCATGAGAGCACATCGGCTGCACGATTGACCTCCCCCAGGATGTGGATGGCGCTCAGCGACTTGCGCTGCATCAGACTCCAGAGGAGGAGATGGCGGGCGAGTTTTGACATGCGACGTAATCGTAGACAACCCTGCCAGTTGACGTACGAGACAGCCGCAGTGTTGTCCATGCGGACCAACACGTGCTAGCCCAGCAATCGGCTGGACCGCTGCAAGGCTAGTAGCACTGCCAGCAACTCGAGGCAGTTGATGTGCCAAAGCAGTCGAGGCCCTGTCCAGAACCCTGAGACTGCCCGTTGCATGTAGCGCACCAGCCCGCACCAGAGGCATCCATCGTGACAACGACATGCCGAGACACTTGTTCTAAGGGTACTTCGACCCGTAGAAAGACAAGGTCCATCCAGGGGCTGAATGAGCGGCAACGTGTTGGCGTGACAGTCACGCGAACTGTACCGCGGCGACATGCCCATCTCGGGACTCGGGAGTGTAACCTGTGCTGAAGTGGTCCCATATGAAGGATGCCATATGCCCCAGGAGCCTCTGAAAGTGTTTCAGTGGTACCACCATCCTGTCTCTGAAGGAACTCAGGCAGGTCAGCATGGACTGGGCACGCTCGTTGGTGAGACGCGGTCGTTTCCGGGATAGGAAACGACCGCAACCAAGAGGACACGGCCGGAACAGCGTCTTTAAAAAGACGTGAACTGACCGTGATTTGCTCTTTTAGGAAATTGCTCTTTTAGTTAAAGTGCCCAGGGGAATCGCTGCAGACAGGGACACCGCTGTTCGCACCGTAGCGCCAACCAGAACAGCTTCCAGACAGATGATGAATGGCTTTGTGGAGATCAACACGTTCATCCACTCGGCTCCGAAGCAAAAATCTGATGAGTGGATGCACCTGTCGCCTATTTATACTCGTGTGCACGAGGAGTGGCTCAGGTATGCAAAATCCATTAGCCAATATTCATTGGCGTTTTCTCTTAAAGTCAGAGATGATTGGGGCTCCCAAGTGAATCCCCCTATGTCGTCACGACATAACCGTAGGGACCGACAGATAGGGAAATATAGTTTCCTTATTCTCAAGGAATTTGTTTCCTTCTAGTTACTGAATATTTTCAGCTGAAAGCATGATTTAAACAAGTACTACAACACTTATTCACATGCAATTGCTCTCTCAATAATGCATTCAAACAAATGTAATCTTACAGTGCTAGCCTACTTCATCTGTATCCGATTTCGAATGAGCAGAAATCTGTAAGAAATGCATCAGTCCGTAGGTAAAATAACTGACGAAAATGTACTGTTATTTTCATCACAAACAAAATTTGCACTGCAAAAGGGAGCAATTATACCTTTTAATGCTGACAACCATGTTATTAGCTTGTCATGTGGTAGGAAAAAAGTTTGCACTAGTTTTCCAATAAGCCACTTTGAATCTCTCCTGTTATTTTATTTATTTAATTTTTTTTAATATATATGAACAGAACTGTGATATTTCAAACCTACTGAAATACTTTAGATGCGGAGCGAAGGTGAAGCGGTGTTTCTGATATCAGTGAGCGAGGAGCGGGTGATTGTTAAATGCTCGGAGCGCGGAGGAGAAATTCTTTATGCTCCACTCCGCTCACATACTCTGGTTGGCATTAGATGTTGGATAAATACTAGATAGATAAGATAGATAGATATATAGATAGATAGATAGATAGACAGATAGAACAACATAATGGTAGAACGATGGAACGATAAAACGACAGACAGATGATAGATAGATAGATAGATAGATAGATAGATAGATAGATAGATAGATAGATAGATAGAACAACATAATGGTAGAACGATGGAACGATAAAACGACAGACTGACAGATGATAGATAGATAGATAGATAGATCATTCACAGTGTCACTGGAATGTACTTCATACCTTCTTGAGTCCTCTCTGAATGCTGCAGTTCTTACAGGAGACCTGTTTGCTGTCCCAGTGGTCTGCGGCCCCACAGGTCATGCAGAGGTCAGGGTCACACTCCCGCACCGCCAGGTAACACGGACACTGCTTGGTGTTACACTGAGTCTTACAACGACAGCCAGGAAACCGGTTCTGACCTAGAACAAAAACCCAGAGCATTACTTGGTTAAAGTGACCTGTGAATGTTTGAGGTGTTCTTATACCTAAAATAAATGGATGTTCTAAATCACGTAGTTTGAGTAAATGTCAAAATGGTACAATGAGTTAAAGTGTGTCACTGCACCACTAATGGTCTGAGCTTGTTTTGTTGGTGCCCCCTAGTGGTATATAGACATAAAACAGCATTGGACAGAAATATGTAATTCTATAGATATTATATATCTACACAGTACGATTGTTTTTTAATAGTGTAAGATAAGATAAAGTGAGAGAGAAAGGAAAAAACTTAATAGTACATACAGTAATAACTCCAATAGCCTTTCTTCAAATTCTTATTAAATATAAAAAAAAGAAAGGTTTATTTTACTTATTAAATGTTCTGAAACAAAAGGGGCTGTTTTCCCCTTTATTTTAGAACAGTGTAATACTGTATACTTGAATTAGAATACATTTCATGAGTTTGCATGTGTGTGTATATATGTTCATTTGTGTTGAACTCACACTCCCGATTACACTGGCAGAATTTCTCACAAAAGTTTTGTGTCATCACACAGGAGCAGGAGCTATCACATGGGTGCTCAGGGTGGTCACATGGCTGATAATTGTACACTTGATTGGATGAGTTGTCTTTAATACAAATAGAAAGGGAAATGAGAACAATTCGTTCCGAACAAAGACTTTCCATTATGGTTCCAAAAATTTGTGATTATTACATACATATTTTTTTTTAATTACTTTTCAGAAACTGCACTCACAAAGAGCAGTTTTGCAAACATTTTACAATACGGTTTGATTAACATGTATTATTAACAAACACCAATCACCTATCATCAGCATATAGTGTAGATTTATAAATGAGTCTTACAGCATTAACTGTTAAAAATTAACTTTATTGTAAAGCATTACAGCAATTTTAATATTTAATAATAATAATATTTAATAGAAATAGAAATAGAAATAAATATTTTAGAATTGAATTATACTGACTATAATTACTATGATGATGATAGATATGCCTTTTGCAATTTTTTAAATCCCATTCCAATATTCTGACTGCATTTTAAATACTTAAAAATACTGAAAATACTTTAAATGTTACATTAAGAACTGAAAACCTTAGAATATTATATTCTTGTTATTCTACCCCATTTAATATTTGTTTACTAAGTTTTAAAGTCTTTGTTTCTGGACTGAAAGTGAATAAATGATTTCTAAAGGTACATGTGAAATAAGCACATGCACATGAACAAACCATTAAACTGACTATTATTTATTTGTCCGACTACTAATCGCCAGCCAGAATAATCTCCCTAACAACAGACATCTCCATGACTTTTCCTTCTGCTTGTCCATTCCTGAACCTGCCAAAACACTGAAACCTTGTCTCAGTCTGGTATTGAAGTGGAGAGTCTTACCTTTCTTCAGCTGTATCTTTGCCCATAATCTATCAAACAAACAGAAACAAAGTTGAGCTCTAATGTTAGTATTTAGCTGCCTGTGTAACATCCAGCTTATAACAGCATGAATCTGACAGCCAGGTAAGGGTGTGTTAACATCTTGCCTGTGCTTTCTTTTTTTCTTCTGAGGTGAGATCCCACCATCCTCCAGCGGAACACGGTGAATCAGCATCTCTTTCACTGCAAACTCATAAACCTGACAGAAGGTCATACATAATCACATGAGACAGAGCATTGCAACATGTTACACTCTCTCTCTCTCTCACACACACACACACACACACACACACACACAAACACACACACACACGCACTGCATCACAATCCAGTGAACACTTAATGGGCGTTAGTCAGAACTTTGAAACCCAGCTGAGACGTAACCGCTCATTATCATGTTGATCTTTGCCATATGAGCTCTCACACACACTAACACACACATACACACACAAACACACATTCAAAACAACACTTTTCTAGAAAAAGATTTGGACCATTCCCTAAATGAAAGAAAAACACATGATTTGAGGTAATCGCATTTCCAGTTAGCAAAACCACAGTCTTTCTGCGAAAAACACACAGGCGTACATGCACACAGTCGTATATATTTCGTATAGTCGTATACATTTAAACGCATACATTTTTGTTGTCTCTGTTTTTGAGTAAATACTGTAGAACTTTCCACACATTTAATACATTTTAATTCAATTTAGATCTGCATTAATAAACTCCTTTACCAATGAGTTACCAGACAATACATTACCAAAAGATATATGTGTCATTAGCAAAAGACACATATATAACCTCTTGTTCATTGTCATTTGTGTGCGTACCTCTCTACATGTCTTGGTACCAATGAGTCGTGCAATAGAGCAGAAGTTGTTGTAATATGTGCCGTGCAGGACTCTGAACAGAGACTCCTCTGCTCCGCTCCACTGAGGAGGCGAATCGGACTCCTCTGTTCCTTCCTCCCCTGGAGTCAGTTTGGCAGGACTGGGACACAGAGAGTTACCCTCTGACACACAAACATGCACAGAGCTAAATGTCAGGTTTTCATCCAAACACTCTTTACTAAAGAAAATCAGAACTGAATAGCAGCAGCTGATATTTGATATTAATTTATTAAATTAAAATTCTATACTATTTTGTCTAAATTCCTTACTGTTAAAATGTTTAGGGTCAGTAAGATTATTCTTTTAATGAAATTACTACTTCTATTCAGCAAGGATGCGTTAAATTGATCCAAAGTGACAGTAAAGGCATTTAACATGTTATTAAAGATTTCTGTTTCAAATAAATGCTGTTATTTAAACTTTCTATTCATCAAAGAATCCTAGAATAAAATGTCATTTTTTCCACAAAAATACAGGTGCACCTCAAAAAAAAAAAATAATATTGTGAAAAAGTTCATTTTTTGTTACTTATTTCAAAAAGGTTAACTTTCATATATTCTAGATTCATTACATGTAAATTAATACATTTCAAAAGTTTTTTTGTTTTAATTTTGATGATTACAGCTCATGAAAGTCAAAAATCCAGTATCTCCAAATATTAGAATATTTACATTTGAGTTTAATTAAATGACCATCCCTACAGTATAAATTCTGGGTATCTCTTGTTCTTTGAAACCACAATAATGGGGAAGACTGCTGACTTGGCAATGGTCCAGAAAACAATCATTGACACCCTCCACAAAGAGGGTAAGTCACAAGAGGGTCATTACTGAAAGGGGTGGCTGTTTACAGAGTGCTGTATCAAAGAATATTAAATGCAAAGTTGACTGGAAGGAAGAAATTGTCAAACCCATTTTAGGTTGTTACAGATGCTGAAACCAAAAGTGTTACAACAGGGCTCTAGACTCATTCTTCCCACTGGTCGCTCTTTTGCGACTAACTTTCTCAGTCGGTCGCATGAGCACATAATTTCGTCTATTTTTTTTTTCTTTTGCTACATCATGGGATTAATCAATGCATGCTGATGAACTTTTATAATATAGTTATATGGTAACAAAATGGTTAACATTCAACCCGTACTTTTTCATCAGTAGCCTAGTATTATTTGTGATTTGAATTTTGTGAACGGGAGTTCCTCTTTTGCTATGATATAAGCTGGGCTTTGGATGCTTTCGCTTTCGAATTCGCGATCTTGTTGTCTGTTTTGTTTACATCTATACACCTTTCACTTTTTAAGACTAAAACAAAAGATGGATTTATTGTTATTCTTAATTAAAAAGCACAACAACAATAAAACAGTAAGCTACAATGACATACTAGCTTGCGTAAGGGTTTTTTAACAAAAATAAATAAGATGAAGCATGGCATACACCACATGCTGTTTTATATGCCGACTAATAAATTACAGAATGTTTAGCAAACACTGAGGAATCAGATAAATAAATAAATAAATAAATAAATAAATAAAAGCCTCCATAGCATAACATGAAGTAAACAGCAAAGATATCAAGCTTTTCAAAATGAAAACAAAAAGAAAAGTAAAACAAACTGGCTGTGGTGACAGTGCTTGCATGGTTTTTTTCCCACAAGAATACCAACATGTTTACCACCTCTGGTTTAAGAAGCGGTCTTTTACTTTACTTTAGCTTGAAAACCAAATCCTCCGTCCGCCATCGTTTCCTTAATATTCGCATCATTTTTTACCGCGCACAGCGTGCACCTTCGCACTAGTGCTAAACGCGGAGAGTACAAACCAGGCTCTACACCTGAAGCACTCTCACTGACAGCACCTCTCTTCACTTGATGAGTGAAATCTGACTCCTGCTACAATGTGCTGCGACTCAGCAACACACGCTGTTTGGAGCAGAGGCTTTGGAGCAGCGCAGACCATGCACTCGCACAAATAATTAACAGGACAGCTTATATACATTCCTTTTTGAAGTGGCGACATCATGGCTTTGTAAATGCATACAGCAAATCTCCTTTTATGAATATGATCCGTTTCAAAGTGTTTATGTCCAAAAGAAAACATCTGGGAGATTCTCTTACTTTCTGTTTTTGGCACGCTGTATCTCTGTGCTTGCCAGTGTCATGAACTGCACAGACTGAACCGCTGATTCTGTGTCTTGCATTTTATTTATTAATAAAAAATAATTATTTAATTACAGTTGTTATAAAGTCAAGTCCTGCCAAGTCATGAAGTTCAAATCAAGTCAAGTCTCAAGTCACTGGATCCCAAGTCCAAGTCCTTAAATTTGTGACTCGAGTCAGACTCGAGTTGAGTCATGTGACTCACCTCTGCCGTGACGTCTGCTGGTGTTGGTCCATTGTGTTTTAAAGTCCAAAGTCAATAAAGCCGTCTACCAGGAGATTTTGGAGCACTTTATGCTTCCATCTGCTGACAAGCTTTATAGAGATGCTGATTTCCTTTTCCCATCAGGATTTTAGCACCTGCCCACAGTGCCAAAACCACTTCCAAGTGGTTTGCTGACCATGATATTACTGTGCTTGACTGGCCAGCCAACATGCCTGACCTGAACCCCATATGGAATCTATGGGATATTTTCAAGAGAAAGATGAGAAACAGTCGATCCAACAATCCAGACGAGCTGAAGGCTCAATAGTGTCTCAGCAGTGCCAAAAGCTGATCGCTTCCATGCCACACCTCACCGATGCTGGAGTTTGTGCTAAAGAAACCCTGCCCAAGTATTGAGTGCATAAATGAGCATACTTTAAAGAACTTTTGCAAATCCTTTTTTTGATTGATCTTAGGAAATATTCTAATACTTTGAGATACTGGATTTTTGACTTTCATGAGCTGTAAGCTCTAATCATCAAAATTAAAACAAAAAAAACTTTTGAAATGTTTTACTTTACATGTAATGAATCTAGAATATATGAAAGTTTAACTTTTTAAAAAGTTACAAAAAAATTTTTTTTCATGATATTCAAATTTTTTGATCTGTATAATGTACAGTATGAAAATAGATATTAATCTTGCGATTTGCTAAAGATTATAATGTTATTAAATTATTTGTGTCTTTAAAGATTAACTTTAAGTGAACATAAGATGATGGCAAAGGTAATCTAAATGTAAAAATGAGAATGATAAACAACTAAATATGCAATACTAACCAATATGATACATTGTCAGCTGATTACCAGATAATGTATTTGTAATGGTACTGATATATTGTGCACAAGTTTTAGTTAGTTGTTGTTAGTGCACTGCTATGTGGTTACAAGCATGTTTTGCTGGTTGCTAGAATGTGATGGTTTTAGGCCAAAATCTCTATTATACTCTCTAGATATGGCTTGAATCCCTCCCTTTAAGAAGCATGTACAATTGTTTTATCATCCGACAGGCTAAAATAATAATCATGACTTTAGCAAGCACCACTAATAATGTTCCTGTGTTTCTGCAAACATTTCCAGTGATGTCTCTGTTGTAATCTAGACAAACAACTCACCATGGGACACGAGTTATTTTTGGCAAGGGAAGGTTTGGCTATGTGTTTCATCTGTATATTTTGGTCTGGATAAACTATTAACTCTTAATCCGCTGTACCTGAGGAGCTGGTGGTCTCATGGTCGCTGTCTCCTTCTTTTCCCTCCTCACCAGAGCCTGAGGGGGTGGGGCCACAGGAACTCGAGGGGCGGGGCTGTCGCCGTCGACGCCGGGGCCTTTGAGACCTCTGCATGTTTTGATCAGCAAACTCTTTTGCCCCTTTCTGTGAACAAAGAAGGGATAAAGAGAACTTAAAAATTATAAATGTAATTAAATTATAAATTTAATCCAAGTTAAAAATTATACATGAAATTATACATTCACAACTAAGTAGAAAAACTGAAACTGAACTGAATTTGTTATATACTCAGAAAGCTGTACCTGCAGCAAAAAGCAGTCCAGTCCACAGGACTCTGTCTCCATTCGGATCTCTTTATTCTTCCTCTTATACACATTAGGAGATGCATGGAAAGCTGAACACAAACAACATGTGCTAATTTACATCCATTTTGGATGAAAATCACAAGTGGTCACTGTTAAATATAGCATAATTATAATTACACTAAATATAGTATGATACTCAGCTGACCACTTGTGAGCAGATCATTTCAGACAAACTTTATTGCCAGGTTTAAAAAGGGCATATCTGTATGCTTGATGTACTGATGAAGATTGTACAATATGGTATCATACATGAAAGGTATTGCATTGTACATAATTCAGAAACATGTACTGAAAGGACAGATTGTAGCATCACTCTCTCCATTTAAATAAACACGAAAAGGCAAAAGACTAGAGAAGGACATTATAATTTCTTACGGTGCAAGAAGCAGTCGTATTTAAAGCAGCGGCGACAGAAAAGTGTGTGAAAAGAGTGCAGACTTTGCTCTCTCTGAACAGATTTGGCAAAGGGGCCGTCCATGTTGGGTGTGCAGAGAGGAGGCAACTTCACAGGGCTGGATGGCTCAAGGAGATCCTTATACCTGCAAGAGAGAGAAAAATACAGCTACATTATTATTTGTAATAACAGCAAAACACACTAAACTGAAACTACAGTAAATAGTTTGGGGTTTAAAGAAGTCTCTTATGCTCACCAAGGCTGCATTTATTTGGTCAAAAATATTATAATATATACTGTGAAATATTATTTGAATTTGAAATAACTGTTTTCTATTTTAGTGTATTTTGTAATTTATGTAATTTAAGTCATTTTCAGCAGTCATTACTCCAGTCTTCAGTGTCACATGATCCTTCAGAAATCATTCTAATATGATTTGCTGCTCAAGAAATATTTAAAACAGTTGTGCTGCTTTATATTTTTGTGGAAACCATGGTATATTTTTTTTCAGAATTATCTGAAAAAATAAATAAGAAAGAAACTGAGTTTATTTGGAATAGAAATCTCTAGTGACATTATTCATATGTTTACTGTCACTGTTGATCAATTTAATGTGCCCTTGCTGAATAAAATTAATTTCTTTCAAAAAAAATAAAATAAAAATCTGACCCCAAACTTTGAACGGTAGTGTATGTGGAAGAACGCCTCAAGGTTACGTATGTAACCCTGGTTCCTCGAGGGAATGAGACGCTGCATCAAAACGCTTTGGGAACGCCTTCAGCGTGACCACGCTCTGAATCACATCTGTAATCAGTCCAATGGATGGGCGAGACGTCACAGGCGGGGTGACGTAGTGATCAGGAAGCATAAAAGCACGTGCGGTGAAACCGATATCAGCTTCAGGAATGGAGCAAGCGCTGGCAGGGATTCCAGAAGTCTGGCTTCGAGACGCAGCGTCTCGTTCCCTTGAGGAACCAGGGTTACATATGTAACCTTGAGGCGTTCCTCTTCAGGAACTCGAGCTGCGTCAAAATGCTTTGGGAACGAGAATGCACACGCCGCCAGACTGACAAATCCCTGCCTAGTGTGTGAAGGAGTACAGCTAGGGCGAGAGAAAGAAGAGCCCGGAGTGGCTCGTGTATCTGACGTAAGTGAGGGCGTGGACCGACCCGCAGCGTAGCAGAGCGAGCCTTGACCCCCAAGGAGGGGAGATCAGAGAACTCAACGAAGAGAGGCATCCACAATCCACCGGCTGAGGGACCTTGTCCCTTCCCACAGGGCAGCTCTGTGGGCGTAGTACTCGCACAAGCTTCTCTGGTCAGGCTCCCTGAAGGGAGGAGAACTGAAGGCCTAGGGTACGACAGCCAGCAAATCGTACCAGGGCCTCAGCCTCAGTGCACCACGGAGGAAACGTGTAACTAGGGGGTGTCTTCCCACTGAATGGCCACCGAGAGGGGCGTGGTAGACCGCAATGGCCGCCACGAAGACCTCTAAGGTGGAGTGGGACAACCCTGCGGAAAAACAGGCCTGCAGGGAACTCCAGAACTGTACCAAACGGGCAGTTAGCTGGGTCGAGCTGGCGGTCTCCGCACCAAGAAGTACAGTTTCCTCGATGAGGGAGCTCGGATTGGAGGATGGTCTCAACAACCTCGGTTGAGAGACCGGAAGCTATGAGTTGTGCCTCCTCAGAGGCCACACCCACAGCTTCAACAGCTCTGGCGGGGGCGCGCCCTCCGCCTGTGAGAGGAGATCTCTCTCTACGGGAATCTCCCATGGAGCGCCATTGAGGAGAGAAATCAGGTCAGAGAACCATACTCGGCCCAGACAGAACGGGGCTACTGGCAGTAGACTGACCTCGTTCCGGCGCACTCTCACCAGAACTCCCGGGAGCAGAACAATCGGGGAAAGGTTTACAGACGAAGCCTTGGCCACATCTGTACCATGGCATCCAGCCCCAGTGGAGCTGGATGAGTCAGAAAGAGAACCAGAGGGGACCGTGTGATATCATCTGAGTCGCAAACAAGTCCACCTGAGCCTGGCCAAAGACTCTCTAAGCCTGCTTCACCCCTCGGGGTGAGGCATCTATTCCCCGGGCCTCGGCCCCTGCCTCGACAGGATGTCTGCCCCCACATATATAAGAGACCATTGCTGTGTTGTCGGTGCGCACCAAGACATAGCGATCTCTTAGGCCTGGGAGGAAGTGTTTCAAGGCTAGAAATACGGCCAGCATCTCCAGCCAACTCAAACGCCACATGAGATGGCGGCCGCTCCACAGACCGCGGGCCAAGCAGCCACTCATGACCACTCCCAACCGGTGAGAGATGCATCTGTCGCTAGCATACGCGGCGACCAGGAGCTCCCAGCACCGGCCCTGAGTTAAGAACCAAGGTTTCTTTCACATGTCTAAGGCACGTAGGCTCCGCCGCGTGACCTTGAGCATGCGAAGCGGGTTTCCCCACGGGGAGAACCCCTTGGTCTTAAGCCACCACTGTAAGGGTCTCATGTACAGCAAGCCAAAAGTAACCACGTTGGATGCAGATGGCATCAGACCCAGCAGTCTGGAACTGCTTGACAATGAGTGACCGGCCTTCTCTCACTCTCGCGACTGCAGTGAGGATCGACTTGACCTGAGCAGGAGACATATGTGCCTGCATCGTGGTCGAATCCCACACCACGCCCAGATAAGTGGTTCTCTGTAATGGAGAAAGCACACTTTTCTTGGCGTTAAGTCTTAACCCCAGCTCTTTCGTGTGAGCGAGAACGACATCTCGATGTCGAACAGCCATCCGCTCTGATTGAGCTAATATCAATCAAAAGTCTATGTGGTTGAGTCATGAAAGTGTGGGATGAAAGTGCAAGGCTAAAGGAAGAACCGGTATTGGTAAGCTTTTGCCCCTAAAAGCAAACCTCAGGAACTTCCTATGATGAGGAAGGATGGAGATATGTGCATCTTTTAGATCGATCGTGACAAACCAGTCCTCGGACTTATCTGAAACACGACCTGTTTGAGTGTGAACGTACTGAACTTCAGTCGCCTGACTGAGCGGTTCAAAGACGCAGATCTAAAAAGGATGCAACACTTCATCGGAGCGGTGAAGTACCGGTTGTAGGACCCGGACTCTGGTACGCAAGTAGGGACCACCTCGATGGCCTCCGTCCTCAGAGTGTGTACTTCTGTTCCATTACTAGAGCCTGCTCGGGGCCCACCAGGGTGGGAAAGACCCCGTTGAATTGAGGCGGAGGAGAACCGAAATGGATTCTGTGGCCTCTCGCTACAGTGTGCAGCACCCACTGAGACACGTTTGGCAGTAGCTATCACGCTGCCAAATAGTCTACTAAGGGAATCAGTCTCTCGAGACTGACTTCTGGTGTGATCAGAGGGGCTAGCTCGGTGCCCTGAAGCGGCACACCGGCAGGGGACGGCCGAACTAGGTGCTCTAGAGAGCTCCGTGGAGGTGGCGAGCCTCTTAGTACCGCTACGTTTCCGGGCGGTAACTGAGAGAAGCGCTCGCGGGAGACCGCTGCGCCCTGGAACACTGGCAGGGTTAGCAAACCGATCTCCTGAGGGCACTGAGGATAGACGGGCACCGTGTAATGCGGTGTACACCACTGTTCCCCAGAGGGGCCTGCCCCCTGAAGTCCTAATCCATAAGCATCCGGACTCTCTTGCTGAAGTCTTCTATTGAAACAACGGTCCTCAGACCCCGCGTCATCACGTCGGGGTTAGGCAATCTCTTCTTGACATCAAACGTGTCTAATATGAAAAACGTCCCTTGGGTAACGTAATGGATTTGAATTTTGAGTCAAATCAGGCTGCTCATGGGGGAAAGTCGTGGCCTAATGGTTAGGGAGTCGGGCTTGTAACCTGAAGGTTGCCAGTTTGATTCTCGCACCGGCAGGAATTGAAGGTGGGGATTGTGAATGAACAGCATGCCTTCGATACCATGACTGAGGTGCCCTTGAGCAAGGCACCGAACCCCCAATTGCTCCTCGGGCGCTGGAGCAATGGCTGCCCACTGCTCCGGGTGTGTGTTCACAGTGTGTGTGTGCGTTTGTTCACTATTCACTGCTGTGTGTGTGCACTTGGATGGATTAAATGCAGAGCACCAATTTCGAGTATGGGTCACCATACTTGACAATACGTCACGACTTTTTTCATCTCCCAGGAAGGCATGGCAGGGGCTCCCACAGCGCCAGGTGACTCCTAAGAGACTGGCCTCTGGTGTGCTTAGAGCTGCTAGCTCAGTGCCCTGAAGCGGAGGACTGGCAGGCGATGGCCGCTCTAGCTGCTCTAGAGACCCCCGAAGGGGCGGCGAGCCTCTCAGTTCCGCTACGTTTCCGGGCGGAAGAGACTGAGAGAAGCGCTCGCTGGAGACCGCTGCGCCTTGAAGCACCGTGGGTGGCAGGGTTGGCAGACCGATCTCCTGAGGGCACTGAGGAGAGACGGGCACCGTGTGATGCGGTGTACACCGCTCTTCCCCAGAGGGGGCCGGCCCTCAGACGTCCTGTGTCATAGGCATCAGGACATTCTGACCGAAGACTATCCAGCGAGAATGACAGTCCGCAGACCTGCCTTCTGCTAGAAGCCTTTGGCCCGGGCGCGCCACTCTGACTCCAACATTATGGGAAGTACGAGAACTGACGCTCCCTGAATGAGGAGCTGGAAGAAGATTAGGGCTGCTCCCGCCCAGCAGCCCCTGCTGCCACCTCAACCTCCTCGGAGGAAGAGAGAGCATCTTGCTCCCTACTCAAGAATTTCATCCCAAACGCTCGCTGTATAGAGAGTGAAGGGAGGAGAAAGGAGGACCCGTCTCCAGCCCTACTAAATACAGTAAGTATATGAACACATATATAATATATATATATATATATATATATATATATCCCTTCTCATCGCAGATGATATACACCATTTAATTCCTCAGAATTAAACGCAGCCAAACAACCAGACAAGTAAACACGGTCTGGTTGTGAAACGATTCAATATGAAGAATTGTTCTGAGTGCCGTAATGCACGCATCACCTCGGCAACGCACGCTGATTTTACACACAAGCCTTTTCTTCCCTCGAGAAGAAATGTATCATAGCAATATCAATCTCCTCGGAGAAAGACAGCTGCAGCAGCGAGCTCTCGCTCAAAGGGGGAAGAACCGCAACGCGGGCTTCCGAAACCCGAGAGAGAGCGTTAAATCTAAGAAATGCAGGTGGAGGGAAGACAAGCCGTCTCCAACCCGTCCGCCAGATCCATGTGCGATCCCCGCGATCTCAATCACCGCCGTGCCTCAGCAGCAGCGGGACCAGAATGACGAGATGGCAGGCACGGACACACTCCTCGGAGCATGCCCGACGGGAGCGGACTGAGTGAGCTCCGCTCCCCAGAAATGCTGCTCATAATCTGCTTGTGCTAACAATTTCTTTTCTTTTTTGTGCTTGTGCAAATAATATGCTTATCGAAAGCTCATCGTCGTACTCCACGTCAACCTCCTCGGAGGAAAACAGGTGGAGCATCGAACCCTCTCTCCGGGGGAAAGAAACCGTTTCAGGCTGGCTTCCGAACCCAGAGAGCGGGCGTTGGATCTGGTGGGAAAGGAAGAAGACAGAGGATCGCCAGTCTCCATTCCCTCCACCAATCCATCTGCGAATCCCACGAGCGCAGCCGCCGCTCCGCCTCAGCGAATGCGGGGCCGGTGTTGTGCCCATTTTTGACCCCTGCCAAATTATTACCCCCTCTCGTTGAAATCGTTGCCTGATTTCCTAATCCTAACCCCACCCCTAATCCTAACCCCTCCCCCACACCTAACCCTTAACCTACCAATACTAGGAGGGTAGTAATCTGGCGGGGGTCAGAATTTGGCACAACACCGGCACCGCGAGGAACGCTGGCGAAGACTCTCTCCTCAAAGAGAGCCCTACGAGAGTAAGCATACGTAGATAACAAACGCTCGCAATGCGGGCAGTCAGCTCCCTCGAGAGCTGACTCTGCGTGCTCTGCTCTCAAGCAGACAGCACACAAACTGTGTGTATCCCCACCCGTAAAGTAGCTTTCTTTTTTACTCTCACGGGCAAGGAAGAACACACAGCCTGAGATACTGCCCGCTCTCGCCGTATGTTTGTCTACACTCGTAAGGTTTAAAATAAAGAGTGATAATGGACAGACAACACCAAATAAGACTGACACACACAGAGCGCTTGCTGAATGACAGAAAGCTGATGTCGGTTTCACTGCACGTGCTTTTATGCTTCCTGGTCGCTACGTCACCCCGCCTGTGACATCTCGCCCATCCATTGGACTGATTACACATGTGATTCAGAGCGTGGTCACGCTGAAGGCATTCCCAAAGCGTTTTGACGCAGCTCGAGTTCCTGAAGAGGAACAGTGCAATTCTGCCATTATTTACTTATCCTCATGTTACATATTAACAGCCATAGTCACAATGAGCTGTTGTGCTGAGTGTATTTAAGTATTATTTCTGTGTATTTTTAGTCCAAAAAAAAAAAAAAAAAGAAGATAGAAAGTCATACAAGTTTGGAGTGAATAAAATGATGACAGAATGTTCTGTTTTGGATGAACTATCACTTTAAAGTGCTGAATTTGTTTGACACACATAACAGGCCATTAAATACAACTCTCACCACAGATTTTCCCCAGCCAGCGGAAAGAAATAAAATGAGCACAGCTGGTGGAATGAACAATAATGACATGAAACGGTAAACAGTTGGATGATAAGGCAGACTGTGACGGGTTTTTGTTTCCACTGCTGCTGCGGGGGCTGCACAGCCAGCTGACAGCAGAGCCTGAGGAGCTTCCCATGAACCTTCATTTACCACAGCTTGAAGGTGGCATGACATATACTTTCCTAGTCATGTGAAGAATGTGCACGCATGTTAGGTTTGCCATTATGGATACATACTCTTGGTGAATAAAAGCTTTTGTCTGGGACAGCATCGTGTAAATTAATTAACTGGACTGAACTGAAAATCACTAAAACAAGCTAACCTTTTTGTCCAAACAATGGAAGACATGGGAGTATTTAGAAAAATGGTTTGACAGCATACACAATTTGGCGTGCATTGAGAGAAGACGGTTTGAATCTGGACTGCCTTATGTTCTGATCCCATTCATTTTTAAAAATTAAGTTTAAAAAAAATCAACAGGGTAGCCTACTTGTCCTTCAGCTCCTCCATGGTGCCTTTGTATGGAAACATAGACGCAATAGCAGTGAAAATCTTGTCTTGAGGAATCTTCTTATTGGCGGAGAGCTCTCTTCCTAGTGAGGGAAAAGCAAGACTAAAATCAGCATGGTCCTGAATTTGACATTTAAAGCAAAAGTTGAGTAATGCATGGGCTTATGTGTGTGTGCATGTTTAAGGGTCAGGGTGTACTGTAACTGGATACCGTCCTAAAACAAACTGAATGAACAAACAGGTTTGTTCAGCCCTCACTGGGAATAGAGGCAACACTCAGAGCAAACAATTGCACATAGACATAGAGACAGAGGCTGGTCTGATGGGCAATGCATGTGAGCTCTAGTCTATTTGTTGTTAAATCAGTGAAATTCAAATCACTGGAAAGCCGAAAGCTGTACAGTGCTACACCCCCGACTGTCTATTAAAAGCCCTAATTCTATAGTAATTTGACCCAATATATCATCAAAATTACTGATTTATTTATTTAATCAAATAAATTAATTTAAAAAAATCTAATTAAACAAATAATAAATAGTTTTTTAAAATGTATTATATCATACATTTTTACATGAAATTTTATTATAGTAATTATTCCATTATTTTGCTTCTGTTCATAACCAACTCACCTTCAGCAGTGCTCCTCCTCTTCCTTTTAAAAAAGCCCATTTTTGACTCTTCCGGTCCTTCAGCTGTAGTTTTCTGCACCTCTTTCTCCTCCTCCTCCTCCTCCTTATTCTCTGTGCTCTCTGAGGGCTCTTCCTCCTCCTCTTCCTCTGGGTCTGAGTATTGGCTCAGTGCCTCCACCAGCTCTTTAAAGATCTCATCATTTATGAAGCCTCCTTCTGTTGGTACAAGATACTTACTACTACATACTTACTGCCTGTCTAAGATTCACATACAAGTTATATATTGATTAGCATGTACACTACTGTTCATTTTGTTCAATTTTGGGGACAGTACTATTTACAGAAATGAATACTTTCAATCAGCAAGGATGCATTCAATTAATCAAAAGTGACATTTAAGACATTTATGTTACAAACAACTTCTATCATTATCAGTTTCCACAAAAATATTAAGCAGCACAACTGTTTTCAACATTGATAATAATAAGAGATGTTTCTTTAGCATCAAATCAGTATATTAGAATGATTTCTGAAGGATCATGTGACACTAAAGGCTGGAGTAATGGCTGATGAAAATTTAACTTTGCCATCACAGCAATAAATTATATTTTAAAATATATCCAAATAAAAAAAACTTATTTTGAATTGTAATATTTCACAGTATTACTTTTTTATTGTATTTTTCATTAAAAATGTCACTTACAAAAACAATAAAAAATGCCTTTAAAACATTCAGGGCTTTCCAGAAGAGATTCAGCTCAGGACTAGCGACGCCTCTCGTAATGTGTATAAATACATATTGTGATGCTCACCTCTGTCTCCATGCACCCCGTCATAATTGTCAATAAGCTCTTCCAGGAAAGCTTCATCCTGTTCCAACACCTCATCTCCCATGTAGGGGATATTATGCAGAAATGTCTCATCTTCCACCTCAGAAACAAAGAGAGGGAGGAAAGACTTTTTTTGTGATTTTATTGATTTATATAAAGACATGTTCCATATGCATTCATGCATCATTGAGGTTCTTCTAATGAGAGATAAATGCACAACGATATTGTAAATGTGTTTTGTGGGTGGCTGTTTTTGTGTATTCCTATATTTGTGCCTGTAAGTGAGTGTAGGCGTTTAAAGATGCACATCCTCCTCTACCTGAGCGATGATTTTAAAAACACATACTTTGAGCTGTCAGAACATGTGAATGCGCTGCTGCAGGGTGACCTACTTTCAAAATGACCAGTGTCATAAATGATGCTTTTCTTCTATTTTCACCTCTCTCTCTCTCTCTCTCTCTCTCTCTCTCTCTCTTTATTTGTCTGCAGACACAGGCTTCTAATGGTGATCATGACTGAGTGCTTTTTATGTGTGTCAATGTGTGTGCGCTTATTGTCCACATCCAGTACCATGAAGTTTTGCTGCAAAGGGGACCAGGAGTACATGAATGGTATCCCAGCAACAGTTGTCAAGGGACGCATGGCAACTGCCTGGTTCGGGAAAGACGGAAAGCCAGACTCTACCATGCACAACTGTGATTGGACAAGAAAGGGAAGACAGGAAAACAGAAGACAAGTCAAAGTGTCACTCAAAACTATTAGAGGACCGTTAAATTGCTTTAGTCCTGCATATGTTAATTAGTCAATGTCATTTGAATATATTAATTTTACATTGGCTGTATTTTACTGACAGATTACTGAATTTAAATCTAAATAAAAATTTAATTTATTATAAAATGAAAAGTTTACCCCAAATTAAAATATTGTCATCATTTAAATTGTTCCAAACCTTTATGACTTTGTTTTTTCTGGGAAAAAAGGAGAAATTTCAAGAATTAACCTGGTCATTCCTTTCCATGCATTTTACAATTAATATTAACTGACGCTTTCAAGTTTCAAAAAGGATGTAAATGTATCATGAAAGTAGTCCATACAATGCATGCACTGTATTCCAAGTCTAAATTTCTTGAAGCCATATGATAGCTGTAAATTGTTTGAGTAAAGCTGAACCTGAGAACCAGATGAGGCTGATATGTGGCCAGATCATTCAGACCATTCTGTGAACTGGATCAAATGATTCATTAAAAAGATTTGCAAATCAGTCACCAAAATGGAAATGTGTGAGATAACGACTTATTTAATAATTGTGTCTGTTAATCACTCAATCACTCTTTGTACAGACCATATTTTTAAAATGTTTTTGTGTCCTTTTTGAATCTTAAAAGCTTTAGTCATGCTTAATTGTAAAAAAGCAAACAGTATTCAGTATATCTCCTTTTGTTTCACAGGGGGGAAAAAAAGTCTGTAACACTAGAGACCAATTCTCACTATTAACTAGTTGCTTGTTAGCATGCCTATTATTAACATATTGGTAGTTTATTAGTACTTATAAAGCACATATTCTGCATGACCATACTCTACATCCCTGATCCTACCCAATAACTAAACCTAACAACTACCTTACTAACTATTAATAAGCAGAAAATTAGGAGTTTATTGAGGCAGAAGTCGTAGTTAATGGTTTGTTAATAGCGAGAGTTGAATTTTAAAATAAAGTGTGACCAAAAAGTCTTACTGGAACAACATGAGGGTGAATAAATAATGAAAGAATTTAATTCCAAACCAAATCAGTGATAGAAATGTCATAAGGTCAAGAAAAATTGAACTGGGACCAAATGTGTGCCCAGGGAAATTACAATATCATAATCCACTAATCAAAATATTTGGTTTGGTGTTATCTAAAGGACATCAAGTATGGTATTGTTTTCCAGTGCTGTTGCAAGCAGGATTCAGCTGTGCTGGTATGTTGAGCAGTCTCTCTGTATTCCACAGAGAGCTCAGCTCTGCTGTGCCCGCTGGCCGCTCTTATTGTGGAAATCACAGGAGTTTCAGATATTGAGCTCTGGCTTGGCAAACATACAAATACATTTTTGGCAACAGAGCAATTTTATGAAGAAAGAAAAAAAAAACACTGCTGCATTTTACCGGCCTGCTGGTAATATTTGCCCTGACTAATTAATCAGAGGTTAACTGTTCCACAGTCAGTCCATTAATAACATCATTAGATTGATCTAAACGCTTGTCAGGTAGGATATGATAAAGTAGGTTCTGCAGGAAAGAGAAGGCAAACTGTGGCATTAATGGCATTTTGTTAGAATAAATTATATTTGGAAATGGCAAGGCAAAGCTGACTATGTATTGATTCAGCTCATAAATCAGCTAAGGGGGACGGTCTTGTGCTGAATTAGCAGGGGCAATTCACGGTAAAGCGATCTAATGTCATAGAGCAGATGCAATATGACTGACACTGGTTTGTGGTGGTCAAGGCCTCCAGCTGTGTCATTCTTGCCTTTTTGCTGGGCAGAGAGCAACTGGCTGTGGAAAGGGGAACGGACTGAATTCGGTGCTTGGACCATTCCTCATTCAGCAGCTCAGTTCTTCCTTCAATCTTGTGGCGATTCGACTGGAAAAGAGCCTGTGAAAAACACACAGCTTAATAGTAAAAAAGACTGAATTATATGAGCTGAAAGCTACATTTTCTAATTAGAATGACATAGAAACCAAATCAAGGAAATAAAAGGTGGCAGAATAATGAAAAATTCTAAAAGAAATACACTACCGTTTTTTTTTTTTATGTTTTTGAAAGAAGTCAGATATACTCACCAAAGCTGCATTTATTTGATGAAAAATACATTAAAACAGTAATGTTATGACATATAATTACAAATTAAAATAAGTGTTTTCTATTTTAATACATTTTAAAATAATAATTTAATGATGTAATTTATTCCTGCTGTATTTTCAGCATCATTACTCCAATCTTCAGTGTCACATGAGCCTTCAGAAATCATTCTAATATACTGATTTGCTGCTCAAGAAACATTTCTTTGTCGTTTTTTTTTATATATATTTTTATAGAAAGTTCAAAGAACAGCATTTATTTTAAACTGAAATTTTTTGTAACATTATTAATGTATTTACTGCCACCTTTGATCAATGCATCTTTGATAAATAAAATTATTAACTGCTAAAAAAAAAAAAAAAAAAAAAACACTGACCCCAAACTAGTATAGAAATACAGAATAAATTATACTGAAAGAGTCAAGGAAAGAAAAGTAAAACAATACTGCAAAAGACCTTCTACCTTGACCTCTTCAGCTTTGCGGAAGCGTTTCAGCTGTTTTAACCTCATGTACTCAGACTTGACTCTCTTCTTCCATTCCAGCAGACTGCGGGGGGGCTTTGCAGTGCATGACTGGGGACCTGACACCTCCTCCATCATCAGCCTCACCTGGCTACAACGCACATGAGAAATACTTATATATGGGATAAATACACATCCAGCCAAGCTGAGCTCACATTCAGACAACACTGGAACAAACAGTATGTTTAAGGATTTTATAAAATTAATATTTCAGACTGTTTTTAAAAATTCAAAAAAGTCTTATATGTGTGTGCAAGATATATAATATATATTATACATAATAATTATTATATATAAATATACAGTGTTGGGGAGTAACTAGTTACATGTAATGGAATTACGTGATTTAACAGTTACAGTTACTGAGAAAAAATTTTGTAATTAAAGTACAGTTATTTCTGAAAATGTTAACAATTACAAAGGGGGTTATATCTGAATATTTTCACACACACACATACAGATTTGATTGATTTCTTTCCTAAATTGTATTGACTGCTCTAAAATATGAGACACCAATGTTTCAGGAGTTTAGGACACAGAATAGGACACATGCCTATTCAATAATTAATTCATCATTCAATAGTTTTATTTCCTGTTTGGGTTTATGTATATGCTTTATGTTTTAAGATGAACTGTTTAATTTCCAAGGCATTTTTAGATGCCAGTGTTTCCTGTCATAGCTATGCAAAGATTTGATTTCAGAAACAGCTTCTTATTATTTTAAACCTGTATTTAACCTCAGAACAAACTCAAAGTAAAAAGAGGTGCTAAACTCTGATTTTGTGGTGGCTGTGCTTTAAAATTAAATTATTCTAATCTTAATTCAAGTGCTGAAGGATTTTGAAAGTCTGACATTAACCCTGCCTGCTTTAAATGTTTGAAAATGATTTGAAAACATCTGCTAGAAATTTAGAAAACTAATCAAATGTAATCAGTTACATTACTTTAATAAAGTACTTGAAACAGTTACACTACTTATTACATTTTAAATAGGGTATTGGGTAACTTGTAATATGTAACCTATTACATATTACAAAGTAACCTCCCCAACACTGTAAATATATTATTGTGCATACAATCATCTGTATTGATAGTTATTCTCGTGAATTCATAGATTCATCTTCATGGTAAACATATTCTCTGGGATGTGATAAACAGCACCTTCCATAAGGGTTCCCGTCAGATGTGACTCACTCTCTTTCACAGACACACACACACACACACACACACAAGGGACCTATAAATTGCATGACACAAACTTTATCATCAGTAGTGACTCCATATAGGACTCACTCACTGCCCCCTGCAGTTCACAAAACACAACTAACATTCCGCATCACACACCATTTAAAGGTCTCCAATTCAGATTAGCCCTTCAGGTTACCCAAACAGTCATTTAATGGAAAATGACCAGAAGGAACGCGTTGGCTGTCACAGAACAAAACAGGCTATACAAATCGCATCCAAGTGACACTGTGCGGGGAAAAACACGCGCTGGCTCCTCACACTGGAAGTGGGCGTGTCTCTCTCGCAAACCCATATCACCGCGGTGCGGATAAGTGCGTAGTGCACTTTTCACCATTTCTTAACCCTTCAATACTGCTTTCTCGAAATTTCGAGGAACTGAAATGAAATATAAAATGTTGTTTGGGAACGAATAACGCAAGGATGCACGGGCCGCGAACGAAAGCGTTAATGAAGGACGCTAAGCTTCAACAACGCCACGCGTTAAAAATACGTGCAATAGACACTACGGAGCAAACGATACACGCCGAGACGATTTATTAAACATGTCTTGTGCACATGCTCTATCTCTCTCGCAATGCTGGAGATCGATACGGAAAATCACCGTTGCAGTTTTAAATACCTTAAGAGTCCCTGCTCCTTCCTTTAAACCCTCGCGAATCAGCTTCAGCTTCAAGTGCGCAGCAAAGAAGTGCGCGTGCCCAAAAACGTCCTGTAGTGAAAAACGGTGTCCTGGCTAGCGAGCCGCTGCAGATGTCGGTGCCAGACTGCTTGTGTTGAGGGATGCGAGGATTCCTCGGTCGTCTGTAAGCATGTCGAGATTGTAGTTGTACAGTTAAGAGCTGCGCACTTGGTCAAAGCACAGGGTGACGTCTTTATTATGAACATACTCCAGCTCTCTTTGGCTGGACCACAGAGTGCACCGAGGAGGAAAATAATAATGCGACTCATTTTCTGAATAATTAATAGCCTGCATGCAAACATACGTGCATGAGCTCTGACATTTAGTAAGCGTCATTTAAAATGTGATTAATCGATTAATAACGATTATCCGTCTATTATTATTATTGAATATTCCCATAGTAGCGTGTTTTATAATGTTAATTATAAATAAAAAATACACATGCAAAAAAAAAAAGTATTTTAAATATATAAAAATAAAGTGCTGATGACATAAAAACATGTGGCTTATAAACCATTGAAGTAGTTGTATTTACTTTATAGCAAGATACCTAATCATATACGTAATATGCACACGTGGATGTTAATGAATGCAGAGACAGAAGGCTCCGCGCACAGGGGCTTGGCTTGAGGACCCAATGCTTGTTGTTTTTGGACGGCCCCCTTGAGATCCGCAGCGCTTCGCATGTGCTGTTTTCCTCCAGAGAGCGAGCCAGGGCAGCGTGACAGAAGGCACTGCCCTTCTCTGTAAGTCACACGTGACCAACGAGAGCGCGCTCGAGAGAGAGAGAGAGATCGCAACGCAGTTTAACAGTATACAGAATAACAGAATACATTCACCGCTCCCTGGCACAGATTATATCAGTAATTTGCTATTACTATTTATGTGAGCACCAATGACTGCTGTTGCCACTATTATTTTTAAAATATTTTTTTTATAAATAATAGTATAGGCATGGTATAGTGATGCTACAACTACAAATACAATAAATTATGTTATATAATTTAAGAATACATCTCATATGATTTCGACAGATGTTTTGATATTTACAAATCCACTAGGTGTCGACATGTAGCCATTTATACCTCAGTCCTGTTTTTTTTAAAGAGACAGATCACCCAAAAGTCAGAAGTCTTATTCAAGTTGCTCTAAACTTGTTTGGCTTTCTTTCTTTAGTTAAACACACAGAATAATATATTAGGCAGAAGGACAATCTCAGATCCTATTCAGTTTTAGATTTTGTTTGAAAAAATATGCAATGAAGTGAATGGCGACTCTTTTTGTGTTTCACAAGCAAAGAAGTCATATTTGGAACAACACGGGGTTTTCATTTGAGTTTTTTTACATAACTATCCCGGAGTTTACATTGACACTCTCTGAATTACATTAAGCTACTTCTGAAAGAACAAACTTTTTTTGTCCTGTAAGAACATGGAAATAATATTTGGTTTGGTTTCACAGATTATTGACCTAAAGAAAAACGTAGGGAGTTTTTTGTTGCATACTTGATACTTTAACATAAAAGACCAGTTCACCAAAAATGAAAATTGGCTCACTCATTTACTCACCCTCATGTCAGTCCTAACCTAAACTGTTTCATTGCCAACATTCTTCAGAGTACTTCTTTTGTGATCCACAGAAGAAAGTAATGCAGGTTTGGAACAACATGAGGGTGAGTAAATGATGACACAATCCTTTTAACTAACAAGGAAAAATGATTTTGTTAGATACTGATGTTTTGTTTACTGTATCTGAATTTAATCAGATTTTCTGTCTTCTGTTTTCTGATACTGACATTGTGTGTGTTGGTTTGAGCTTATGTAGGCTCGGTTAAAGATTGAACATGTGCAGGTGTTTTAGCTTCTTCTGTTTGTAGTATTGAGGTGGTGTTGCTCAGCACTTCAGTATGTGATAGATGGAGTGGTAACGCAATTTTTCCTCACACCCTTATCCCAGTAATGAGCCCATCCTAACAGGGTTTTCTTAGGCCAGTCCGGTGTTTATCTTGGACCTCACAACAGAAGCAAACACAGGCAGAAAGATAGACATAAGAGGGAGGTCTTATCTGTGGAAAGTTTTTAATTATGTGCAGTGTAAACCCTGGATGTTGGTTTTGGCATGTCAAATGAAGATTAGTATCAGCCTGTGTGGGGGGTACTGAGGGATGGGCTCTTTGCTCTGAGGCCCGGAGTTTAGAGGATGAAATTAAATATAGTAGAGACTGTGACATTTGACATGCTGTTGAACAACTCCAGATACAGAGGCTTTAAAGAGACAGCTCCAGATACAGAGGCTCCTCTTCTGTAAGTAAGTTTGACTAAAAGCGTGTGCTAAATGTAAAGGATGTAAATGCAAATGTGTATACAAGCTTTCTGTTTGAGATTGATATTTGAATACAAAAGGAATATCGTTTACATACATTTTTACATACTTTTTATTATATTATGGCATCAGTGAACACACTAAAAGTTCCAAAAGGGGATTTTTGCAGTGATGCCATCTGGGTTCCACCAAAAAAACAAAACCAAAAAAACAACAACAACAACAACCTTTTAGTGAACAGTTCTTAAAAGAACCGTTTTTTTCTTGGCGTGAAGAAATTTTTAAAAATCTAAAGAACATTTTCCAACTATAAAGAACCGTTTGTACAGTGGAAACTTTCTAAAGATTCCAGTAAAGAACCTTTATTTTTTAAAAGTGTAGTTCTCACTTAAAACTTTTATCAGAAGAATATAACAACAAACAAACAAAGACAAAATTAATTTAAGACTGAAATATGTGTTTTAACAGAGAGAGATTCATTGACATGGAGGTTCAGTAAGATTCAGTAGCCACACTTGGATTGATTAAGTTAATTCTTTGTCTAAGGGATTCAGACTGAACTCTTGAGATTGTGAGTCTTTTTGAAGAATTCATTGAAAGAACTGACTTACAGGTGCATCTCAATAAATTAGAATGTCATGGAAAAGTTCATTTATTTCACTAACTCAACTCAAATTGTGAAACTCGTGTATTAAATAAATTCAGTCCACACAGACTGAAGTAGTTTAAGTCTTTGGTTCTTTTAATTGTGATGATTTTGGCTCACATTTAACAAAAACCCACCAATTCACTATCTCAACAAATTAGAATACTTCATAAGACCAATAAAAAAAAAAAAAAAAATTTTAGCGAATTGTTGGCCTTCTGGAAAGTATGTTCATTTACTGTATATGTACTCAATACTTGATAGGGGCTCCTTTTGCTTTAATTACTGCCTCAATTCGGCGTGGCATGGAGGTGATCAGTTTGTGGCACTGCTGAGGTGGTATGGAAGTCCAGGTTTCTTTGACAGTGGCCTTCAGCTAATCTGCATTGTTGGGTCTGGTGTCTCTCATCTTCCTCTTGACAATACCCCATAGATTCTCTATGAGGTTCAGGTCTGGTGAGTTTGCTGGCCAGTCAAGCACACCAACACCATGGTCATTTAACCAACTTTTGGTGTTTTTGGCAGTGTGGGCAGGTGCCAAGTCCTGCTGGAAAATGAAATCAGCATCTCCATAAAGCTTGTCAGCAGAAGGAAGCATGAAGTGCTCTAAAATGTCCTGGTAGATGGCTGCGTTGACTGTGGACTTCAGAAAACACAATGGACCAACACCAGCAGATGAAATGGCAGCCCAATTCATCACTGACTGTGGAAACTTCACACTGGGCTTCAAGCAGCTTGGATTCTGTGCCTCTCCAGTCTTCCTCCAGACTCTGGGACCTTGATTTCCAAATGAAATGCAAAATTTACTTTTATCTGAAAAGAGGACTTTGGACCACTGAGCAACAGTCCAGTTTTTTTCTCCTTAGCCCAGGTAAGATGCTTCTGACATTGTTTCTGTTTCAGAAGTGGCTTGGTAGCCCTTTTCCTGAAGATGTCTGAGCGTGGTGACTCTTGATCACTGACTCCAGCTTCAGTCCACTCCTTGTGAAGCTTTCCCAAGTGTTTGAATCAGCTTTGTTTGACAGTATTCTCAAGCTTGTGGTCATCCCTGTTGCTCGTGCACCTTTTCCTACCCTATGTCTTCCTTCCAGTCAACTTTTCACTTAATATGCTTTGATACAGCACTCTGTGAACAGCCAACCATTCAGTAATGACCTTCTGTGACTTACCCTCTTTGTGGAGGGTGTCAATGATTGTCTTCTGGACAACTGTCAGATCAGCAGTCTTCCCCATGATTGTATAGGCTATTGTGTAACCATTTTGAAGGTTCAGGAAACCTTTGCAGGTGTTTTGAGTTGATTAGCTGATTGGCATGTCACCATATTCTAATTTGTTGAGATAGTGAATTGGTGGGTTTTGTTAAATGTGAGTCAAAATCATCACAATTAAAAGAACCAAAGACTTAAACTACTTCAGTCTGTGTGCATTGAATTTATTTAATACACAAGTTTCACAATTTGAGTTGAGTTAGTGAAATAAATTAACTTTTCCACGACATTCTAATTCATTGAGATGCACCTGTATATAGTCATTTGTTTCATGAAGCAGACTACAGGTTATGACCCACAGTTTGAAAACCACTGACCTACAGTGCATTCATGGACAATTTGAGCACATTTTCTGTTTACAAACCTGAGCAGCATGTGTGTTCCTATGAAAAAAAAAAAAATAAAAAAAAGTTTTTTGACTTTACTAAACTTTATTTTAGTGAACCACAATATCAGTGTGACAATGTCATCCCTGTGTGATCCTAATTATAATCAGCTTTTCTGATGTTTATCAGTTGTAAAATACTGTAAAAAAAAAAAAATGTATTGTTGTACTTATTGTACCATTTTGAACTCTAATTCTACGAAATTGAAATGTCCCAAACTGCTAAATAAACCCTGTGTTTTCTGTCCCTCTAACTTAATCTGCTTTATAAACAGAGCAAACCAATTAAGGGTGGAAAACAAGCCTCTCCTTACTAATGTGAATCAAATGTGGAAGTAATTTGGGTCCTCAGAACTTCACCAGGCACCAGACCAAGTCCAGCTGAGTGAGAGAGGGGGAATTGCCAGATGACGTTGACTTACACATCTGTGGCTGAGTGTGTGGACAGAAACTCTAAGGGAATGATATTTTCTCCTCTTGCATCACTCCTGAGCTGAACTGAGTGCACGCCAGTGGTGGTCATAGTGTACATGCGTCAATGGCAGTGGTGTAGCTCTGTGTACGTCAATAGCAAGGGTAGACACTCCTTTGAGCCAATACTCAGGGGGTGGATTTGTCATCAGGCTTTATCTCTCCCCTCCTCTCTGCAGCACAGTTCACTCTCCAAAGCACCTGGGGTAAGACCCCCTGTATGGCCCGATGAGGTTAACAGAATCCCTGCCAGAAACATTAAAAGAAACAGTCTGTTTGGAATGAGGCTGCTTACTCAACTCTATAATAATAAACACTGTGAGACCTACCACAGAAGCCAGTTCTGAAGAAATGTCTTAGTTACAATGTAATTATTTTATATTATACATGTATTTGGTTGTCCATGCAGAAGAACATGCAGGTTTGGGATTTTGAACACACCCTATATTGGGATTGTACATAATTGTTAATAAATAATTGATAATGTAATTAATAAGTGAAATATGTGTAAACAACAATGTGGAAAGCATCCTGAATAGCAGATTCCTCCATTTCCGCACTGTTTCCTTAGTAAATACCAGCTGGCCTTACACCAAAACATTATACATCACATCATATATTCTACTCTACATGATAAACAATTGAGCCAAACTAAAAGCAAAATCTGGCTCTTGCTTTGTTAATTAAAAAAAAAAAAAAGTTTCTAGTCCATCCACTCAGATTCTCCTACTCAAATTGACGGAGAGTAGTGTTAGAGGAAAAACATACAATCTAAAATGAATGTACACAACGCATATGCTGTTCAACCAAAGTGTGCAGCCAGTGACAAATACATATTTTATATGACAAACATATGGACAGAAGATAGAGAGAGAGAGAGAGAGAGAGAGAAAGTGACAGTGACAGTGAAGATAATGTGATTGAAATTTAGAGAGACAGATGATGGCAACATTGGGACATAATAGACTGCCCGCCCCATCTGTAATGACTCTCCATTTGTGAATCCACCACCCCTTTAAGGAAATGAGCACATCCTGTTGTTTTAATAGAGTCTTCCTGTTGGAGAGTTCATACATGTGATTTTTGCAAGCTGAGGTGGACAGAGAGCTAGAACCACCACAGGATTAAAGCGTAATGGCACACATATCTGTATCTACTTCGAAACCAGCAGGGACTCTTCTGTTTTGGTGTGAGTATCTGAACCTTCAGAATAAAAGCTTGGTTTAGTGTGCTTGAAACTTAAAATCAGAGGCAATCTCCAGAAGAAAATTCTTGTAATTTTACAAAGACCGAACAAAGACTTACTGTATTGCTATCTTCAATATTGTAAAAAATTTATATCCAAATTTTATGTTTCTAATTGATAATTCAGAATATTAATTCTGGTTTAATTATATATAAGAATATGTAGTGTGTGTATGTATATATGTATACACACACACACACATAAATATATGTCAATAATTATGTTATAATCTATTAATATTAATTAATAATTTCAAATAATATAACTTTATTGCCCTCATGACCACAAAGAAAATATAATGGAATGTCGTGTAAATTATACTGCTGACTTTTTTTAAAATGATGCTTTAAATTACTATATGTAGACATAGTAGATATATGTAGATAAATTAGACAGCTTTTAAGGAAATGACTGTCATGATCCAACTGGTCAGGACAAAGGGAGGATGTTCCATGCCTCTCTCATCTCCTCCCTTTCTGCAACTTTTTCCATGCCTGTCAATATTCCCCAAACTGCTGGAATTTGCTGTCTTACAATGACAAATACGTGTGTTTCTGAATATGAGTGTAATTCATGTTATCCAAAGTTTTTTATTTTTTTTTCATGATAGTCTGTCTGTGTCTAATGGTCTCAACTCTGAAGACCCTAGTACCAAATGAACAGAAACAAACTGTGGTGAGTTGTGTTAAAGGGTTAGTTCACCCATAAATGAAAATTCTGTCATTAATTACTCACCCTCATGTCGTTCCAAACCTGTAAGATGTTCATTTTTTTCATTAATTTTCAGAAAACAAATTAAAATATTTTTGATGAAATCCGAGAGCTTTCTGACCCTGCATAGACAGCAATGCAACTGACACGTTCAAGGACCAAAGTGTAGTAAGGACATTGTTAAAATAGTCCATGTGACATTGGTGGTTCAACAGTAATGTTATGAAGCTACGAGAATACTTTTTGTGCGCATTTCTTCTTTTTGCTGCAATTCACATACCACAGCACATGCGTGTGCATTCTTCTGGTTGTAAACAAGGGTCAGCGTGTTCTACATCAGCAGCACCACACGCATGCATCCTGGTCCTCTCGTGAATACCCTTAGTAGTGGCCAGAGGCATCATGCCCATTCAAAGTGAGGGTGCCCCCTCAGATTTTTGAGCCAAGTGGATTTTGAATATAGCTTCCAAAAGACAAAAAATAGCCGAATAATGTTTTCTATGTTTGATACAATCACTGCGTGATTAAATCGTTCAGGGCATCAGATCATCAGCTGCTAAATTCAAATCTGCATTCGCTGGCTGGCACTGAATCAGAGACAGACGCGTTTTTTACAACACTGCGAATTATAACCAATCACGATGCTGTTAAGTTTATGAATGCAATGGCCAATCAGAGGTGTTCAGATGAGTCATCGCTAAAATGCCGGTGTTTTCTTCACGCTTGCTGACTGAATCACTCTTTCTGGCGAATTCTTTAGTTAGAAACAACAAAGTGCAGATGTGTGTATGAATCTGTAAGTAAGATATAGATTTCACAGTGTAAACAGCTTCAGTGATTTTAATGGGAGTTTTTCAGAGTGCTTGAACTCTAGACTGTCAATGTTCTTTGATACTGTAAATGTTCTTTGCTGTCTTTCTATACAATGAAAATATTAAGATAAGTAGCCGAACTTACAATGTTTTTATTCACATTAACTTTCAATGTTAAATTCACATTAAATATAAAGTCAGTCGTATTAAATCTATGTTATGGCATGACACCCATATCTGTTACTTAAGTAAACAGACAGGTTTTTATGCATATTTAATAGACTACATTATTAGACTTTGCCCATCGCCCACTATACTGTAGATCAACTAACATAATCTATAAAGGTGAGAATCAAGATATTTCATGATATAGTTTATGCGTTTGGGAATGTTTCAAATAAAAAGGAAAAAATAAATAAAATAATGAGTGTATGACGCTCCTGGTAGTGGCCTTGATCGTGGTAGTTCCCTTGCTGTCTATGGAGGGTCAGAAAGCTCTCGGATTTCATCAAAAATATCTTAATTTGTGTTCTGAAGATGAACGAAGGTCTTGCGGCTTTGAAACGACATGAGTGTGAGTACTTAATGACAGAATTTTCATTTTTGGGTGAACTATCCCTTTAAAATTGAATTCAATTTGCTCTAAAAAGTTATTTTTGTAAAATATCATCTGTACCTCATGATCATTTATTTTTCTTCTGTGCTCTAGAGACAGACTACATCAACCATGCCGACAGAAGTACAAACCACTGCATACACCAGAGCAGGTGAGCGATACAGCTGTGTAAATATGTTAGACATGTCTGCTAATTTCTTTGTTTTTCTGAGTTGTATGTACAAATAAACCCTACTGTGAGGTTGTTTTCAGTGTATGGATTCAATTGAGTGCTTACTGAGCAGCTTAACAATGAACAGTAGACAATCAGCGTTTTGAAAGGTTACAGCTACAAAGTTGTTGATAAAAATTGGTGAAAAGAATATTGTGTTGCAATTCTACATTGCGGTGAGAGATTTTGTTGACACTTTCAATCACTGTTTTTTTCTATGCATGCGAGAGTCTCTGGAACAAAGAATAAACTAACTGCTTCAGTTTGAGATTTGAATAAACACAAGTGCACGAGGGAGATTTAGACTGGCCTGTTGTTAGGAACCAAAAACAGAAACAAAGTCTGCATTGTTGAAATATATATTTAAAATTTAATAACACATATAGCATGCTACTTTAAAATGCTGATTAAAAGAATGCCCTTATTTCTCCTCTTCCAAAAGTTTTTAATTATAATACTTTAATTTCATATATATGTTTCGTATGTGTTTGGCCAATCAACATACACTGCGTCACTGATAGTTCCTATTGAACTGTTTTAGACCCTACTCTGAAGTAGGAGCTAATTTTCCCCCAAAACGGAGTTCCTAGAACTAAAACCGTTCCTAATTCCTGTAGTGCAAACACATCAAAAAGTGGGAACTTTCACCAATATTTCTAGGAACTATGGAAAGGTTCCTCCGGTGCGAAAGCACCTTAATCTGACTGAGGTCTATTAGGCTATAGGATGTTTTGAGTTCTGAGACTCATCTGTCTTTACATATTGAGATTAACGCAAAAAAAAAAAAAAAAAAAAGTAAAATCAAAAACTTTTAAAGCATGAATACTACACTAAATGCTTTTTCATAGAATTAATCTATTGGTACTGGTTGAATACAGTCTCACATGAGATCCAACATGAGATCCACAAGCCCAAAAGTGTTACATAAACTGTTCCAGCCCTCCCTCGGCCCTCGATTCGCTTCTTTCTCTTCCTTTGAAGTGAGTGAGCTGAGAGTTTGTTTCAATCACAGCTGGGCTCAAACCAAAAGTGCAGCCATTTAGCACAGATGGCAAACTCTGATTATATTGTTTCCCGAACTCGATCTGTTTAATATGACCCAGTTATTCTTAAAAGTGTCCATTCCATCAAGCCGCCCTGCTCTGCCCCTAAATGTTCACTTATGTTTCCTGTTTGAAAACAGATGCGAAAAACGCAAATAAATCAGAACCACTGAGCCGACGAGGAATCAACCTGAGAGAAATGGAGTGTTTTCTAAAGGGGAAGACCCATTTGCAGATGTGCATCTGGCCTGGGTGTGCTCAGCTCAGAAAAGATCCGCGCCTCAGGGAAACAGCAATCTTTAAACACAACAGTGCTGTACAATATCAAGAGTCAGGACTGCAACTGAGAACTGGTTCTTATGCAGAAACAGTTCCATTTATACAAAAATACCAAATGACTTTTGTGAAGCTTGTGAAACTTTTCTTGAACATGCATTCTTTGTACTACAAAAATAATCCACTACTACTCATCACAACACCACTACTAAGGGTATGTTTACACGACAACAATGTTCTAAAAACAGATAAGTTTTTCTTTTGCATTTTTGAAAAGTTTTGCATGTAGAGAACAAATGTCAAAATGGCAACCATTCACACAGGTCTACAAAAAAACGACTAAAAATGCTTTATTATGGTTTTCAAGTATTTACACATGCATATAGGCTAAACACGTAATATTCATGTACATGACATCACTGTAAATTTGCGACCCATAAGGGGATGCTTACACAACCTGTAAAGAGGGCCTACATGACCCCCTTTGGGGGCATGAAATCGAAACATTTGAAAAGGAAAGAAAACGGCCATGTGCATGCATATTACATGTTCAAGAGAGGTAGATTATGTGCTTCTTTAGTGTTTCTTTACAAAATTGCATCGCCGACTATTGGCCTGGCATGAATAATGCAGTGTTTTAGTTATTTTCATTGATCATTTTGACAGTTGTCGTCTGTATGCAAAACCTTTCAGAAAATGTAAAGGCAAAATTTTCTGCTTTTAGTACATTGTTGTCTTGTAAATCGATAGTGCAAAACTTACAGTAACAGATCCGATTCCCGAACGAATGACTCTTATGAATCGGTTATTTTAAATGAATCAAATTGTAGGCTACGTTGAAAAAACTGTGAAGTGAGCTCGAAACCCCGAACGAATGACTCATTCGGTTCGTTTAAGTGAATCAAAACCACACAGCACGACCCATGTCTCTGTTTCTGAACTGGTAAGAAGTGGTTCTTTATCAGAAAAAACTACGAATCAGTCGGAACGCAAGTTGATACTTTCATCAACTCTAAATTAACCAAGAGCAACGTTGCATAAAAATACAAATACATAAATAAGCACATTTATTGCTGAATACACTTTTTTAAACACGTGTTTGTTTAATATTTTAATATTGAAGTCACCGAACGGTCTAGTTTTTTTTAAATTTTTTTATTTTTTTCAGTTGAAGACTAACTGGAAAGAGAGAGAGAGAGAGAGAGAGAGAGAGAGAGAGAGAGAGAGAGAGAGAGAGAGAGAGAGAGAGAGAGAGGTGGAGCATTATTATGTGGGAAAATTAAAGCGCTCTCGGTCAGCAGCTTTCTGAACATCTGGTAACCGTGATTGCACATGTGCTGACGGCGCATCACGCTTCTCCCGTCGCGTTTCCTGTTATGCCTCGCGTTCTTCGGAGTAAAGGTTCAGACACATTCAGCGGCGGGTTGAGACCAGCTCGCCAGCGCTCGTTTGCTCTGATATGAGGGTATCGTTCAGCTTCTTAGGCATCTTTCTGTCTGTTATCTGTGGTAAGTTTGTGTGTATGTGTGTGTGTGCGCGCGTCGATAGAAAAACTTAAGCTCTCATTTAACCTGAATTAGACACTGTATACAGTGCATGACAAATGCTTTGAAGTATGCAGATGAGCAACATGGTCACAAACGATCTAATAGGATGAATGCTATAAGTCGTCGTTTTTTGTCCTTTTTTTTTTTTTACTGAAGCAAGTTATGTTTGTTATTATTTTTAATAACCAAAGGCAGAGGGTTTCATTTCATTGCAACATGTTCGGACACAACATATGCGCATTTTGCCTAATTATATTTACATATGTGTGTATACGTTTATGTTTGTATTTATTTACAGTACGTTACTTATATTTTTTTAGATCCTGGCTATGGAGATGGAGGAACATTTGGTATGTACATTTGCTATCGATAGAAAGTTTATGTTAATGAACTAAGATAATTACTGTAGGTATCAGTTTGACTGTGACACTTAACAGAAAACTCCATTATGCATGACAGGATGATTCACATCAACTTACATCAAAGTTCATTATTTATTTCATTTTGTTTACATCAGGCTGTGGTAACAAGAACATCTGTGACACATACTGTTCATTTTGTGTGAACAATTCCTTGAGAACTCAACAATGCTATGAATTCCTGGTGCACTTTTGTCAGTATAATTTTGATGTGGCTATGGGGTCCATGAACAGTACCAACTGGTGTTCACTGGAAAAAGTAAAAAGGTACATTCTAAGGAATCATTATCAAATGCCATATAATATTGGATGTGTTTGATAGCAGTTGGTGACTCTCTTTCTCCGTCTGTCTCTCTGGCAGTGCATACAACAATTTCACTGTATGTACTGAGACTGTTGCTGATTGTCTGCTGCTTCCCTGGCCGAATCAGTTGGTTGAACATACATTTGTGAATATCCACACCACCTATTTTCAAGAATGCCCCACAGAGGCACTGAGAGACCCCCCTCCCAGCATCATCCTTGCCCTTGTCATGACCCCCATATGCCTAATCCCTGTTATGGTGGTCCTAGTTGTTCTCAAGACTAAAAATGGAGACAGGAGGTCCTAGACGTCCAGGTGCAAGAAGATTTTATTCTTATTCCTTCTTCTGCTCTGTTTCTTCTTCATCCGAGATGGTATCCCACCCCGGGATAATGTCCTGGCTCAACACTCCCCATTGAATGTGCACCAGGGCATCTCCAGGACTGACTAAACCAGGATGGAGAATGAGCGTTTGTTCTGGGGGTGATCTCTGACTGGAAAATGTTACTGTACTTCAATGAAATAATTGTTGGTTAGAAAGGTATAATTATCATTAACATACAGCTAATGTGCATTATAGATATTTCACAGCATTATTATATCCAAATTGCACATATGCGTTTTGTTGTCTTCAGGATGTAAATACATAATCCAATGAAATGTGAAATGGCAATGGAAAAAAGATTCATTTGAAGTATTCAGACAAATTGTGTACATAACCAGATGTACAAAACAACAATGCAGAACCACAAACTCATTTGAGTGTCCACTTTATGCACTGTAAGAAATCTTTAACCCATGTTTTAATGTAGATTTTGATGTTAGTTAGGTGACAAGAGCTATTTAGCTGACTCTTAGAGTAACATCTTTGTGATTTCATTTCTATTTTGACACAAGTCATAACGATTGACTTTTTAAATTTATTATGACAGCTATTGAGGAATTAAGCATAAATTAATCAATCTGAATGCATGACAAAACAAAGCAGACTGAAAGCCACCCATTTCAATAGGCAGCTTATTAAATAACTGTTTATTTATGTAAGTTAATGACATGCAGGTGTCTCTGAAAAGTAAACTTTTAAGAGGGAAGGGAATGTCATAAAATGGAGGTTTATATAGATTGTAATGTCCACTTACATTGTTCATTTTAATTTTACTGTGCCCTTCACACAGAACTGCATTGTACTTTGCTTACAATATAATTACTGTATCAATGTAGTCACATGAAAGAGACTGGCATTAGTTTGTGTTTTATAATTATTTCAGTAACTGTTTATGAAGGATGAGTCTTATTTTGAGACAATTTTTCAAGTCTATGTCTGCAGATTATTCTCTCTTTTTTATAGACCAACCATTTTATAATTTTATACTTCACCACCTACTTTGATTGGACACGTTTTTTAAATAAACCACATTTTACCTAGAGTCTGTCGTTGTGATTTTAGTAAAAGTGTCCTTTTTTTGTGAAAAATGTATCATATTTTATTGTGCATCTTAACAGAAAGGGTAGCTACATGTTACTTGCTTGTCTGTGACAGAGAGCTCAAATATTCAAGCTCAAAATTCCCCTCACACTTCAGACAGAAGGGTGGATGTTGGAGTATGAGAGCGGAAAATGCTGGAATAGTGAGTGAAAAAGCTCAATTAAAAGTACAAGATCTTATTTGTTTTTTGCATGAAACACTGAAATTCTGATGAAATCACTGTCGGAAAAAAACAGTTTAAACCATCCTAAACTGGTTTAATATGGTCTCCCAGGCAGCCTGGCCAGCAATACAAAAACCTTAAACTTAAACTAGTTTAAGATGTCTTTTTATACCGTTGACTGCCTTAACTCTGTACAACATTTCGTAGATGTGAGACTCTTTTCACTGTAAAACACACACTCAAAGTCTTCAGTGAAACATTGTGTTTGTGGAGACTCTGTTTGGCAGGGTGTGGTGGGAACGAGAGTAATCACCCTCCTCCTTTGTCTCGTCCTCCTCGGGCTCAGGTCAGGCCTACCATACGCCCAGCCCTCCTCCAGCAGCTCATCCAATCCGGCGTCGGTCTCACAGGTCCCGCGGGAGAGGACACACCTCACATCTTAACCATTCAGCCATTCACAGCTGGCCAGATGCTCCAGGCCTTCATTACTGCCAGATCTCACTGTCAGATCCCCGGCACTGATCCAAAACACGGATGCACATCTGTACCCTCCTCTGGCCAGCGACTTATGCAATTAAGAGCTTACAGTTGCATTGTACAACACTACTCACGAGTTTTATTCCATTAAAACTATTACACACGGAATTCATTATGAATTCATTAGCCTATATAAAAATGAACTTAATTTGAGTGTGTTTTCCAAGTACACTTTTCAATAAAATATAAATGTGCTGGCTTGAAGTTATGGACTCTATTTTGTTTATTCATGTTTCTATTTCAAACCTTTATTTTTATTTATTTATTTGTTTTTAATATATATATATATATATATAAACATTCTATGGACTGACAGAAAGGGAACGGATTGTTAAGGTTTTATGTGATATTGTTGCCACCCAGTGGTTAAATTCAAAATTGAACTTGCTCTTGCTGATTTTTGGGCATGTATTTCATGCTGCTCTTAATTACGATCTTTGTCAATGATGGTATATGGTTCAACCAAAATAATAGATTATTTGTCCAGTTTGATGTTCATGAAATGCAAGACAATCTAAAAGACATTAAGTCTAGTAGAATGAGTCTTTATTGAGGTTCTTATCACAAAAGAGATCAATGCATTTTCACTTATGCTTTCAGAGCGTGTACTTGTAAATGCTACTGAATCTCCAGCACTGGATTCCCGTCAAATCACTTCTGACCACTGGATGTGGAGTTGCAGCCTGTGGCTGAATTAAGGATAAAGGATGTTGCATCTTTTGCAGTGTCACCTAACATTTCAACAAAGAAACAATGTTCAAGGTGAGAAATTTACTTTGGTTGCGCAGATTAATGGAATGAAAAAATTCTTGACATACCCAAAGCTGCACATGCTCCTCCTTTAACTGAAACATTAAAGAAATAGAACAAAGACAATTTAGTCTAAGACGCAGTAGAACTGCCAAATGAACTTCAACTGAATCCAAAATGATGATAATTCCAAATCATAAATTAAATTTTTTATTTTTGATAATGGTGATAATGATGATGATGATGATGATGATATGGCTTACCAAAAGAAGAAACATTCAGTTTCTCTGAGGCAACATAACAAGCAGCTTGGGGAGGAAAAAGAACATGTCAAACATGGCAAACGTGAGGGCTTAAATGGACACGGGAAAACACATGACAACAACAGCCAGTGACAAAGTGAAACTGAAAATAAGGAAACAATGAATAAGTGAATTAAAAGATATGAAAACACGAACATAAAACTTGGAACAGGCATACTTCACTTTGTCAGGCAGGTCCTATTTAAGTGATTTCTTGATTGCGAACAGGTGTGGCAGTAATCAGGCCTGGGAGTGGCTAGAGAAACTGAACTCAGGTGTGATAAACCACAGCTATGTGGTGGTGGGGGGCCATGTGGGTTTGGATTTTGTTTTCCCTTCATAAAAAAGAATTCATTTAAAAACTGCATGTTGTGTTTACTTGTGTTATATTTGATTAATATTTAAATTTGTTTGATGATCTGAAACATTAAAGTGTGACAAACATGCAAAAAAAATAAAAAATCAGGAAGGGGGCCAACAATTTTTCACACCACTGTAGATATATTTTTTATGATACGTCACTGTACCATGGTACTGAGACAATACTTTAAAACCACTGTTACAACAGAGTGCATTTTAATTTGTTTACTTTAAAGAATAACAGCAAGATTTTGACACACTATCTCTCATGTGTGGACATAATGGGGAGAAAACATCTCTATTGTAATACATATGCTTCATTTGCTACTTGAGTAGCCTTTTTATCGGATGCATCTTACTTCTACTTGCAGTTTTTGTACTAGTACATTACTCACCTGTGGCACCATTTCCAACAAAAGAAGAAACAGGTCCAACCGAACTACAAACTTATAAAGAAAGAAAAGAAATTTAGCACATAAAAGACTTAAATCACATAATAGCCTGAAAACAAAGCTTAGAGACACTTACTGAAGGAATTCTCATCCTTTTTTCCTTGTGTTCCCATGTTGCCAAAGCCTTGGAAAGACATGCTTGCAACTTCAGCTTGTATTGATAAAACAGACTCCACGAGAGTAAAAGAATTTGTTAAATACTTGTAAGAAATGAAAGCAAAACCAAACTACAGACTGGTTCTACAAGAAACATAATCTTCCCCACCTACTTATTTAGCCACTCTAATAATGTAAAGAGTAAATTATATATATAATAACAATAATGCAACAATAACAATCATGCAACTAATTTTCACCATGACAAAATTTTGCTTTCATTCTAAAAGAAAGGCTAAAATAAAGTCTTTTTTTTTTTTTTTTACTATTCTTCCAGCTGGAAGTCACTTCAGACACAGAAGACTAAAACTTATTTATTTTAAAATAATTACCTAGATGATCATGTTTAAAGCAACCAAGTTGCATGAGGCTTGCATGTGTTTTACAGCCTTCTTCAGTTTGATTGGTTACACTCATACTGGCCTGACTGCCTCTATCAAAGGAAATTAAAACTATTCACTTATGTAATAAGGATGACAAAACATATTCAATAATTATGAAAGCTTGTAAAACTCATAGAACTAAATGATCCTATATAAAGTAAAAGGGATGCATGTTTTGAAAATCATTGGATGAGAGTTTTGAAGAGGGTGGGGCATATGGAAGGCCTGATTTGTCTTTCAAATCCGTAGATGTAGCTATTGCTATTTACACCAACAGATGGCAGCAATACTATTGAAATGCTTTGTCTTCATACAAGAAAACTGTATTTGTTTATTAGTATTTTGTTATGGCTGTACGTTATATTTGCTTGTTTTTCATTTTTTAAATAATACAAAAATATGCAGCCAATTTATTTATTTGTTTTATTTAAAAGAACAGTCAGAATCAGAATCAGAATGAGCTTTATTGGCCAGGTATGCTTACACATACGAGGAATTTGTTTTAGTGACAGAAGCTCTACAGTGCAACAGAAAGACAGCAACAGGACAGGACACAGATAATAAAAGAATAATATACAAATATACAAATAGGCAATGTACAAATAGCAAAAACACAATATATAATATAGACAATTATGCTGTACAGGTCTGTACAGGTCTGATACTGTATCCCCCTGCAGCTCCTCAATACTTCAACTGTTTGTCAGCAGTGCGCAATCAGCATTGTAATACACTAAAAAGCTAAAGAATGCTGTTATTAAATGAAGCACTGTATGTCAGATCAAGGTGTTTAAGGGAGCTCAGAGTTCAGTGTTTCACTGTGTCAAACTAGACTGTTGCTGATACAAGCCATTACCCATAGAGAGGGCCAGAGTGTTGTCAGCTCTGCTGGTGTGAAATGTGGTCTGGCCTGAGGTGAGCCAGTGTATTTCATTTGGACAATGACCATGGCGTTGTGGTTTCAGACAGGCAGCAGTGGTCAGAGGGGGAGGGTGGGATGCCACATCGTGAAAATGTCTTTCACCAATGGCATGCTAGGAACTGTTTGTTGATCATCATAGTGTTACACAATATGTCTTCCCACTCTTGTGATGTGAGAGCATAAGAAAAAATAAACAACAGAGGCTATGATCACAAACAGTGAAAGTCTGCCCTTTTGAATGGATAGATTCAATGGAAAACGAAAGCTGCTCATATATAAAGAGAAATTAAAATATCTGAATGCCTAGAATGAACCATTGAAAACAAATGTTATTTTTCTTCTGCAGTTCTGCAAGTTGTTAAATAATATAACTGCTGCCCTTTCTCTTGTAGTGAAGAGTTAAATCAAGATGCTTATGACGTTTATCACAGTTTCCCTCTAAGAATGGTTGAATTTTACCTGCAAAAACATGTAAATGCCTGCAGACATTTTGCTGTTGTAATTATATATAATTATGCCACTGTAGCTAACGCAGCTGCAGCTGTCCTATGAATCACAATGAATTTAGTTATAATACCAGCTTAAAAGCATATCTGAAAAAAAAAAAAAAAAACAATGCAGTACACCATTCAAAAGTTTGGAGTCATTTTTAATTGTTTTTGAAGCCTCTTATGTCTCAAATAAATGAAGCCAAGGCTGCATTTATCTGATCATAAATAAAGTTAAAACAGTAATATTGTAAAATATAATTACAATTTAAAACAACAGTTTTCTATTTTATTATGTTGAGATGTAATTTATTCCTGTGATGCAAAGCTGCATTCTTAGTAGTCATCATTACTCCAGTCTTCAGTGTCACATGATCCTTCAGAAATCATCCTAATATGCTGATTTGCTGCTCAAGAAACATTTAATATTATTATCAATGTTGAAAATTGTTGTAATGCTTAATATTTTGGTAAAAAAAACTTGATACATTCTTTTCATGATTCTTTGATAAATAGAAAGTTCAAAAGAATTTATTTGAAATAGAAATCTTTTGTAACATTGTAAAAGTCTGAACTGCCATTTTTGATCAATTTAATGCATCATTGCTCAATAAAATTCAAGTTTGATTGATTTAATCTTTTGAGCACACATTTTATTTTATTCTGTATTTTATTTAAAATCCTGACCAATCAGTCCAACAAAAACCACTTGGACAAGAAGTGACTCTTTTTTCTGAACACATCATATAAATACACCTCTTACTAAAATGCATGCATAGAATACTTACAGTCATAAACGCATATTAAATTACTTTTGTTGTCCAGTCGGTTACTGGTATTGTCTTAAAATCTCAAATGGAAATTTATTCAGAACCTCTGAAACCCTGAGAACAGAACATTGGCTCATCATCATGACTAAGTCTTTTGGCTTTGGGCCATCTCAGTTCCTGTAAACCACATGTCAAACTCAAACGGGCCTATTCCGGCCCGTCACATCATTTATGTGGCCCGCGAGAGCATTATGATTGTCTTAAAATAAAAATCTATAGGCTACAGCTTTATATCGTAAATTATGAAAGTCCGTATGAATACCACAAGTTTCTGTTTCTATTTGGCGTTCTATTTGAAACTGAAATTGACTTTGGTGTGCATACGCAATGGTTAGGATTAAGGGTGTGGGGTTTTTCCTTTGTTGACGACCGAAATGGAAAAACACGATATTCTCCATTCATTTAAGGAATTAAAAAAATCGACTGCAGCTTTCAGACATAACTTTCTTCTCGTCTTAATAGTTCGTTATTTTTAATGACAAATGTCCAGAGCCGCAGAGCGCATTATAGCCTATGCAAGAGCGCATCAAATCTCTCTGCTCGCAGGTGGATCCCATTCAATCTCACAGAAAACGGACACTCTTTCTATCGATCAGACATTACATGTGTGCGCTCAAAAATGATCGTCTCTCCTGAGTTTAATAAACGCAACCTGGAGTGTGGGCATCCACTGGCAGAAACATACATTGGCGCATATGCCAACTAATGTAAATTAGTATTTACATAGCATAACAGTAGTTTCGCACGTGTCACGTATTGTCCCACAAAACAATCACATCTGTCCTACAACAGATCTATAGCCAGGTGGTCACCCTAGTGCAGAGTAATAAAATAATAATTACTAATTTGAATCAGTAAATTTTAACGAAAACAATACATGATGCAAATAAAAAGAAGCCGTTTTTTTGCGATCAGATCAACCGGTAAACTCCTGGAAAGTCTAGGGATCCAGTAAGCGAATGCATTCAAACATTAAGTTCAAAACAGCGCTAATGCAGAAAAAACACGGCCGATTTCATCAGAGATGGCGGAGATAATAGTACTCACGTACAGATGTAAGTTTAAAAAATTCAGCAAGCTGTTTTGCTTAAAAGCAGGAGTGTTTTGTACTGGATGTTGGCTGAAGGTGTTTTAGATTACGCAGTAGTCAGTGGTTTAGTAAATCTGAATCAGTCAGGTCAAGGTAGCTCGTTTAGTGGTCTTTTTGCGTCCCCCTGTGTTCCTGTTTGGTATCGCAGATTGACCTGTGGAATTTTTTTTATTAAAAGTGCTGTAGACTACTAAATATAATGTAGAAGTGTTCATTTTCTGTAAAGCTGCTTCAGTGTATCGTGAAAATTAGCTACTATACAAATAAATGTGAATTGAATTGCAAACAATTATTAATGAATTTATTTATTTTGGCACTATACACATTCATTGCAAATTATGAAAATTAAAAAGTACTTGTTTTAGTACTTTAGTTTGTATTTATTTATTTTTGGGTGGGGGAGTGGGGTTGAGTACCGCCACTTCTTTTTTTTTCTATTACAAGCATTGATTGAGTATCATATGCACGCCAAACACGTGCGTATCATATGTCACATGCCAACTAGAAACAGAAAATCGTGCTATTGATACGGATTTTAATGAGAAAGAGCTCATTTGTTTTTGTTTTTAAATGTCATATCTGTCACACGTTCTTAGCAGCTCACAATTATTTATTGTATCATAAATGTAACAAAAATTTTTTAACAAAGTTAATGTAATGACTTGTGTTTGATGATACTTGTCTTTATTTACTTTGATTTATGGAGTAATTTGGATTTCTTAACCTGATAAATTAAAAGGATTTATGTTAAAATAACACAGAGCAATAACATAAATTTTTACATCTATTCAAATGCATATGCAATAATTGTAACTTAAATAAGTAATAATAAAATAAAGAGACAGTTATTTAACAACGTGTTAAGGAGTAGTAACATTTGTACAGTCTTACAGTTACAACCGGCCCTTTGTTGGCAGCCATAATGTTGAAGTGGCCCTGAGAAAGTGAAAATGAGTTTGACACCCCTGTAAACCATCAATATACACAACAGTTTCTTTTTGCTATTCTTTGAGAAGATGGGGTTATCATAAATCAAGGGTAAAGAAAGACAATGAAGTGTCAGGACCAGTGATTTAGAGAATAATTTTCCACCTTTAGCAGCCAGAGCTCATCATAAGAGACATATAAAATGCACCTGTGCATGAACTGTGAGACCTTTTAGATATTTTTTACATTCCCTCTTCAAGACGGACGGATCAGTGAAAACCACAAAATGAGTAATGAAATGATCTCTGGGATACTTACAGTAAGCTAGCACAAATGGAAACAATAACAGACATACTGAATGCATGATGACATACTCATAGTTGAGCAACATTGAAAGTCTTCATTTCACATGCACTTTGTCCCACATTATGTGGCTTGTATCACTGTTGATCCTGTAATTTGATTGGTCAAGCAGCTTTATGGGCCACTCACATAAAATGTATTTTTGTTTAAAAATGTGAAGTACAGTTTTTAGAAAGCTATGTCATACACAAGAAGCTGCAAATGGTGCATTCAAGCCCTCTTGGGAAGTTTGTATTTACAAGTTGGGATATCATACTTATTATGTCAAGTGAGTTTTTTGGTCAAAGCAAGAAAAAAAAATCAGCTCTACTGCTACAAAATCATCAGTGAATTGCAGTGGAATTTTCATTGGTGGGTAAACATATCCAAACTGGCCCAATTTTGTCTGAATTAAAATGCTAAATTAATCCTTTGTTTATTGAACTGTCATTACGTCATTATGAACTGTTAGTTTGCATATCGGTATGGCAAATTACATGCAGCCTAATCCTTAGCAGAAGCACAATATTGCTTAATCAGGAATGACTGCCCTCTATGGAGGCTCAAATGACCACATTGTTTTCCAACGTAAGAATGTTTCCTGTTCATGCGAAGAAATATTTTTTGTCTTTCTGTTTTGGTCTCCATCTGATGTGAGTATATTTACACGTCGTCTGAGAACTCAAGCAGAAGCTTATGCTATTATTTTGACTAGACTGTGTTTGCTGCAGCGTGAGAAGCCAGAGGAAGTGTAGGTGATCTGCGTCTGGTTTACCACTGCATGGGCTACTGCTCTCAGCCCGTCTGGTGGAGGCCGCTTTTTCGCGGCCAGCCAGAAGCGGCCCAGCTGAACGCTGTAATTGAGACTGTGAAGGTGGCAGGGATCCAACTAGAGGAAACAGTCTATCTCCTTACTGCATCCCCGCAGTTGTGAGTCACCTCCCACAACATCTTATACAAACAGGCTGCCTATGTTTTCCTCAGTGGAGCTCGCTGTTGAGGCCTCTGAGGAAGCTGTCTGTATGTTTCTGACACTCAGATGGGCCTTCCCTTCCTCTGTCTGCTCCTTCCTTCTGTTTTGGTTTGGGATGTGCTCATGCGTTACGTTCCATTAAGGGTCCAATAACAGGACAGAAAAGCCATGAGGCTCATACATGGAGCTCATTTTACTGAAATGACAAATTTAGTTATAATTTACTTCAAGTTTATGCAATAGAAAGTATTCTTACTTAAGTATTCTTATTTGATACTTAAAGAAATGTCCGATACAAGCTCTAGTAACATGTTGTTCAATTACTACTGCATAATTTTGACTTGCCCCTCAGTTTGTAAAAATAATAATAAAAAAATCATGTACAGTCAAGCTATATTTATTTATATAGCACCTTATACAATAGAGCTTGTTTCAAAGCAGCTATGCAATCTTAAGCAAAGATAGAAACAGAATCAAATCAGGCTGATGGGTCGTTAACACAAACTGATGATATTGTTAAACTACTTGGCACAAGCTGATTGGTTCAAGTTGCATACAGAGCCAAAAAGCTTATTGCTTTACATTTAAATGGCTGGTTAGCATTCACTAGAGCATTTCACAGTGCACTTTCAGAGTACTCTGAAACCCTCCACCTTCCCCAGCTCCACCTGTATAGATCTGCTACAGGTTATTATATATGCTATTTGTGCAGCAGCAGTATGTCTTAAATACTCACAGCACTGTATTGGCGTATGCATTGGCAGTAGCAAGTTCCTGTACTTGCTTTGCAGCAGCAGCAATAATCTATAACAACAGCAATAACAAACAGCAGCAGCTATTCAGCAGCAGCAGCATAGCAGATTTATTCCGCCAAGACCAAGTACATTAACATTGTCATATCCACTACTAAAATCTTCAGAGAGTTGTCATAATAGAACTGCCATTACAATTATTCACAAGAACATACAAATTATATTAGGAAGTAATATAAGGTATTAGGAATGTGATTATTTATATTGCATTAAATACCCATGCTTGAATTGAAGTGACTGTCCTCTGTCCTGTATAGGCATGTTCAGTGATGAGGTGTTCAAAGCAAGTGTCCTGAGACCGCATGTAAAACCATTCAACTGACAAGCATACAACAGTCTCCAGATGTCCTGTTTTAGGTTTACGGTAAGAAATGTTTTAATGAGGTTGTGCAACATTGTATAATCGTGTAAATTATCCCTTTCTCAATAGCAGTAGTCAAATTGTGTATTAGATTGTATAATTAGTGTAATTAGATTGTGCCAAAGACTTTTACAAGGAGTTTAAGAAAACTAGAAAACAAGAAAATAATAGTAGAGACTCACCTGTTGTTGACTTTTTTTCAACTTTTTATTACCTATAAAAGTTGTCCAAAAGCTATTCCTGTTAACCTGTAAAACTTCTTGTAAACAAAATCAGCAGGGGAAATTGCAGCTTACTTCAATACACAAAGCCATTTTCAGCCAAAGGTCACTGTTGTGATCTTCATTTTCGATGGACAATGCCAAAAGCACAGGCCAGTGATTCTGAGCATACAGTCATCTCCTCGAGTTTTGGAGAATGCTGGCTGTAAATGTATGCATCCCTGAATATAAACATAATGCAGTATAGTTACCCTGCCATGCAATTAAGTAATCAACACACAATAAATCATGAGGAAAATTACAGTGACTGTGAAAGTCACCAACTACGCATGATATGTATGATTCAGATATACATACATATTTTGAGGCTTTTTGGAATAATGTTTCAGTAATGAAAAAATTAGCCTATAAATCCATTGCTTTATGAAAACGATTGCATTTCTTTTTGCAAAAATGGTTTGTCCATAAAAATTCCACTGTCATCTGCAATGACCATTCATTAAGTGGGGAAACAGGCTGGGACAGCGACTATTAATGAAGACAGAAATAGTGAGCAATGTTTCACTGTAAAAACACTTATAAGCTGTAAAGTTCCATTGCAAATGAAATGTTTTTGTGGTTGTTTGCTCCAAATCGCCACTTTTAGCTGAATATTAAATGTTACTACCAATCAAAAAGACCACTATTCTCATTTCTTTTACAGATGAGATATTTTCCGATGTTCCATTAACATCCTTGTGTTTATTTTGATGACTGTCTAGTCAGAGTTGAATGGAAAATAAAGAGAGAAGCTTATGTCATATTTCCACCATATGTACAGGAATGAGGGAATGGTTTGAAGTAGATGTGTGTCAGTTATGCTGCTTCATTAAAGCATAGTTCTCCCAAAAGGAAAATCCCCTTTGTAAATTCTCTACTATGCCTTTTTGCCTCCAAAAAAAAAAAAAAAAAAAAGACAGGAAATAAGAGGGAAAAGTGGGATAATAGGATTGGGAAATGGGATTTAGTCACAAGTGGGATTCATTTTGTACTCTTTAGAGCTTCTAAAAGTTCAAATGAATCCAAACAATAGCAAATTTACTACGTCAGCACAGAGAAAGACTTTAACTGCTGGACATGAACATTATGTAATCCCACAGAACAGCATGGTTGACATGTTAGCCCTTATCTACACACTCACATACACCTAAACACACGACACTTCTCAATTACGGCTCACTGAGATGTTGCATTCCTCACACTGGTGTCAGTTGTTCTAATACCTGGTAAGCGGCATCTTGTTTAACCAGCTTCTGCACCTCAAAAGGCAGGGTTGGGCTGCTTTTCAAGAGGCCATCTATCGATCTGACCCTGGCAGAACCTCCAGACACATTCACCTCATTCACTGAGCTCCTCTCGTTCTCAACTCAACTGGAGCAGACACAATAAGTGAAGGATAACAAGAGTTAAAAGGATTTTTAAAGAGAAAAACAGGTCTGTTCTGATTAATTAATAAATGAATAAATAAAAATGCAACCATTTGCATGGTAAAAGAAAGTATGACATGGACTGCATTAAATACATGTTTACATGTTTAACAAAAACACAGTGCAGTGAATATTTGGATAGCATGAAACCAGTACAATTCAATTGTGTATGCTGACTTATTTTGGTTCTGTGTTGGGTTGCCACTCGGTGACCCCCACACTTTCGGTAAAAGGCACCTCTAGCTGGCTTCGTGTTTTCATGATTTTTTAAAACTTCCTTTAACTATTTCTTTCACACAAATTATGTTGCTCCATCAATGTTCAATTAACAAAAAATTAGTAAATTCTGATATCATACCCAAAGTCTTATATAATGGGACGAACAAATAAATAAATAACTTTCTGTCAAGAATACCAGTAGCCCCACTGAACCCCACACAAAATTCCATTAGAACCACCTGTAAACAGCGACTCACATTCCTTATTTGCCATAAAGCATTTTCCCTGTCCATTAAAAAGCAGCATGAAGGGTGGAAGGGTGGAAGGGTGGGGTTGGGGGAGTTTACAGAAGCAAGACCTGAAGGAGAGCAGGGTGTGGCCACATCTGCGGCGCTCTCATCTCCTCCAGGGGAGTGTCTGTGGTACTGTGGCCTCAGCACACGTGGGCCGGAGCGACGAAAGAGAGCAGGGAAGATAGTTTTACAGAGTCCAAATCTTCCACCCACCTGGCAGGCCAGCGCTCATAAACAGGACAGTTACACAAACCTGGTGTCAGACTGTAGCTTTGACAAGACTCAAGTCAGGACACAGGAGGCTGGCTTACAAAAAAAGGGGCTGAAACACACTCAGACACAACTACTGTCAAACACACTTACATTGCCAACAGAAACTACATAGACAGGAGACTGGGACACTGCTGAGTTCAGGGAGCAGGGATTTACTACAGGAAGTGAAGAAAAGAAGAACCTGGATGGACACCCTCTGCAGTCTCAGCGGCCTGGACCCTCTCTGGGTGAGTCTCAGATAACTGATGGGGAGGTGATATGTAGCTCTAATGAGATAAACTCAATCAATTCAATAGCCATTTAAAACTTGAGAAGTTCAACAGATATGAAGGTTTAAAAAAAAATAACTGCATGTTAGTGAGATAACACAAACTGTGCCTGGTTATCTATTTCTGTTATTTATGCCCCTTTATTCTTGTAAGTGATTATGGTTTTTGACAGTAACAGTCATTTGCGGTGAGTCATGCATTTCTCAAACAATGATTCATTGACTAAGATTGAATGCAGGACAGAATGGTAACCTTAAATGTTCAGTTTTAAGGTTACTCTGTTTAATTCACACATAACCTGTGTCACATGTGTGAGAACATATTTTGCGATTGTGTAAAAAGATTATTTGTGCGGTTTAACTTCTCAGGGTGTTTACATTCAAACAGCCGTGCTCTGGTATCATTAAGTGTGCAGTGCATGTAACTGTACTTTAGCCCATATTTTGAACAACGATTACAGATCGGATGATAACCAGTGTTGGAATTCAAGTTAATAATAAGAGATTAATGCTCTCCTTCTTTTATTTTGCATAGTATAGGAGGTCATTTAAAATCAGGTGTAGTGATATTGGTGTGTGTGAAAGAGCCAAGCAAATGTTCCAGGCACTGTGCCCACTAAGGTTCTTCATGGCACAACATACTCATTTAGCAATATTTACCATTTCACAATGACGGTGTAAATAGATGATGCACATTCAATAAGTAACTGACCACATTCTGTAGATGATTTCAAAATGCTACATTTGCATCCCAGCTAATATGAAACCTTCTCAGGACATTGTCAAAATTTGTAATCTAAACGTTCTTGCAGTAATGTTAACAATCTTTCAATGTTATCAAATACACAATGTTAACATGAAAATGATTCATACGTTTTCAGTCATACAAGTCAATTCACTATGTCTATTACCATGAATGGGAGAAACTGCAACCGCCAAAATGATGGAAGTCCCGCCTTCTAAATAAAAGAGCCAATGGCCAGTCGGCACAGAAATCGCATCACTGCTGCTATTTCCATAGAAACAGTCAGTGTCCTCAGACATGACTGGCACTACACATTTTAAATGCTATTTCAGCATCATAATCAACATTCATTAAACAGTTCATGTCATTTTTTTTTTTTTGCAGTTTTGAAAAGTTATTTAAATCTGGGTTTTGAATGCAGTTTTTGAGATCTAGTTATTTTCTCATTCAGATTGTGTTGGTCTTGCGTGCCTGAAATAGCTGCCCAGAGGCATTGCAAATGTGGCCGCTGAGTGAACCAACTTTCCTAGAAAAGGATTTTTGTTTAATCGTGTATGATGTTTCATTAGTCATAATTGCTTATTTAATCATTTTACTTTGTATTTTACTGTTGTTAGAATGCATTTTTGTAACCCAATGAATGCTTTCCAGAACGTTTGTATAATCAAGGAAAATGTTCCAGAACTTATGAAGATAACATTTTCATAACATAATGGGAACATAAGAACAACATTATTAGAATATTAAACCGTTAGCTCAGAAAACATGTGGAATGAGATGAAGAAGTCAAAGTTGTAAGCTCATGTCTATTAAAGCATGTCTGACAGCAGCAATCTGGCTGAACCTTTTGACCCTTAAGTTAGACTAACTTATTATGGTTAGCGTCATAGCGTGAGAGATTGTTATTAGCTTCCAACTGGCCATTTCCAAAAGAAGTGACCAGAGATTTGTGAATCGCAAGTCATCCTCATAAATGTCCTCCAAATAAATCCAAACATCGGCGGTGTCATTTTTATACTGTTTTTAAACGTTATTTGTGCTGACCGGCAGTCTGAACTCCTACACTTGCAGGAAGGGTACAAACACCACTCTGAATCACTTCCTGAGACTGTGGTTGCCATTGGGTTTAGACCAGTGCAAACATAGTCTTGGAGGATGCAGGACGGGTAGAAGCTGGTGTCTTTATGCTCCGTTGAACTCCCTGTGGAAAACTGCGACTGTGACTAGGCTCTGCCACGTGAACGAGAATCTCTTTCCCTTCCTGGGCCCAGACCACAGTACACCCCCTCATAGATGAAGACATATCCTGACCAAAACAACAACATAACGAACCGAGTGTCTCATCTTGAACCTGTAGTGAGTGTCTGGATTGCACTTGCAGGGATTTAGATATTGGTCTAAATAAAGGTAAAATGCTAGAAGACACAAATAGATCACTTAAAATAAAATTTTTTCATCATTTATTCACCATGTCAAATTCATATAAGTTCTTTTGTGGAACACAAAAGGAACATTTGTGAAAAACATTTTGGCCTGAATGAATGAAAGAAATATCATAAAAGTGGTCCACGTGACTTTTACGCTATATATTGCATATGAATTCATACCTCAATAGTGCATATGAATAAAACTTCTATAGGTTTGACTCTATAGGTTTGTGAGATAAAGTCCAAAAGATTCAATAATTGCTGACAGCTCACCTTGGTGCATTCATGAGAAAAGACGTTTGATTTAGGAATGAATGAATCATTCTTTTGATTCAGCTTTTAAATGAATCACACAAAATCTAATATTCAAACTAGCACTCTTCAGAACCAATGTGCACAAGTTGTTACTCAACATCAATATTTGTACACACTATGTGCTTTGAAAATTGGTCTGCTGCTGGCGATGCTTCTGAGTGGAAACAATAACAGCAAAATATTGAAAGTAATTTGTTTCTTTGCAAGTTACGTTTGTGGAAATTGTGAATTTTCTACAATCAGAATGTGGAATTCTAAAAAAAGAGTGCACCTTTAATATATAGAATGGTCTGTCATGTACAATTGTGGAGGCAAAACATTTTTTTTTCTGTCATGACTTGTAATTTACATTTACATTTAGTCATTTAGCAGACGCTTTTATCCAAAGCGACTTACAAATGAGGACAATGGAAGCAATCAAAATCAACAAAAAAGCAATATGCAAGTGCTATAACAAGTCTCAGCTTAACACAGTACACGTAGCAAGGTTTTTTTTTAATTATATAATAAAAAGAAAACAGATAGAATAGAAAAAGAATATAGCAAGCTAGTGTTAGAGGCCTTTTTTTCTTTTGTTAATAGTAAAATAAATAAAAAGAAAACATAGAATACAAAAAGATTAGAGAAACTAGTGTTATTATTATTTTTTTAAATAATAGAATTAGAATAGAGAGTGCTATAGAGTTAGAGGGTTAAATAAAGAATAATAGCAACCAAGACAAATACAGCTATACTCATCATATACTCACTTGGCAAACAAAATGACATTCCAAAGCACAGAAAACAGTGAAGATTACAGGAGTTTTACCTTTCACCTTTGTGTTACTTCACACAATTTGTCTGTTCTCACTGCAAGAGAAATAATATAAATCACACACAGATATTATATACAGATATAAAACACACAGAGCCATTTGGACTGAACAAACACTGGGGAATATCAATGGACATCAAGGAATCTGATGAATTATCTTTTTTTTTTTTGCACAAAGTAATTCACTATGAGTGCAAAGAGTTATTACAATCTAATAAGCTGTAAAATGTGCTTAAGTATTTGTTAATAATTATACAATCCTGAAGTAACAAGTTAACGAGTCACAGAAGACTAATGGTTTAACATTGTGTTTTCAGGACTGGAATGTCACATGGTACACAGCACACCCAGACCTGACCCAGTGCTTCCAGCACACAGTACTGGTGTGGTTCCCCTGCTTCTATCTCTGGGTTTGTGCCCCTTTCTACTGCTTGTACCTCGGATTCTATGACAATGGACGCATATCTTTATCCAGTCTCTGCTGTGCCAAGATGGTGAGTTATACTGGTCATATCAAGACTTGACTGAATTCTAGTTACCACCTCTATAGGTTTGATTTGATTATAGCATTAATCAGCTGAAAAACTCACAGGCTATTGCTGTGTGTATGGAAATGTTTAAATGGAAATGTTGAAATCGTTAAAGAGCATTTAAAAGGTAGGAAAATGATTCTCTGGGAAGAAAAACAGATCATATCAAGTTCAACACAGTTAACATGCAAATTAATTCCAACAGAGCATACAGTACTGTTCAAAAGTTATGGGGAAAGTAATATTTTTATTTTTGAAAGAAATTAAGACTTTTGTTCAGCATGAACACATAATCAAAAGAGACACTAAAAACAATGTTACATTTTTTTTCTTTTGAACTTTTCACCAAAGAATCCTGAAGAAAAAATGTTTTAAGGTTTCCACAAAGACATTAAGCAGTGCAACTGTTTTCAACATTGATAGTAATAAGAAATGTTTCTTGAGCACCAAATCAGCATATTAGAATGATTTCTGAAGGATCAAGTGACACTGAAGACTGGAGTAATGATGCTAAAAATTCAGTTTTATCACCACAGGAATAAATTACATTTTAAGATATATTCAGATAGAAACAATTATTTTAAATTATAATAACACTGCACAATAATACCGTTTTTTTTTACAGTATTTTTAATCAAATAAATGCAGCAAAAATATTCCAAAATTGTACAGCTCCAATCTTTTGAACAGTAGTGTAAGTAAAAATATTCTGGGGGTCATGACACCTCAGTGTTGCAGTTAATGCTTACATGTCCGTGTGTTTGTGTTGTAGGGTTTGGGTCTCTGTCTGGCCTCCTTTGGTTTGCTGGAGATGGTCTATTTGCTGGTGGAAAAGAACAGAGACATAGAGCGTCACATGGTTTTTCTCCTGAGCCCTATAATTCGCAGCCTTACCATGGTAAATCACACAATAAAAATTACTATTAATTATATTCATAATTATGTGTAAACAGTGTAAAAGTACAAGGTATCAAGCTACACTGGACAGTGATTTTTTTTCTATTCATGGCTGTTATGACCAAAACATGTTGATTTTTTTTTTTTTTTTTCCTAATGGGACTCTTTTAGAGGATAGTTATTTAGAGGATAGTTTTTAGAGGATAGATTTATGATCTGTTATATTTAAGCTTGAATGAACAAATCTCTTAGTGGCTAGACGTCTGGCAGAAATCTCCTGAAGGGATCAGGATAAATAAGCCAGTTTTACCTCTGGTCACAGCAGACAGCAGTGTCAACAGTGGTTGTAGTAAATGACTTTTTTTTTTTTTTTCTCTCAGATCTGCCCAACAAGATAAGTCAGTTTTAAGAATGTTTTAACATTCACAGTAGTCTTTGCAAACTAGTACAGAATCAATACATTTTGGCTGAGAGATTTTTGTCTCAACATGTCTAAGCTGCCTAATGGTATTCTGTCCTGTTCTTCTAGTGTGTTTTGGATTTCTCAAATTGACCATGACTAACATACTGACCGAAATACACTCTGCCTTCAGATACTGGCAGTGTTGGTGATCCACTTGGAAAGGCTGAGGGGCTTTCGTTCCTCCATCTTTCTCTTCCTGTTTTGGACGCTGGCAGTGATCTGCTCGCTGGTGCCTCTCAGAGCCAACATACAAGCCATCATAGACGAGGTCTGTGTATCCCCAGTATATCCAACTATTGTATAAATGTAACATTTACACTTATACTGAGGACAATAGAAGCAATCAAATCAACAAAAGAGCAACAAAACATAAGTCCTGTGACAAGTCCTGGATAGTCTACCGTACTGCTACAGTACAGGTAGCAAGATTTTTATTTATTTTTTTAAATAATAAATAAAAAGAATAAAAAGTAGATAGAATATATATATATGTATGTATGTATATGTATATATATGTATGTATATGTGTATATATATATATATATATATATATTTTTTTTTTGGTAAATAGAAAAGTAGATAGAAAGAATAGAAATAGAATTAGAATAGAGAATGCTAGTGTTAGAGGGTCAAGTATTTTTATAATAAAAAGAAAACAAGTATATAGAATAGAAATAGAATTGAGAGTGCAAGTGTTAGAGAGTCAAGTGTAGATGGAAGAGATGTGTCTTTAGCCATTTCTTGAAGCATAAAAAATGCTGTTATGCTGTTTTTTCATCATGCTTTCTTTGAAACTGGAAATTTTTAAAACTGGAAATTTAAACCCCATGCAGAAAGTTTTCGCATTAAAAAAAAACTTAATAAATAAATGAAGATTGCACTTGTTCCATCTTGAGTGCTGCTCCCAATATAATTTGTAATTATTACAAAATACTAGATTAAATTGGAAAAATACAAAATTTTTCCAAAAAAATTAAAATGCATTTATTGCAGTCACAGACATTTTGACCTCTATTTGTAAAGAGTTTCTATTATAACAGCCATTAATTGTGCTTTGAGACTATAAAAGAAATAAGTGAATTTGACTTGTTGCCCTAAACTCTGAATCTCCGGCCCTATAAAATGCCTATGATGTTATTCTCCATTCATGCACGTGTAACATGGGCCCTCGCATGGTTTTTTTAATGAATGTTACTCAATAACGCTCTCTAAATTTATCTGTGTTGTGTCTGAGAGTCTAACACAGCGGTGCGTAAACAGAGTGCTTACAGATGTTGCTGTTCTCAGCACTGATGTCTGGGCAGCCTGTCGGTTTTCCCTTTCCAGTTCCCTCAATACCCTCTTTGTCTGGAGCTGAGGCTGCGCTGAGACCAGTCACAATCAGCGTTGGTGCTTTTCCAGACAGATAGGAGAAGCCACATACGTCTGCGGATCCCCATACTTCTCCCTCAGTCTGTCTTGTCTCTGGCCTGCTGTGATGCTCCCACTCCATAATTATTTCACTGCATCTTGTCACAGACACAACAATCAACGTCTTGACATTGGAGAGGGAAATGTAACTCACATGCAGAGACAGTTTGCACACATACTGAGCGTGGAATGTATAACCAAAACTTTAAGGCTATGTGCATATTTTGTTATATATTTACATTATGTGGCTAACAGAACTGATGATAGTGATGACAGTGTGGCAACAAAACAGACTCAACCCATAGGCAATTCACATTACAATAGTCTGCAAGTGACAAAATATCAACATTTAAAAAAAAAAACACTTCTCCTTTAGTGTAAGACATACAACAAATGCACCAGATCTACCTTAGAAAATGTTATAAATATGTTTAATATTTTATTACATATTCATCACATAAAAATATGTGGCTGTACTTTAAGGTTTAAGGCACTGATTTGCGCTCCTATTACCTAAAGTAGACATTCAAGCATTTCATACAATCACCATTTTACAGCACATTTAGTTCACAAACTTACAGTCATGGATAATCAAATATGAGTTTTATATTTCATATTTAAGACTTAAATTCAGCATCTGCAACTTAATTTTCTAGCAATCAATCTAATCCTTCAGACTAAAGTTTTGGGGATCATATTAATCTTGGTACTTCGTTCATTTTAGTCATGATTCTTTTGTGAACCATTCATTAATATTTGTGAACTGATTCATTCACTGAAATTTGGGAACTGGTTCAACAGGTTCTTTGAAAATAATCGGTTCAAATAATTCAATCGCTTCAAAAGTTCATTCGTTCACAAGTTCGAGATCATTATTGTGTCTCATGGCGGCTCTGGACATCTTCAGTTCAAAACAACAGGTTTTAGCGAAATGTAGTGGAGTTAAAAAAAAATATTATGCTTTTGAATATATTGATGTAAAAGTGAAAGTTTGAAAATACACAATGTAGGCTGCTTAAGTACAGTAAGGAAGTAAAAATACAGTGAGGAAATATTAAAAACAATCATGAAGCCTCGTACAGCTCAGTGACGACAGTCCATACGTTTACATATGAACTGAAGCTTGGTTTGTGGTGGGATCTGTTGTGACCTAAATAAGCCCTCTGCCAATGGGCAGTGGGTCCAACAGCAACAGCAAAACAACTAGCGCTTGGTCCTCTCATACCACACTGTGGGAGGATAAGCGTACAGTGTTGCGGACAAATAATCACAGTATCCAGCATTGTGGTGTCCAGAGTTTGACCATTTGAGTAAATGAAGCTTGTGTTTACATATTCTTAAAGAGGCCTGTGCTGCCACTTTCTCTCGTATCGTGGCCATTTGACACAGTTTCTGTCAGAAGCCCATAGGCATGGATGCCCTCGGTAGCCCCTGTAAAACTTTCAATAGCAGCTCCAGGCCTCTGGCAGGCCAGCTGTTTTGAACCTAAAACCCTGACCTCAGCATATTCTCTCTCGAACAAATCTTGAACCTTGTATCGAGCACTACACAAACAGGTCAAACACAACATGGTGAAACTTTGTCCCAAACAACAACTGAGAATACTGTAAAACAATAATACAAACAGAAGCATTACTTATCAGTAGAATTATTTTAGAATTTTATTAATAGAATTCTATAAATAGTCAAATTAGTCAAATTGTTTCTATTTGGCTGATTGAAAAGCAGATGTGCTGCTTCGTAGATCATTTATAAGTTTTGGTAGTTTTAGCTGAAGTCCAGTTGTTGCAATTGAATGCTTATTGAATACTATTACCAACCACCATTTTACTATATATATATATATATATATATATATATATATATATGTATATATAGCAGCTGTGAATGAAGAGTTTGGGTTTGTTGGCATAAATGTGTCTGTGGTCTGTATTTTTTACCATGATTTAGAAGTGTTCATAAAAAGGTTTGTTGTGTCATTAATCCTGGTTTGATGGAACATTTAGGTCATTATAAAAAGCTGAGGTCTTTGAAAGGAAGGGAGGGGAACAGCAGGCAACATCCCCAAAAGAACACTCCCCACATCAGCCACCAGTCCCACCTCCGCACACTGCGGTGAGACAAAGTGGGCGGCTGATCTCAGATCAATCCTGGTGCTCGGGCAGACGGAAGAGAAAATATGGATATGATTCCACATGGAAGCATGCAGCTTATGTGGTTATGAATCCTTGGGAAATCCCTGGCAAATGTGTATACACCACTTATGTGCTACTTATGTAGTTGGTCGTCTCCACAGAAGGGGAGAATAAAAACATTGAGCATTATTTAATAATTAATTTGTCACATAATTCAACTGGTCCCAAAAAAACAAGAGTTTATTATAGCTTAGGTCAAGGTTTTTCAATATACATACATAGTGACCCTGAAGAACAAAACCAATCTTAAGTAGCATGGGTATATTTGTAGCAATAGCCAAAAATACATTGTATGGATCAAAATTTTCTTTTATGCCAAAAATCATTAGGATATTAAGTGGATCATGTTCAATGAAGATATTTTGTAAATTTCCTACCGTAAATATATCAAAACTTATTTTTTGATTAGTAATATGCATTGATAAGAACTTTATTTGTTCAAATTAAAGGCAATTTTCTCAGTATTTAGATTTTTTTGCACCCTCAAATTCCAGATTTTCAAAAAGTAGTATCTCGGCCAAATATTGTCCTATCCTAACAAACCATACATCAATGGAAAGCTTATTTATTCAGCTTTCAGATGATGTATAAATGAACCTCATGAACCTTATGACTGGTTTTGTGTTTTTTTTTATTGATTGTGCAATATTTAAGATATCAAACAGTGTCAAAGAGTTCAATATCAAAGATTATGTTGGTTCTATTCTGTGGTGTGATGGGCCAAAATTGCAGTTTAAAGAGGAGGGACATAGACAATTAATTAATGTTATATACTAGTTTATCTAACATTATACCAATAAAACATTGAAAAAAATAAACATCTGTGCTTCCAATTGCTGTAAAATGAGTGTACCGTATTCGTGTGATGAGCTCCACACTGCTGTCTACATTCTGCTGATAACCAGTCATGTGTGTTACAGGGTTTCTCTGCAGATGCGATGAGATTCGTGGCATTTTTCACATTCTTCTCTCTCCAGTTGGCTCAGCTCATCCTCAGCTGTTTCGCTGATCAGCGACCAGCGACTCTTAAACCTGTATATGTAAAGGTACAGTGTCTTCCGTGTTATAATAATCTTTTTTTTAAAATTAGTAAATAAATACTTGGAACACGGTGAAAAAAATAATACCTGGACTTACTGATTTATCCACTAGAACCCATGTCCAGTTGAGGATGCTTCTTTCCTTTCAAAAGTACTGTTTTGGTGGTATGGCAGGTAGAGTTATATTTTTGTCTGTATTTCATTGATGTCTTGTAAAGGTCTGCAGAATAAAAACCCATGAGATGCTGAGTAACACATATCTGTGCTCCACAGATTGGTGGTAAAGGGCTACCGCTCACCTTTACAAGCAGAAGATCTCTGGTCTCTACGAGAAGAGGATACATCTGAAAAAATCATTTGTGATCTGGAGAAAGAGTGGGCCAAGCAATGGGCCAAAATGCAACAGTAAGACACCTGCTGTTTCCTTAAATGCATGTCTTCCATCCTGAGTTGATGAAAATATGTGATGTCCATAATTTGCCTGTTCATAACTACTGATTTATTTGTATTATTAATTAGAAAAGCACAACTTCTGTACTTTGTTGCAACAATGCTTGCACAACACTGTACCAGAGACTAAAGTCTGGATAAAAATTATGTGTTTTCTCCTTCAAACACAGGCAAGAGAACGCTCTGAATGGAGCACAAGCTCTTGGTTATAAACTGAGTGAGCAGACGCAGCTGCTCAGAAAACTTCATAAAGAACAAAGCTCAGGTTTCTGTCTGCTCCGGACGCTAGCCAAAAACTTTGGCCCTTACTTTCTGACTGGAACTCTCTGTCTGGTCATTCAAGATGCTTTCATGTTCTCCATACCACAAGTGTTAAGGTGAGAGACGCATTAATGCTGTCATGGCATGTAAAATGAAACTGTATATAGCATGTGGCATTTAGTATAAGATACACTACTGTTCAGAAGTTTGAAGTTGGTAAGATTTAATGTATTTGAAAGAAACCTTTTATGCTCACCAAGGTTACATTTCATTAAAAATACATTAAAAAGGACTATTCCCTTTTTTAAAATATATTTTAAAATGTAATTTATTCCTGTTATTGTAAAGCTGAATTTTTAGCATCATTACTCCAGTCTTCAGTGTCACATTATCCTTCAGAAATCATGCTAATATGATGAATTGATGATCAAGAAACTTGAAAGTTGTGCAACCTCATATTTTTGTAGAAACCTCAATGCATTTTAATTTCTCTTTTATTGAATAAGTACTTAAAATTAACAGCATTTATTTGAAATTAATTTTTTTATAACATTATAAACGTCTTTAATGTTATTTTGATCTATTTAACATATCTTTGCTGAATAAAAATAAAAATAAAAAAATCTGGTCTATGTAGGTGTAATTTTTTAATTTTTTTTTTTTTTTTTTTTACTGTACTACAAATTCTAAAGTCATATGTGCACAGTTAATGATTGTAAAAATGTCATAAAATTTGAATAATTTTAATTCAATTGAATAAAAGATTTTTAAGTATTATTAATTTCTTTGAGTGTAAAAACAAAAAGAGTGCTTTTAAAATCATTTATTCAGTTAAGACTAAAACATATTTTTGCATCTGGGAAATATCTACATATCGAAGTGGCAGTTTTGAATGTTATTTTATAAGAAAACACATGCCTGGGTGCAAATGTAGAGCAAGACATTTAGCACACAGTTGTAAATTGAACTTGTTGCCCTTTCTCAGTTTTGAGTGTGAACTCCCGTCACAGACACAAATAACAGCACATCCTGCTGTGGTGCAGCCGCACACTGTTAATTATGTCCCATGCACCACGAGTTCACAACACTTAGGAGAGTCTGATCACTGCAGCATCTATTCTTTGTGGCTGAGCTATAGCTCAGAAGAAACTGGATTTGGATCATCAAATTAAGCCACTCTGTCTGGCATATAACAAGCCAAGAGCACAGTGGTGGGTTCACTGCTCCAGAACCACAGGAACTGTGGCCTCACTACCATCACAACACCCCTGATCCTACACTCTGAGAAACTTTGATGCATGGGGATAATATTGTTCAGGCTCAGCTGTATCAGGTCTAGAATGGCTCATATTTATAGTCATAAATTATGTTCACATTCCAGTTTCTTGTTTGTTTGCTGTACTCTAAGTCAGACGAACAAAATAAAGCTAAACTCATACTGTATTTACAAAACTGGTGTGCCATTGTTTGTGTCTCAATAAATGACAATGTGTGTTTCTTGTTCTTCAGTCTACTGCTTGGCTTTGTGAGGGATGAAGACGCCCCCTTGTGGAAGGGTTACCTCTTTGCCTTCTTGATGTTCCTGTTGTCTTGTCTGCAGTCCCTGTTCAACCATCAGTACATGTATATGTGCTTCACAGTAGGCATGAGGGTCAAAACTGCAGTTATGGGCCTAGTGTACAGGAAGGTAGGTCTTTAAACTGTTTGCTAGCAAATGCAAAGATGCATATAATGGTTCTCACATTCATTCTGGTCTCCACAGTCTCTGGTCATCAACAGCGCGGCCCGCAGAACGTGTACAGTTGGAGAGATAGTGAACTTGGTTTCGGCTGACACCCAGAAACTCATGGATTTCGTGGTGTACTTCAATGCAGTGTGGGTGGCCCCGATTGAAATCACCTTGTGTCTTTTCTTCCTCTGGCAGGTGAGAACAGATGTCTGTTTATTTTTCTTCTACAGTTTGTTGGATTGTTATACAGTCAGGAAAAAATGCACAAAATTGTATCTCTAAGGCAGGGGTCTCCAAACTTGGTCCTGCAGGGCCGGTGTCCTGCAGAGTTTAGCTCCAATCCTAATAAAAAACACACCTTAACCAGCTAATCAAGGTCTTACTAAGCGTACAAGAAACTTCTAGGCAGGTGTGTTGAGGAAAGTTGGAGCTAAACTCTGCAGGACACAGGCCCTCCAGGACCGAGTTTGGAGAGCCCTGCTTTAGGGGACCTGGGGCAACTTAGTACCTTTTCAAGTACAACTATTAGGTGCTAACTATGAACATTTTAGGGTTAAAAAAAGGTATACATATGACCCTTTAAGGGTGCTGCCCCAGTGACAAGCTGTTATACCCCAGTTTTATGCACAATATTTCTGAGAGCACAGATCTAAAATTCATTAATTGAAATGTCTCACCCCTGTACAGCGCCTTGGCCCATCTGCATTGGCTGGCATTGCCACTGTAATTCTCATCTTCCCTTTGAATGGGTTCATTGCCAAAATGAGAAGCAAGCTCCAGGTATAGTGTATATTGTTCCATTCAGTCAAATTTCCATGATGATATTCTGCTGTGGCGACTGAGGTTCATGCCTACAAATGATTTAAAACACGAGCATGTGGACAGTCTGCCCTTTGATTCTCTGATGTTATGAACATGGGAGAAACCACAGGATTTTGCTTTGTTGTAAAATTGAAATGTCTTTATTAGCCTCGTCTCAAGCATCCAAATAATTGAAACTCACCCATATTGGTTTCTGTCTGGTCTCGTAAACAAGTTTGCTTGCGTGATTCTCAATTCGCATCTGTTTGCTGCTCTCAGGAGGTCCAGATGAAGTACATGGATGGACGCATTAAGCTTATGAACGAGATCTTGAGCGGAATAAAGATCCTGAAGTTTTACGCCTGGGAGAATGCCTTCAGAGAACGTGTTCTTGGCTATAGGGAAAAAGAGCTAAATGCTTTGAAGAAGTCTCAGATCCTTTACTCCATATCCATCGCCTCCTTCAACTCCTCCACTTTCTTGGTACATTTCATCATCATCATCTTAACACATTAATATAGTCCTAACAACTGTAGAGTTTTATCATGTACGCCACTTTGCCTTCAGATTGCATTTGCCATGTTTGGGGTGTATGTGCTGATTGATGAAAAGCATGTTCTGGATGCTCAGAAGGTCTTTGTGTCCATGGCTCTCATCAACATTCTCAAAGCTCCACTCAGTCAACTGCCCTTTGCAATGAGCACTACCATGCAGGTGAGCAGCAAATATTTGAATGCTTACGTATTTATATTTTTGAAGCAATTTTTGAAACTTAACTGTTTCCTCTTGTTTCTAAGGCTATGGTTTCTCTCAAACGCCTCGGGAAGTTTCTCTGTCAAGACGAGCTGAAACTGGATAGCGTGGAGAGAGCTCCCTACCATCCTGGTGAGTGCATTAGCTTGTCATTGTTTTCAGATTTTGCTCTGACATACAACAGCTTATAAGCTGACCAACATTATATACATGCTGAGCAATACAGAGATTTTTCCCTATTAATGTCATGGTGGAGTTTTAATTCAAAATGCCAAAAACAAAAATAACGAGTTACTAATCTGCCAAAAAAGACCCACCTTGAAGAATATTTTTCCAGTTATTCTGCAAGACAAGCTTATTTGAATTTAAAAGCTGTAATTCGACAAACACTACAAGGAAATTGTGTGGCTACGAGGTGGGTGTTGGTAGTGGCTGAAATGCATATGATGACTTCATGCAGCGGTTAAAGGGGATTTTCAGCTTTGGAGCTGTAATTATATTTATATAACTTTTCCACATTTTTGTGTGTTAAAGGCCTATTTTAAAACTGATTTATTAAAAATGCAACTTTTTATATTAAAGGTCAAAGAGAAGTTTTTGTGAAAATGTTTCTGCTTCTGAATCTGAATATCATTAATAACAGACCCAGGTGAATAATAATAACGCATGGATGATTTTTAAATAATAATGGAAATGTATTAACCTAAATAATTATCATCACCCTGTTGCCTCATTAACTCGTGGAATGGTTTTATGAGCCTCAAATGCAATACACACTTAAAGAGATCTGATTCAGTTATATAGCTATTACATGTCTTGACAATATTTATTAAAATATACTGTAGTGTCCAAGAGTTGTATGGACCAATCTTATGATATTTTTATGGTATCTCTGTGTCCTTTTTGAAGTTAATATTCATTGCAACTGTACTGAATAGAGTATGAAAAAATATTATACAGAGTTGAGAACGTCATAAAGGTTTGAAATGCCATGAGTGCGTAAACAATGAAAAGCTCACCTCTTTATTTCCTCCTTTTGTCAGATATTGATGGTGTTCTTATTGACAACGGTACTTTCAGCTGGTCTAAAGATAGCACGCCATGTCTCAGGAAGTAGGTGCCTTTGAATATATTTATCACTTGCTGTAAATTGAAATACCTGCTGAAAGATCTCAGTAGGTCCACCATTCCTAAACATATGAAGATGATAATCTGGCAGTGGTTATTTCTGCAGGATCAATGTCAAAGTGCAGCGGGGTTCACTGGTGGCTGTGGTAGGTCACGTGGGCAGTGGAAAATCCTCTCTTCTGTCTGCGATGTTGGGAGAAATGGAAAAGAAAAGTGGCCACGTCACAGTATCGGTAAATCATTCAGAAAAATTACTAAAAATATATTGGCATCAATCACATATTCCACATATAAATTTGCAAACGCTTTCTTTCAGGGCTCTGTGGCTTACGTGTCTCAGCAAGCATGGATCCAGAACGCCACTCTCAAAGACAACATTTTGTTTGGACGTGAGAGGAAAGACAGCTGGTACCAGAAAGTGTTAGAGGCCTGTGCTCTTCTACCAGACTTGGAAATCCTACCTGCAAGAGATAACACAGAGATAGGAGAGAAGGTAAACATAGACTAAGAATGATTCTTACAAAACAGACATGACAGAATAAAGTGAAAAGGTATTAAATATAATTTCTTTTTTAAACACCAAATATGCAGGGTATCAGCAGGGTCATGACTAAACTCCCACTACAATTTTACAATGTTCACAGGGTCTGAATTTGTCAGGAGGTCAGAAACAGAGAGTGAGTCTGGCACGTGCAGTCTACAGGAAGGCTGATATCTACCTGCTGGATGATCCTTTGTCAGCTGTGGATGCACATGTGGGTCAGCACATCTTTGAAAAAGTCATCGGACCTAATGGCGTTCTTAAAAATAAGGTAAAAATTAAAACATGAGTAAGATAAAATGTGACCTTAAAGGGTTAGTTCTCCCAAAAAATGAAAATTCTGTCATTAATTACTCACCCGCATGTTGTTCCAAATCTGTAAGACCTTCGTTCATTTTCGGGGTCTATGCAGGGTCGGAAAGCTCTCGGATTTCATCAAAAAGATCTTAATTTGTGTTCCAAAGATGAACAAAGGTCTTAAGTTTGGAACGACATGAGGGTGAGTAATTAATGACAGAATTTTCATTACTGGGTGAACTATCCTTTTAAACTCTAATATGTGACCCTGGAGCACAAAACCAATCTAAAGTCGCTGGGGTATTTTTGTAGCAATAGTCAAAAAATACATTGTATGGGTCAAAATTGTCTATTTTTCTTTTATGCCAAAAATCATTAGGATATTAAGTAAAGATCATGTTCCATGAAGATATTTTGTAAATTTCCTACCGTAAATATAATAAAAATATAACTTTAAAGGCAATTTTCTCAGTATTTTGATTTTTTTGCACCCTCAGATTCCAGATATTCAAATAGTTGTATCTCGGCCAAATATTGTCATATCCTAACAAACCATACATCATTGGAAAGCTTCTTTATTCAGCTTTCAGATGATGTATAAATCTCAATTTCGAAAATTTACCCTTATGACTGGTTTTGTGGTCCAGGGTCTCATATGTGAAATGCTACATACTAAATTGAAGTAGCAAAAGGATGCAGAATCGCAATTTGAATTTGAATGTAAGGAAGCAGAATTAAAATTGTTTTTGGAAAATCTTTAAAAGGTTTATTGGCTAGACAGACAGATAGATTAGGTAACTGCAATTTACACTCTTAAAAATAAAGGTGCTTAAAAGGTTCTTCACAGCGATGTCATAGAAGAACCATTTTTGGTTCCACAAAGAACTATTCAGTCAAAGGTTCTTTAAAAAACTGTCTCTTTCTTACCTTTTTATAATCTGAAGAACCTTCTTTCGCCACAAAGAACCTTTTGTGAAACAGAAAGGTTCTTCAGATATTAAAGGTTCTTTATGGAACCATTTAGACGTTCTTCTATGGCATCGTGAAGCACCTTTATTTTTAAGATTGTAGCAAATTTCTCTTCCTGTCATTCCAATTCAAATTTCTGTGGATGTAGCCAATTCAATTCAGTTTCCAGTTCTTGAATGGAAAGGGAACCTTTCAGGCTTAAAATATCAAACTAAATAGCTTGCTTGATGATGCTCTCCAATGCTTGCTAAAACAGACCCGTATTCTGGTGACCCACGGGCTGAGCTTCCTGCCCCAGGCTGATCTGATTCTGGTGATGGAGGATGGAGAAATCACAGAAATGGGCTCTTATGCCGAGCTTTTGAGTAGGAAGAACACCTTTGCAGACTTTGTTAAAGCTTTTTCCGTTAGCGAACGCAAGGAAAGTGCCACCCATAGAGGTAAGATAAAAGAATGAGTGTCTGATGAGATACTACAACAAAACTTTTTTATGTTAACAGTTAAAAAAGCAAATTCATCTCGTTTTAGGGACCAGAAAATCAGTATCTCGTCTCAGCATGACAGACTTCTCTATTGATCTCTCCCAGGAGCAACTCATCAGGTACAGTAAAAGTCACTCAGTTTTGATAATGAAAATGCAAATGTTGTTGAGGAGCACGTTTACCTTTCTGTCAATTTTGTTTAAAAAAGCGGAGACATGGGAAGTGCCAGTATACAAACCATGGAGGCCATATCTGACACAGAACAGGAGCAGGACCAGGAGGAAGTTGGGAGACTAACCCAGGCTGACAAAGCTCATACAGGCCGAGTAAGTAATAGAGCCACATCCACAGACATTTCAAACAATGGGTAGACACATCAAAATATACCTTCACTCGTAACTTAATACCAAAGGCCAAAGATTTAGAGTGGCAGGTCAGTTTTAAAGTTCAGCTACGGGTCAGCGACAAGGGTTTCAGATGCTCTCATGTCACCACAGAGATCTAATTTTAACCCCTGATTACAGGTCTTTGAGCTTCATTGTTCCAAACACCATAATATAGCCTGAAAGTGCACTATATCATCCAGAGTGTTGTTCCTCACACACTCTTCTCTATAATGGGTCACACATAGGTGAAACTGGAGATGTATGTGGAGTACTTCAGGACCATCGGCTTGGCCTTCATCATCCCCATCATCTTCCTCTACGCGTTCCAGCAAGCTGCCTCACTGGCCTACAACTACTGGCTAAGCCTGTGGGCAGATGACCCGGTTGTAAATGGAACACAGGTCGACACGGATCTGAAGCTTGGTGTTTTTGGAGCTCTTGGCTTTGCACAAGGTTTGTAATCTTTCATGTTCCTCAACCGTCATTGGGTATCTTTGGACTTTGTATTGTTCTTAATCATTAGCTGTGCTGTTGTATTGCAGGAATTGCAATTTTTGGCACTACTGTGGCCATTTCACTTGGAGGAATAATTGCATCCCGGCATCTTCATTTGGAGCTTCTCAACAATGTACTTCACTCTCCTATGTCGTTCTTTGAGAGTACACCCAGTGGTAACCTTCTCAATCGTTTCTCTAAAGAGATAGATGCCATTGATTGCATGATCCCTGATGGGCTGAAGATGATGCTGGGCTATGTGTTCAAACTTCTGGAGGTTTGCATTATCGTGCTGATGGCGACTCCTTTTGCAGGAGTGATCATACTGCCACTGACTCTGCTCTATGTCTTTATCCAGGTATGCTACTAGAGATTGCTCAGCATGCAAGGGTATCATAACAAGGAGCACCAGTCTAACATCTATTCTCCTGTGTTTTCAGAGCTTCTACGTGGCCACATCCTGCCAGTTGCGTAGACTAGAGTCGGTGAGTCGATCACCCATCTATACTCATTTCAATGAGACAGTCCAAGGAGCTGGTGTGATTCGGGCCTTTGGAGAACAGTCTAGGTTTATCCTACTAGCTAACAGCCGAGTGGACCACAATCAAACGTCCTATTTCCCAAGATTTGTGGCAACAAGGTCAGATTCAGTCTTGGCTTATTCATTCTTTATTACTGGTAATCCAGTCTAACTCTATATAATATCTTTAATGTTATTCCAATAGGTGGCTGGCAGTAAATCTAGAGTTCCTGGGTAACTTGCTGGTCCTTGCTGCAGCTATTCTCTCTGTTATGGGAAGGGCAACTTTAAGCCCTGGAATAGTGGGACTGGCTGTGTCGCACTCTCTTCAGGTAGGGAACTCATCAAAAAATCTTTGAAAATCTTTGGACAACCACAAGTTTGGCAAGCCTATCAGACAACAACTTCTCGAAAAATTACATTGCAGGTAACTGGGATCTTGAGCTGGATTGTGCGGGCATGGACAGATGTAGAAAACAACATTGTGTCTGTTGAGCGAGTTAAGGAATATGCCGAAACAACAAAAGAGGTAATGTTGGTCTGAAGGCTGTTTTTTTTCCCCCATGAATTCCTTTATATAAAGCGACCAAAGTATATTTTTACGTTCATTCTTGAGGTCACTAAGTTAGTCTTGGGTTGTCGCAGGCACCATGGACAATCGAGGACAGTCCACTCCCATCAGACTGGCCCAAATCCGGATCCATCGGATTCCAGGAATATGGACTTCAGTACCGCAGGGGTCTTGACTGGGCCTTAAAAGAAATTTCTCTCAGTGTTAATGAGAGAGAGAAAGTATATATAACATCTGAACACGTGTCATATTTATGCTTTATTTTTTGATCACATTCTAAGTGATTCACTGAATCTATTCAGGTTGGAATTGTGGGAAGAACAGGGGCTGGAAAATCATCTCTTGCTCTCGGAATCTTCCGGATCCTTGAGGCGGCAAAAGGAAAGATCTTCATAGATGGGATAAACATTGCAGAGATTGGACTGCATGAACTGAGGTCTCGTATCACCATTATCCCACAGGTACACCTAAAAATGGAAAAACAAATCAAATGCCTTGACAAACGTTAAAAAAAAATTTAAGTGTTTAATTTTTAACCTTTTTTCCCCCCCAAGGATCCAGTGCTGTTCTCTGGTTCCTTGCGCATGAATCTGGACCCCTTTGATGGCTACACTGATGAGGAGGTCTGGAGAACTCTGGAACTCGCACATCTCAAGAACTTTGTGTCTGGCCTGCCTGACAAACTCAACCATGAGTGTTCAGAAGGAGGAGAGAATCTCAGGTATAAACTCCTTCTCAGCAATGTTTATTCATCATTTGACTAACATCTGATATGACTGTTTCTGACTGGATATTCTGGGCTTCAGTTTGGGTCAGCGGCAGCTGGTTTGCCTGGCTCGAGCTCTCCTGAGGAAGACCAAGATTCTGGTTTTGGATGAAGCCACTGCAGCTGTAGACCTGGAGACAGACAATTTGATACAGTCTACTATCAGAACTCAGTTTGAGGACTGCACCGTTCTGACCATCGCACACCGTCTCAACACCATCATGGACTATACTAGGTATAACAAAGGGCATGTGTTTATTTCTAAGAATATGATTATGATTGTTGACAATGTTCAAACTCAACCCTATTCAACTGTTCCCAACAGGGTGATTGTGATGGACAGAGGGCACATCACAGAAATGGACTCTCCAACTAATCTGATCTCTCAGCGTGGTCAGTTCTATCGAATGTGCAGGGAGGCTGGGCTAGTGTGAACCTTCACTACCAGAGGAACCATCAATGACAAAATTATCTCTTCACTCAGGAGAGACTATAAAAATGGTGCAGAAATTTCACCAATGCACCTGCTCAGACGACCTGAAACTTTTCATTACAGAACTTACTAAAGGGCATATCTTGCCTTCTCAAACAAGAGAAGCACAAAGCTCAGGATGAAGAGGTTTTGCCAGTAATAGCTGTTCAGGGGCCGGTTGCATGAACTGTTTAGACTAGTCTTAAAGTTAGTCATCTAATTTTTTTTTCTTCAAGACTAGTCATAACTTTTTACATTCAGTTATGAAAAGGTAGATTGGTCTTATTTGTATTGGAAAAGTAAGACTGATTTCCCCTTGGCAACTGCTAGTTGGTCAAACTAGTCCTTAAGACACAGTCTTAACATGGTGGCTAAGGTTATGCAACCGGACCCAGGTGTCCACGTTTTCTCCAGTATTACATAAGTGGTGTGCTTCAGCATTCTCCTGCTGATTCTTTAACTGAGGTCTGAGGCGCTAAAACAGACTGATTCTCATCTCAGAATACGAAGACTTGAGTAACATTATCTTACCATAGAAGTGTTCAGCAGGTTAAAATAATGCACACTTCAGATGGTCAGATGGTGTGCACAGCCATGTTCACCACCTCTCACTGCTTCCAAAGTGAAGATTTGTGGAAATCAGTAGTTTATTGTTGTAGATCCTGTCTGTATTAATGCTAGTATTTTTTTCCATAATCTAAAACTTTAAATCTGTATTTATGCATTTTGTACTGTATTTTTTATATATTTATAACATTTCCATGCACACTTCATGAGTGACTGTCGAACTTGAAAATGCTCTTTTTATTTTCTGGACAGCTTCAGTAAAATAAATGTTGGTAGTAGTGATCAGAAATGGTTTTCCATCTCACTCTGACAAAACATTTTGAGAGACCGATTTCAGAAGCACAACATTGTTAAAACACTGACAAAAGACTCTTTACAAAAATTTATTAATATTTTCCCTGTACATATCAGCCTGATTTATGAAACTAAGCACACTTAAAACTAGTGCATGTATACAAATATCAAATAACTTTGTTTACATTCAAATCATATAAATATGTAACAAATCAGATATATATTTTATCATTCAAAGTGTCTTTGTCAGTTCTTTAAAAAAAAACTGATTGGCCTTTAAAAAACTCAGAAGGCTTAAATGATCTAGAGTGGAGGTACCGATGAATGAAACAACGTGGCGCACTCAAGCGTACATTCAACAGATATATGGTATACAGCACACAGAGTGAAGCACACAGCACACAGCTCAGTAGGTACAGCCATCTACAAGACAACCTGTCCTTCAAGAACTATTTAGGTGTCTGACCTTAAAGCGGCATAGGATAATTCCTACTTGTTTTTAAAACATCACTCCCAACAAACCTGAAAAATAAACCCTAGTTTGAGGTTTTTATAAAGAACAATAAGTGCATTCATAATTTTTTGGTGAAATGATCACTGAGAAATAATAGTAAACAAAGATCTTAAATCAAATACACCAACTAAATATATTACCAATGAAAACAGAAAGTCAGTGTAGACACTACTGCATGATATTGGTAAGATGAGGCTTAAGTCACCATTAGTGGGAGATGCCCAGTAATAAATATTTAATATGATAAAATAATTTGATATAAAGAAAAGAAATATTGTAACAGATTTTCTCAAACTATAAATAAAGATTAAATGAGAGAAAACAATGTCTATCTGGAGATGAAACTAGAATTTTCAAATGCGTCTCTTCTATGATAATGAGACTAGCTTCAAATATTAACTTTGGCTTGGGATGAAGTTCCTCATGCTCATGGAGGGAATTCCCAGCAGCTGTTTGGTCAGTAAACAATTGATCACTGCAGCAATGGTACACTGAACAGAGAAACTTTGTTCTTTACTCTTTCTAGTGAAACAATGTTGCAAATATAATTGTTTTCATTACTAACAATCAACCACTAGCAGCAAAGCGCGGTTTAGTGGTAAACTGAGAAGTCTTCCAAATGAAAACTGACAACAAATACAGCCATAAATAAATCAAACTAGTTTCAAACCTCCCAAATGCTGGCATCAAACAACCTTCAAAGCAGCATTTGTAGTGAAACCTTTAAAATGTGATTGAAAATGGAGGGCTACAGTAGCTGAGGATGGAGTGGTGTCATGTTCCCACGGTGTGTGTGAGCTCCAGGCCCACAGAAGAGGTACCTTCAGAGTCCATGTCTCGCAAGGTCCACTCTCCAAGGGCTCTAGTCAGTGATATGTCCTGGATGAACAGAGGGCTCTTCAGCCCCTCTACTTTTCAGACCAAACCTGAGTCTTTGGCCATCTTGTAGAAAATTCCCTTCTTGGCAATTAAATTGGACGGAGAATCAAATTCTGCCATCTGGCCTTTATCGAGAACCAGCACCCTTTTAAAAAAACATTTTTTAAGTATTATTATATAACAATCATAATATAATGTGAGTGTAGTCTTTAAATTTTATTTATATTATTTTTTTTTATTATTTAATATTCTTGAAGTTTCTTTATTTAAAAAAAATATATATTACCTAGTGTAGTCCATGATGGTGTTGAGACGGTGTGCGATGGTCAGAACGGTGCAGTCCTCAAACTGAGTTCTGATAGTAGACTGTATCAAATTGTCTGTCTCCAGGTCTACAGCTGCAGTGGCTTCATCCAAAACCAGAATCTTGGTCTTCCTCAGGAGAGCTCGAGCCAGGCAAACCAGCTGCCGCTGACCCAAACTGAAGCCCAGAATATCCAGTCAGAAACAGTCATATCAGATGTTAGTCAAATGATGAATAAACATTGCTGAGAAGGAGTTTATACCTGAGATTCTCTCCTCCTTCTGAACACTCATGGTTGAGTTTGTCAGGCAGGCCAGACACAAAGTTCTTGAGATGTGCAAGTTCCAGAGCTCTCCAGACCTCCTCATCAGTGTAGCCATCAAAGGGGTCCAGATTCATGCGCAAGGAACCAGAGAACAACACTGGATCCTGAGACAGAGGAAAAGGTGTTTAGAAATACTAAAGAAAAACAAAACAAAAAAAAAAAAAAACTAAAAGAGTTAAATTTTCATTGGCAAGTCAACTAAATCATTCTGAAAGCAATTCAACAGTTTGAAAACTTTATTATTGATGTCATCAAATGAGTGCCTCTAAATCAATGTTTAGGTGTATTTAAGTGTGGTACCTGAGGAATGATTGTGATTCTGGACCGTAGCTCATGCAGGCCCAGCTCAGCGATGTTGACTCCATCTACACAGATCTCCCCCTGAGATGCCTCGATGATGCGGAAGAGCCCTAATGTCAGTGAGGACTTTCCTGCTCCTGTCCTACCCACAATTCCCACCTAACAAAAACACACAAATATATACATGATTAACGTTGCATGTTTATAAGGAAATTTAAGGTGAAAAAAAGAAGTTTATTAATGAAGTCAAAGCTTGAGCAGATTCTGAGTATTTTAATGGCTCCAGGCACCTTTTCTCCTCCCTCAATGTTGACCGAGATATCAGAAATAGCCAGCTCTAAGTCCTCTCTGTATCTCAAGCCAAAGTTATGGATTTCAATATGACCAATGGTCGGCCAGCCAGCAGGCAGAGTTGAGTGCTCCAACCTCCATTCAGCCTGTAAACAGAGACATTAATGCAGCATAGACCAACCACATCTCAACAATCCATCTTTAACATTGAAACCAGAAATACATGAAGTTAACTTGAAACACTTTTGGGACATTGACATGTCCTGCAATGTGACATGCTGTAGTTCATCTAATACTATTTGAATTAGCTGACTGCTTATTACACTACTGTTTAAAAGTCTGGGGTGGGTAGGATGTTTTAAACGTTTAAACCAGGCTGCATTTATTTGATCACATATACAGTGAAAACAGTAATTTATTCCTGAGATGCAAAGCTGAATTTTCATTAGCCATTACTCCAGTCTTCAGTGTCACATGATCCTTAGATATCTTTGTGTGTGTGTGTGTGTGTTTGTGTGTGTGTGTGGACTGAGATACTGTATTTACTATCACTTTTGATCAATTTAATGCATCCTTACTGAAAAAAAATTAACATTTTAATGTTAGTATAAAGAATTTAATTTTTTATAAAGTGTGCGTAATCATTTAAAATTTATTTGTCAAATTATTTATTTGTTTGTTCATTTGTCAAACTGCCAGTCCATTTAAATTGAACAAGCGAAGAAAAAAAGTTCATTAGAAATAGTAAAAATAAAAAAAACTTGACCAGTGGTCAGCATACTAAATGGAAAAAAGACCAGTTACAAGATCACAGACATAGACTTTCCTTTCATAAATTAATACAAATTGTAGCCTAAAATCCTGATGTTGGCAAAGAAAAAGTCCATGGAGACGTCAAAAAAATTACCCAAAGTTCTGGAAACTAGTGCCACATCATGTAGACATACACTAACCGGCCACTTTATTAGGTATACCTGTTCAATTGCTTGGTAACACAAATTGCTAATCAGCCAATCACATGGCAGCAACTCAATGCATTTAGGCATCTAGATGTGGTGAAGACGGCTTGCTGAAGTTCAAACCGAGCATCAGAATGGGGAAGAAAGGAGATTTAAGTGACTTTGAACGTGGAATGGTTGTTGGTGCCAGATGGGCTGGTCTGAGTATTTCAAAAACTGCTGCAACACGTCGAACTCTGAAGCAGATGGGCTACAGCAGCAGAAGACCACACCGGGTGCCGCTCCTGTCAGCTAAGAACAGCAAACGGAGGCTACAATTCGCACAAGCTCACCAAAACTGGACAATAGAAGATTGGAAATACGTTGCCTGGTCTGATGAGTCTCTATTTCTGCTGCGACATTCAGATGGTAGGGTCAGAATTTGGCGTAAAGAACATGAAAGCATGGATCCATCCTGTCTTGTCTCAACGGTTCAGGCTGGTGGTGGTGGTGTAATGGTGTGGGGGATATTTTCTTGGCACACTTTGGGCCCCTTAGTACCAGTTAAGCATCGTTTAAATGCCACAGCCTACCTGAGTATTGTTGCTGACCATGTCCATCCCTTTATGACTACAATGTACCCATCTTCTGATGGCTACTTCCAGCAGGATAATGCACCATGTCACAAAGCTCAAATCATCTCAGACTGGTTTCCTGAACATGACAATGAGTTCATTTTACTCAGATGGCCTACACAGTCACCAGATCTCATCCCATAGAGCACCTTCGGGATGTGGTGGAACGGGAGATTCGCATCATGGATGTGCAGCCGACAAAACTGCAGCAACTGCGTGATGCTATCATGTCAATATGGACCAAAATCTCTGAGGAATGTTTCCAACACCTTGTTGGATCTATGCCACGAAGAATTAAGGCAGTTCTGAAGGCAAAAGGGGGTCCAACCTGGTACTAGCAACGTGTACCTAATAAAGTGGCCAGTGAGTGTATACTATCCCCCCACCCCTCCATGTGTGCTAAATATCCTCATCTCTCTAGTACAGTGAGATAAGGGAGGAAACAGGGCTAATCACAGATTGGACTCTACACAAGTACAGAATGAACACACACAATCTGTCTGCTGGTGCACTGACCTCTTTCTCTGTGTCTCCATATTCCTTCACCTTCTCCACCGCCACTATGTTAGTCTCCAGCTCAGAGGACATCCGCACCAGCCAGTTCAAAGATGCTGTGACCTGTGATAAATACGAGACTAGTAAGGATTTAGGTGGACATTTGGTCTGTATCTCATCATTTCAGAAGTTAGACTGACCTGCAGCGCATAAGAGATAGACAGCCCCATGATACCTGGACTCAGACTGTCCCTGGCCATCACTGCAAAAAGCGCTGCAAATGTCACAATACAGTTGCCCACAAACTCTAACCTCACTGCCAACCATCTGCAGGACACAGAAGCACAAAGACACACACAAATCATTAACATTCCACAAAACAAAACACTAATACATCAAACTTAATGACACCTAATAGACCTAACTGCAAATTCTCACCGGTTGGCTACAATGCTGGGGAAATAAGCTTTTTGGTTGTGGTCCACTCTGCCGTCACTCTCTCTGATGAAGCGTTGCTGCTCTCCAAATGCTCTGATCACACTGGTGCCCAGCAGTGTCTCATTGAAGTGTGTGTAGACAGGAGAGCGGCTCACAGACTCCAGTCGTTTCAGTTGCCGAGAGGATGCAACGTAGAAACGCTAACAAAAAGGCAAATGTTAGAGCAGCACCCACCATTACTACACTTACACTGAAGTTTTAGATCTTGAGCCATTTCTATTTAAATGTTTTTTAGCCTAAAGAGTTGCTAGCATTTCCTACCAAGCAGCAGCATGGTAAAATAACTGACTGACCTGTACAAAGAAGTAGAGTAGGCCCAGCGGCAGGATGATGATGGCCACCAGCGGTGTGGCGATGAGGATGACAGCACATGAACCCAGCACATTAAACATGGAGCCCATGAACATTTTTATGATGCTAGGGATGACTGAGTCAATGGTGTCCGTCTCTTTGGCAAAGCGGTTGACCAGATTGCCACTGGGTGTGCGTTCGAAGAAAGACATGGGAGATCTCAGGACGTTGTAGAGCATCGTCTGGTGCAGGTAGCGGGAGGCTAAGATCCCACCAACAGACACCGTCACAGAATAGCAGAACACTGCAATGCCTGTCAGAGAGAAAATTAAAAAGAAAAAGAGAAATCTGGCTTTTCAGAATCAAACTGGTTACTGGACGAATATGCTAAAATATTAATAAATTAAAAAATTAAAAAATAAATAAAAATAACTACATGTAGGTATATTAATGACCAAAAAAATTATATAGAAGGATGCCAAGTTGCATAAAAATGCATTACATTAAAAAATATTCTTAAGGGGCAATTTAACATTTATTTGAAATAAAAACACTTCACACACAATTTTGACAATAAACAATACAAAAATGTTACCTTAAAGTTTAAAACATATTATGAAAATACCATCATTATTAATTCGCAGCTATATATCGCCTATGAAATTAAGATGGTATTTAAAAAATACATATTTTAGTGAATTTTGGAAGGTATTCCAAAAAGGTATTCCAATGATGTAATAGTGTATTTAGAAAAAGAAAAACGTTGGCAAACCAAGAAACATTTTTTATTACAAGTTCTAACAACAGTGACCATATGCCTTGAAATTTCACTGTTGGTTTATGGAGCTTTGGTGTACCAACTTTTCCCTTTTTGTGATTTTTGTATTTGCTCACTCTCACTGAAATTTCTGCCTGCTGGATGTGTGCACTTATAATTGTTGCCGAACTGTTGAATCCATTCGAAATATTTACTGTTAATGAGATATTCATGTTAAACTGCAGCCCCCGAAATACACCATGTTGAGGCAATGCATTTCTTTTACAGAAATTCAATATGGTTTTTAATTTCAAAGACTTTTTGTACGTTACAAAACTATGGAATATGCATTTATCCATGTAACTACAAGCTAATCTAAAAGCTTGGTTGAGGAGGCTATGTAAACTTGAATACAAGTTGTCATATAAAAAGCAAGTTTTCAGGAATTTAAAATAGGAATATATGCAATAACACACAACATGAATGTCTCTTAAATCACCTTGTATGAGTCCGAGGGCTCCATACACCCCTAAGCGCATCTCTCTGTTGGGCTGTGTGTTGTTGATAACAGGGTCATCTGTCCAGAGACTGAGCCAGTAGTTTGAGCCCAGAGAGGACAGATGATGACAGAAGAACAGAAAGATACTAAAGATGGACAGGGGCAAGCTGATAGCCTTCATGTACTCCCAAAACACAGACAGCTTCACCTGCACAACAAACAACATTCACCAAATCTCAAAATCAAATGGAAATAGGAACCATGATTTCACATCTTGACATAGAGATGGCTGACTCATACCCTGCCAGTATTGGCCTTGTCAGCCTCAGTGAATCGGGCAGCTTCTGTGGATTTGGTCTTCTTTGCGTCTGCAACATCATTAGGTTCAGTTTTCTGTGGGGTTTTGCCTGTGCCTGCTGCATTAAGAGAGTTCTGACTCAGCCTATAGAGCAGGGTAGCAAATAATGTCAAAATATTATTAGTACATGACTAAAATTTTAAATGGTTGTTACATATAAGACGGTCTTTATCAACCATAATACAAGTTATTTTTAGTATCTAGCACAAATGACTGAGTGATGCACTAGGTTTTGGAACATGGTTTTGTTCTTGTTTTTTATCTGTAAACTGATGGATGGCATTTGGAATGACTGATTCAACGACTCATGATTTGATCACCATGTTTCTCAAGCTCACAAATGAAATTATCAGTGAATAACCAATTATATTTCCACCTGTTTCTCACACAAATCTATCATGAGACTTCAGAAGACATATACAGAAAGCAATGCACAAATTAGGAAAGACAAAATGTCTTGCAGCTAGTGATTCATCATGCTGCAACACGTCTAGACACTGTTTATTCAAAACAAATAAATGAATCAGAAAAGGTATTAGGCATCTCTTACCCCAACACGGCAGCAGGACCTCCATTTTCAAGTCCTTTCCGTGGGACTGCTTCTGTGGATGAGAAAATATATACTAAATCAGACAAAATTACACACATCTTCCTGCATGCTTCATGCTTTTCCATGTCCATACTCATACCAATGACTCCTTAATCAATTCTAAGATACAGAAGCTTTCTCATAATTATCTATAAATCATGTCATTCAAAAGCGCCTATGCAACAATCTTTTTGCAACAAATTTTGTGATCAAGCAGCGACTAAAACACCAGGCTGCACTTGAGCACAAACATGTCTTTATTTAATGTGGCAATAAAAGGCAATCGTAATTTGCTTCTAAGCAACCACACCTCTCAGGCCAGCTGAAATGAAGGACAGTCTATCAAAACTGTAGACACTAAATCAATGTTTTAGGCTCAGAGGTGTGGGTTAAGGTTAGAAGAATCACCAGCAGGCTGCCTAGCACCCCGAACACATGAGGAACTGACACAGTGACAAGACTGGTGAAGGTCAAAGGTTGAAGCCATTCACAGTGCTCCATTCTAACAAAAATGATGAAAGTAAATGGCCTGCACAGACTAAAAAGACCTTTCCCTGTATATCTTGAACGAAATTATCTTATTTATAAATATCATGTTTAAATATCATTTCTATTTCAAATAAATGTTATTCTTCGGAACTTTCTATTCAAAGAATACAAAAAAAATAAATAAAAATAATTCACTTGAGCACCAAATCAGTATATTAGAATTTCTGAAAGATCAAGTGAATTCAGCTTTGCCATCGCAGAAACAAATTACAATTTAAAATATACAAAAATAGAAAAGAGCCATTTTAAATTGCAATAATTTTTCCACATTACAGTTCTTATTTTGGCAACACTTTACTTAAAACCTGTATGTATAATGCATTATACAGGGTTACTGAAGGGTATAATTCATTATAATTATTCATAATTGCTATTGTAATACATTATATTTTTTTGTAATTAATTACAAATTTAAATTTCAAATGCATAATGTAACAATGAATTGATAAGTATTGTAACGTATTCACTGTGATTACAATTATTTATGAGATTGTAAAACGCATTATAAGGTGCATTACAAGGCATAATTAATGTATTATAACTACTTTTATAATGCCTTATGCATAAAGGCTTTATTTTTTTATTTATTTTTTGATCAAATAAATGCAGTCTTGCTGAGAATAAGAGACTTTAAACAGTAGTGTATTTTCTCAAAAAGTGCCATACATGTATTATGTAGTAAAACTTGTATCATTGCATGGCTCTCAAGTGAGTTGAGATGGGATCCAATTCTATTACTGTGAAAAGCATTCACCATTACTCCATCAAACCATTTACTCCATCAAAATGAAGCACAGTGCAAGGATGTGTAAAAGGTAAATCTAAGGGTTGTGAGATATAGTGCAATAGCAATGAAGTGGGAAAGTACTAAAACAACTCCATGTGCACCTCAAATATTTCAGGCCTCAGACCAGGATAATGAGCCCTATTCTAACATGCAGTACAGGCAGGCCTATTCAATTTATATGGCCCGGGGACAAATTGCACCCTCAAACCTTCAGATTTCCCTTTTTCGTCCTCTGCCTCCCCTCCCCTCCCTACTCTGAGCTCAGAGAATGTAACATCATATATCAGTTTCTGTGAGGATGTGTGCATCCCCACCAGGACATTCTTATCATTCAATAATGATAAACCGTGGTTCACAGGGAAACTCAAACAGCTTCGTCACGCCAAAGAGGACGCTTACAGAAGTGGGGATAAAATCTTGTATAACTAGGCCAGGAACAGACTAACAAAGGAGATCAGAGTGGCTAAAAAGAACTACTCTGAGAAGTTGAGAAAAGAACTTTCAGCAAACAACCCGCCGTCAGTATGGACTGGTCTGAGGAACAACAAGTACAAGACACCACCCCCACAGTCTGTGGAGAATCTGAATCTGAATGTGTTTTACTGTCGATTTGAAAAGGCCAGTCTACCACTCCCCGTCCGCTCTGATCTGCACTTCACACATTCAACCTCCCTCCCTCCCTCCAACATTCAATCTGCGCTTAAGGTCTGTGTAAAGGATGTCAACCGGGTCTTCAGGAAGCAGAAATCTAAGAAAGCTTCAGGCCCAGACGGTGTTTCACCTGCCTGTTTAAAAGTCTGCGCTGACCAACTGGCCCCCATCTTCA